>UESW01003902.1:331839-855870 GCA_900491605.1 Calamus simplicifolius | reverse complement strand
GCATGATGTGTGCACTTAGGATTTTGATGTCGATTGTGAATGTGATCTGTAAACTGCCTGAGAATGTCATGAAAAATATATCTGAGCAGGTTTGATGCTTGGTGTGATTGAGTGATTTTGTGTAATATATTGGATGAAAATGAAAAGTTTTTAACAGGATGTGATTTCAGTGTCTGCCACTTATGGTAATTAGTTGGGGTTCTCTAGCTCTTTATGGAGCACTACATAAAGACTAGTAAAACTCTATCCGATTACCACAAGTGTGCAGGTGTGCTGTCGGTGGCCCCAGAGAGGAGGGGGAGCTGACACGCCTAGGACACAGGACTTAAACTACCGGAGGTTTCTCCCGGTGGTTCGTGGTGTCTGTGTCCTTTGGGCCACCGAAGTCCTTTTGAAAACTACCATGGGGGTTTCTCATGCCGGCCCGGGAGTTTGACTCGGGGCCGCTTAGGACACAGGACTTGAACCATCGGAGGTTTCTCGCGCTGATCTGGAGTGTCTGTCCTTTGGGCTGCCGAGGTCCTTTTGAAAACTGCCATGGGGGTTTCTCGCGCCGGCCCGGGAGTTTGACTCGGGGCTGCTTAGGACACAGGACTTGAACCACCAGAGGTTTCTCGCGCTGGTCTGGAGTGTTTGTGTCCTTTGAGCCATCGAGGTCCTTTTGAAAACTACCACGGAGGTTTCTCGGTCGGCTCGGGAGTTTGGCTCGGGGCCGCCTAGGATACAGGACTTGAACCACCGGAGGTTTCTCGCGTCGGTCCGGGGTGTCTGTGTCCTTTGGGCCACTGAGGTCCTTTTGAAAACTACCACGGAGGTTTCTCGCGCTGAGAGTTTGACTCGGGGCCACCTAGGACATAGGACTTGAACCACCGGAGGTTTCTCGCACTGTCCGGGGCATCTGTGTCCTTTGGACCGCCGAGGTCCTTTTGAAAACTGCCACGGGGGTTTCTCACGCCGGCCCGGGAGTTTGACTCGGGACCGCTTAGGACACAGAACTTGAACCATCGGAGGTTTCTCATGCCAGTTCGAGGTGTCTGTGTCCTTTGGGCTCCGAGGTCACAACATCGGATTAAACATAAAATTCAAAAACTATTTTATAATCATTTGTCTAGTACACTTATCATTGGTAATATCGACGGAGATTATTGGCGTTCCAAGTGCATGGAGTCACCGTCCGTCCATCCCCTCTAGTTTGTAGGCTCCTTGTAAAAGCATCTTCTAGACTCGATACGGTCCTTCCCAATTTGGCGATAACTTGCCTCCTTCAGTTGGTTTGGACACCTCATCTTTTCTAAGGACCAGGTCTCCGGGGCGGAACGTCTTGGGGCGAACCCGAGCATTATAGTATTTCTTGGCTCATTAGTGAAAAGTGGCCATCCTAAGCCGTGCAAGATCTCGGGTTTCATCGATAAAGTCCAGGTTAGCCCTCAACTGATCGGGGTTTTCATCCTCCTTATATGCCTCTATTCGTGAGCTAGGAAGGCTGATTCTACCGGGACGACCGCTTCTGACCCAAAAACGAGGCTGAAGGGAGTCTCTCTGTAGGGGCCATGGGAGTCGTATGATATGCCCATAATATACTCGGAAGTTCTTCTACCCATCTGCCCTTAGATTCATCCAATCGGGTTCGAAGTCCTCGGAGGATAGTATGATTCATGACTTCCACCTCTCCATTAGATTGAGGGTGCCCAACATAGGTGAACCTGTGGCAAATGCCTAACTCGGCACAGAAAGCCCTGAATGTTGAGTTATCAAATTGGCGACCATTGTCTGTAATCATAGTATGAGGTAAGCCAAATCGATAAATAATAGATTTCCAAAAGAACGCCCTTGCCTTGGCTTTAGTGATTTTAGCTAATGCTTCAACCTCAACCCATTTAGTAAAATAGTCGATGGCCACCAAAAGGAATTTCCGCTGTCCTGCAGCCAGGGGGAAAGGCCCAAGTATATCCATTCCCCACTTGGCGAAGGGCCAAGGGGCGGAAAGCGGACTTAATTGTAAGGCCGGTTGTCGCTAGATATTCGAGTGTCGTTGATAGCTATCGCACCTCCGGACCAATTCAGCAGCATCCTAGTGCATCGTAAGCCAGTAATACCCTTGGCGGAGGGCCTTATATGCTAGAGACCTGCCCCCCCATATGGCACCCACATATGCCTTCATGGATTTCTCTAAGAACATAGTTAGCATCCGCTAGACCAATGCACCTGAGAAGAGGATGAGAGAAGGATTTCTTGTACAGGCGACCTTCTAACAACACGAACCTGGATGATCTTCTCTTGAGTAGCCTGGCTTCTGTAGGGTCGGTGGGGAGAGAACCATCAGTGAGGTAGTGGATGTAAACATCCATCCAAGGCGGCTCTTGCATAATTGATGCAACTTCTTCTGCGGAATCGATGCTTGAACTCTTGAGACGCTCGACGTACTCCCTTTCTAGGCAGTCATCCGCCGAAGTGGCCAAGTTTGATAATGCATCTGCTCTAGCATTCTCCCCTCTGGGAATATAACTGATGGTGAAATAAGCCGGTGAGGAGATTAACGTCTTAACTTTGCTCAAATATCGTGACATGATAGGGTCACGAGCCTCGAACTCTCCAGTGATGTGTCCGAGACGAACTGAGAGTCAGTGAAGGCTCGAAGATGCTTTACTCCCAACTCGCGAGCAAGTTTGATCCCGCCAATAGGGCCTCGTACTCAGCTTGATTTTTGGTAGCCTTGAAGAAGAAACGAAGGGCGTACCCAAAAGTCATTCCCTCCAGACTCGCTAAGATGAGGCCCGCTCCACTTCCCTGGGAATTGGAGGCACCGTCGACATGAAGAATCCAGGCCTCCACCAAATCCTCCTTAGCTATGAAGCATTTCTCATGGACATCATTGTCCTGCTCATCTATCCAAGTGCATTCTACCAAGAAATCCGCTAGCACTTGGGATTTAAGGGCAGGATGAGCCGAAATGAAAGATCAAACTCCCCCAACTTGACAGCCCATTTTGCTAGGCGACCTGAGGTGTCGGGTTGAGCCAGTATAGATCTGAGAGGCTAGTCTGTAAACACTGCTATCGGGTGTGCTTGGAAATATGGCCAGAGGCGCTAAGCAGAGACGATCAGGGCGAAGATAATCTTCTCCACCCAAGAATATCGAATTTCCGCATTATGAAGCACATTGCTAGTGTAGTAGATAGGCTTCTGCACTCCATCTTGGTCGAGTCGGACTAAAACAGAGCTGATCGCCTTCAGAGTAGCAACTAGATAAACAAAAGCTGTTCTTCCTCTTCAGGCTTGGATAGTAATGGTGGAGTAGATAAGAACTTCTTTAACTCTTCGAAGGCTTTCTGGCAGCTATCTGTCCACTCGAAACTGTCGACTTTGCGCAAAGCTTTAAAGAAAGGTAAGCACCTTTTCACCAATCTGGACAGGAACCGACTTAGAGCGGCTATTCTTCCGGTGAGTCATTGCACCTTCTTCTTATTGGCTGGCCGCCGCATATCGAGAATAGCCTGGATCTTCTCTGGATTTTCCTCGATTCCCCGCTGGTCACTAAGAAGCCCAGAAACTTCCCTGCAGTAATGCCGAAGGCGCACTTGCGGGGATTAAGCTTGATCTGATGGCTTCAGATTGTTGAATGTTTCTTCTAAGTTGGCAACGTGGTTGGTGATGTGGGTGCTCTTAGTCAGCATATCATCCACATATACGTCCATATTATGCCCAATCTGGTCCTTGAAGACCTTATTCATCAACCTTTGGTAAGTGGCTCCGGCGTTCTTTAATCCAAAGGGCATCACTTTGTAACAGTAAATGCCTTTCTCCGTAATGAAAGAAGTATTTTCCTCATCCGCCGGGTCCATCTTTATTTGGTTATAGCCGGAGAAGGCATCCATAAAACTCAGGAGCTCATGTACGGAGGTGGAGTCCACCAGCTGATCGATCTGTGGCAGAGGAAAACTATCTTTGGGACATGCCTTGTTAAGATCAGTGAAATCGATGCAGATCCGCCAGCTTCCACTCGTCTTCCAGACCATAACCACATTCGCCAACCAACTTGGGTACTGAGCTTCCCGAATGTGGCCGGTGACCAAATGTTAATTGACTTCCTCATCTATGGCCCTTTGCTGCTCGGGGACGAAGCTTCTCTTTTTTGGCGAATAGGTCGACACTTGGTATCAATGTTGAGCTTGTGGGTTATCACCTCCGAAGGAATACCAGGCATGTCCGAGGTGGTCCATGCAAAAATATCCGAGTTAGCCCGTAAAAAGGTAAGGAGTTCATTCTTTACTTCCAAAGGAAGAAGCTCACCGACTTGCATAGTCTTTACAGGATCATCTCCCAATGGGTAAGATAGTAGTCGTTCAGCCGATTCTTCTCTCCTTCCAGATTCCCTAGGGTCGAATAACACCGGGGTAGAAGGAGCCACCATCTTCTGAGGGCTAGGAGTCATGTGATAGCAAAACTGTGCGAGGTTCTACTCCCCATACATCTCTCAGACTCCTTGATTAGTTGGGAACCTCACCAGTCGACGCCTGGTGGAGATGATTACATCCAAGATGTTCAAGCCCGGACGACCAAGGATAGCATTATAGGCCAATGGCACCTAGGCCACAGGAACCTCATTAGGACCGTGCTTTGATGGGATGGCGATCCCGTTGTGACCGGCAAGGTAATCTCGCCCTCCACCTTGACAGAATCTCCCATGAAGCCAACGAGGGGGGTGGCCACAGGTGACAGAGAATCAGGTGATAGACCCATCCGAACAAAAGCGTCATAAGTAAGTATGTCTACTGAACTTCTACTATCTACAAGTATTCTTTTTACAGGATTTTTAGCGATCGTCATGAGATGATTATGCTATCATCGTTTGGATGATTCCCTCCCCCTAATTCCCTTTCAAAATAGGGATTTACATCTTCTACCCCCTCATCCCCCCTGTGTCTTTTGGTTGATGAAGCTACCCCACGAAAGCATCCCTATCATCCGCTCCGTTGGAGTGTTGTCGATGCCAGCTTGAGCAGGTGGGGGCCCCATCAAAGGTGGGATGGTCGGAGCTCCCTTCTTGA
Source organism: Calamus simplicifolius (assembly GCA_900491605.1). Taxonomy (NCBI): domain Eukaryota; kingdom Viridiplantae; phylum Streptophyta; class Magnoliopsida; order Arecales; family Arecaceae; genus Calamus; species Calamus simplicifolius. Next base: position 850,823 of record UESW01003902.1, on the reverse strand, counting down.
TGAACTTTCTAAGGTAGCCCTGTTGAATGAGCTCTTCAATGGCGCATTTCAAATTGTGGCACTCGTCGGTATCGTGGTCGTAGTCTCTATGAAACGACAATAGCGGCTCCGATCACAGGCGGCACCTGCCCTCAGCGGAGGGGGGTGCTGGAGATAGGGCTGAAAGAGTAGTACCCTAAAAGCCAATCATGTAAGGGCATTTTTTATAATTTCTTTCAACTCATGTATGATATTTTATCAATTAAAAGGCATTTTTTTTCGATTCATCATATACTGTGTCTTATATTATTAAGATTATGATGAATCCCATAAGGTTAGGGCAATGGAATTAGGGTTATGATGAAGTTCATAATGATGAGACCTAAGTTCCTAAAAACTCTAATCTAAAATATTTCCAGTCAAAGGATCATCGAGTCGGGGATCGATGATACCGGTAAGACTGCACATTCTATGTATGCTCAATAAAGAGGGTGGTTGGTCTCACAGCCACTTGTGTAGAGACACTAATACAAGGATGTGGGTGCTCATTAGGGTATGAGTTCACTGAATTGATCCACATTGAGAACATCTTATGGAGATCTTACTTACTTGTCAAAAGATAGTTCTCTTAGTGGGAGTTGTGCAAGTGATCCTTAGACCTGAGATTACCATAGAATCTTATGCACATGAATCTATGTTTTAGTTCATACTCATTCATGGCTAAGTCATGTACGGGGTGTTCATGGATATGAAGGATTGTGTATGAAGGTTATGAGTAGGTCAACAAGGAATCGATCATTCCTAGTAAGAGGAAAAGTAATCCCATGTAATCTCATCATATGATGACTCAAGAAGTCTTTGATCAAAGCAAAATGAAATTAGAATAGGTTTCTAATTTTTCATTTGTCGAGTCTTTATTATTGATTTGAGATTCAAATGAATAAAATGTTAGGGTTTGACATTTTTCCATACCCATCACTTATTCGGATAAAGAAAGATCGAAGGATTGAATTGCACAGTAACTTGCCACTGAAGGGTATTTTGGTAATTCCATCAAATTCTCTCATCTTCTAGGTAGTCATGATACATTGCTAGATGTCAATCATGTCTTGTAGGTTTTCATGAATTAAATTTATTTAATTCATGAGTCAATTTGAAAGATGGTTCAAATTGGCAACTAGGGTTAGCACGATTTGATCTAATTCGGTTAGTCAGTTTCTAATCGAACTAAATCGACTTAAACCTAGACCTACTGCTGGCTAGATGAGGAACCCAATGGGTCACACACATAAGGGAATTGGTCAAAGAATCATTTTAATAAGATTAATTAATTCAATTTGTTAGCCAATCAGCATGTTAGCACATGTGGCTAACTATCGCTCCAATTTGGGTTGAAATTGATTTGAACCGGCTTAATTAATTGATCTAAATTAATTTTAGAATTAATTTGGGATAACGTCTGACCTGATCAACCATTTATTGGATTGGATAAGGTTGAATTAATAGAGTCCAAGAAATATAGGACTCTCGGAAGGGAAACTATGCACGTGCAGAATTTTCAAGAGGCACCTAAGAGTCCTTCTGATTTAAGGTACTAGAAGGCACATTTTTTTTTTTTTGGGATTTATAGGTCCATTGAATGAGAACCTTATCTAGATATTATTGTATTGGATAAGGTTGAATTAATAGAGTCCAAGAGACATGGGACTCTCGAAAGGAAAACTGTGCGTGTGCAGAATTTTCAAGAGGCGTCTAAAAGTCCTTCTGATTTAAGGCACTAGAAGGCATATCTTTTGGAGATTTAAGAGTCCATATAAACATGGAGAACCTTATCTTGACACATGGTAAAATCAGAGGCTATCTGATTTAAGATGGGATGCCAAAAGTATCCCATCAGGTATGGCACGCGTAGGAAGAAAGGTGCAGAAAATTATAATAATGTGTCCCTTGATTCAAATTGAAATGAATTTAAAAAAATATCCTTTCAGAAGGATATGGAATGGGTTGTATCCCTTAATTTGACGTCTCCCCATTCACTATTTAAAGGGGTTGGCACATATGGGATAGCATCGGATAATTTTTAGTAATCCATGTTAAGACAAGAGTCTTCTCTCTCCTCTCCCCTTCCTATAAGCCTTACAATTTAGGACAACTCTTTTCTTAGCCTATACAAGTTTTATTAGGCTTAATAAAAGGGTAAAAAGGGTCCTAAGAGCCAAGCCAAGAAGTCAAGAAGCCAAAAAGAGGTTTAAGTCAAGTTCGTGAGCATATCTTTGATCCAATTCTCGTGTGGATCACCATTGGAGGGCGAATACTTGTGCGCCTAGTGGAAAAGATTGGATAACCGGTTTCCTTCTTTCTTCACCAAGTACTAAGGTATGTTCCTCTACATATATGTTACATTTTATGACTAATTAATTGTTATAATCAAGGGGTCTTGGGTCTAAGGTTTCGGTTAATTAGGGTTTCAAGGTTAATTTTTTTTGAAATCCAGCCTTCCGCTGCATGACCGGAACCCAACATTGGTATCAAAGCCACCTTGATTAATTCAATTAGTGGTCCATAATATATTGATTACATGAATGATTATATTATGCTTTTAGCATGATTTGTTTTATTATGTAAAGTTATAAAATTTCTTGTATTAGAACACGCCTCCTGAGCCTCTATGCCTGCGGTGTTTTGCATAGACTGGGCCAAGGGACTAATGAGCTATGGCCGGACGTGTTCTAATTAATGAGAAATTTTACTTAAGATGATAATTTTAAAATTGCATTGAATATATGCATGGTATGATATTATTGTTATGCATACTAAAAAAAGGATGTGCATGAGACCATCAAAGCCCTCCTAAAAAATTATATTTAGTCGTAGTGTGATAGAATCATAATACAAATCCTTTTAGGGTTTGATTAATCAATTGGTGTCTAGAAAAGTGGTTCTAAAAGGTAAAGAGATCGTGGTTTTTTAATTGGTTCCATTGACTGACCTGGCCAATTAAATTGGTGTCTAAGGAAAGCAACGGAAGGACCCCCACCTCTCTCCCACTTAATTGGCCAATTTGATTGATTTAGGCCTTGAATTGGAAATGATATATTGATTATAAACACTACCTAATGCCTTCCTTCATACTAAGATAAATTTATGATAACAACTATAGTAGGTTTGTTGTGCAACACAAGGCCTACTCTAGGGTTAGATATGAATTGTCTTAGTGCATTTAATGCTTTATAGCATGATTAGTGGTGTTGCTTTGTTGTGTAACACAAGGGCAATATTATTCAATCATGACTATATGAAAATGAAGGGTTTGACTAAATTAAGACATTATAGTTTGTTGTGTAACACAAGGCTATAAGTATCTTAGAGGCAGGTGTTATATTAAGAGTTGCATGGGTTGCAATTGGAAAGGATATTTTCTACTCTTGAACTCATGAATGTTTGTTGTATAACACAAGATATTTATGACGAATTGGGATCTCAACCCCACTAAAGAAACCCTAGTAGGGTTTTCTTGTTTACCATAGGTGAGGATTATGGTATTCGTGATAAAATAGTGGAAGATACAATTAGATTGATAAGTCCTGTCTAGTTGTAGACATCATTATGAGTGGTCTGCTTATGTATTGTTCTTTACTTTTAATGTAGATTAAAATTTTATGGCTTCTACTTTATCACTGCGGGGCATTTTAGATGCCAACAAGTTGACTGGTTCAAATTATGTGGACTGGTTGAGGAACTTGAGAATTGTCTTAACTCAGGAAAAGGTTTCCTACATCCTCGACTCTCCTAATCCAGATCCGATCAGAGATAATGCTACAGAGGAGGAACGAGCAACATATAAAAAGTGGCAGAATGATAGTTTGACTGTTAAGTATATCATGTTGGCCTCGATGAGCAATGAATTACAGAGGCAACATGAGGAGCGGGAACCTCAATCCATATTGCTCAATCTTAAAGAGCTTTATGGAGAGCAAAGTAGGGCTGCTCGATATGAGATTTCGAAGCAGTTGTTCCGTGCACGTATGAGTGAGGGCTCATCCGTTCAAGCTCATGTTTTGAAGATGATTGACTTAATCACTCGGTTAGGTCAATTAGGGTTTGTAATGGATGGAGAGCTTAATCAGGACTTTATCCTACAATCACTCCCAGACTCCTTCTCGTAGTTTGTCATGAACTATCATATGAACAAACTAAATATTTCATTACCTGAGCTGTTGAATATGCTCAAGACAGCTGAGAGTCACTTCAAAGGTGATAAGGCTCATATTCTTCTAGTTGATAGGAAGAAGAAACATGCAATGAAGAAAGGTTCAAAGAGAAAGAGGAGCCTTAAAAGTAGCATACAAAAGAGGAAGAAGGCAAAGAAGCCTTCTGTTGATCGAGCATGTTTTCACTATAGCAAGCAGGGACACTAGAAGAAGAACTGCAAGATATATCTTGCAAGTTTGAAGCAAGATGCTGGTGAAGAAGCATCAAAAGGGACTACAAAGAGTTAGAAATTTGAAGAAGGGTGACTTCAAGCTCTATGGCGCGAGTGGAGAAGCCATTTATGTTGAAGCTGTGGGCACCTATTTGTTGTTATTACCTTCTGGCAAGATATTGGAATTAAAAAACTATATTATATTCCAAATATCATTAGAAATATTATTTTTGTACCCTTGTTATTAGAACAAGCTAGGTTTTGAAATAAATGTAAAGAGCAATGGTTGCTCTATCTTTTATTCTAATAAATTGTTTGGACATGTTTGTTTAATAATGGTCTTCTAATTCTTTTGCTCAATGATAAAGTTTTGCTTGTTGATAACAAGAAAAGAAAGAGAGAAGATGTTAATGCCACTTATCTCTGGCATTGCAGATTAGGTCATATAAGTAAATTTAGGATAAGCAAGTTATACAAAGATAACTTCTTTGATCCTTATGATTTTAAATCATTAGGAACTTGTGAATCCTGCCTCATGGCAAAATGACTAGGTCTCTGTTCACTGGACATGGAGAAAGGGTAACTGAGTTATTAGGTTTATACACACAGATGTATGTGGACCTATGACAACTCAAGTTAGAGGAGGATACTCTTATTTCATCAATTTCATTGACGATTTATCAAGGTTTGGACACGTGTATCTTATGAAACACAAGTCCAAAGCCTTTGATAAATTTAAGGAGTATCAAAGTATGGTCGAGAAACAAACTGGACAGAGTATTAAAATCCTTCGATCTGATCGAGGAGGAAAATACTTGTCTAGTGAATTTCTTGATCATCTTAAAGACAAAGGCATTCTCTCTGAATGGACCCCTCCTTATATACCTCAATTAAATGGTGTAGCAGAAAGGAGGAATCATACCTTATTAGACATGGTGAGGTCCATGATGTGCTTCACAGATCTTTCAGTATCATTCTAGGGTTATGCCCTAGAAACTGCTGCCTATATTTTAAACAGAGTGCCATCAAAATCAGTGACTAGCACTCCATATGAATTATGGAAAGGAAAAAAGCCAAGTCTTAAATATTTTAAGATTTGGGGTTGCCCTGCTTATGTCAAAAATGTATTCGGATATAAGTTAAGTGCTAGGGCTGATAAATGTAGGTTTATAGGTTATCCCAAAGAAGGTATTGGATACATCTTTTATCATCCTGCTGAGCAAAAGGTATTTGTCAGTAGGCATGCCATTTTTTTGGAAAAGGAATTTATCCAAGAAGAAGGCAGTGGGAAGATACTTGAACTCACTGAAGATCAAGACTTACAACCTACTCCTGTTGACAATCAACAAGACATTCCTCAACCAGAAATTTCTAAAGATCAAGAACAACCACAACATTCACCTCCTCTCCGTAGGTTAGAGAGAGTGCGGGGTGCACCTCTCAGATATGATTTTGTTATTGGAGATGACAACGAAGCCAATATCATTCAGGATGATGATCCCATGACCTATACAGAAGCTGTCGAGAGTAAGGACTCTGACAGATGGCTTGATGCTATGAAATCTGAAATGGACTCCATATATACCAACCAGGTTTGGACCTTGGTTGACCCACCTGAGGGAGTAAAGCCAATAGGGTGCAAATGGGTCTTCAAGAAGAAATTGGAGCAGATGGCCAAGTAGAAACCTACAAGGTTAGGCTAGTGGCAAAAGGTTTCAGGCAAAAACATGGTATTGACTATGATGAAACCTTTTCACCAATAGCTATGCTCAAATCCATTCGGATATTACTTGCTATAGCAGCATACTATGACTATGAAATCTGGCAGATGGATGTAAAGACTGCCTTCCTCAATGGATATCTTGAGGAGGAAGTCTATATGTTACAGCCAGAAGGGTTTGTCTCAAGTAGGAGACCGCACCAAGTATGCAAGCTTAAGAAATCCATTTATGGATTAAAGCAAGCATCGAGGAGTTGGAACATTCGCTTTGATGAAACAATCAAAGAGTTTGGTTTCATCAAAAATATATGAACCATGTGTGTATAAGAAGACAAGTGGGAGTGCCATAGTCTTCTTAATTTTATATGTCGATGACATACTTATCATTGGAAATGATATCCCAATGCTACAATCAGTCAAAACTTGGCTATCTAAACAGTTTTCCATGAAAGATTTGGGAGAAGCATCCTGTATACTGGTATAAAGATCTATAGATATAGATCTAAGAGGATGCTTGGCTTATCCCAATCTAGATACATTGACTTAGTGTTGAAAAGATTCAACATGGAGGAAAGTAAAAGAGGTTACTTGCCCATGAGTCAAGGCATACATCTCTCTAAGAAGATGTCTCCTAAGTCACCTGAAGAGAGACAAAGAATGAACAAGATTCCTTATGCTTCAGCTGTAGGGTCGATAATGTATGCCATGTTATGTACCAGGCCTGATGTTGCTTATGCCTTAGGCATAGCAAGCAGGTTTCAGGCCGATCCAGGGGAAGATCATTGAAAAGCTGTGAAAAATATTCTTAAGTACCTAAGAAGAACTAAGGATATTTTTCTTATATATGGAGGATCAGATTTAAAATTGGAAGGCTATACTGACTCCAATTTTCAATCAGATCCGGATGATAGTAAATCCATATCAGGGTATGTTTTTACTCTATATGGTGGTGCAGTCAGTTGGAGAAGTACTAAGCAGCAAACTGTAGCTGACTCAGTTACTGAGGCAGAGTACATTGCTGCTAGTGAAGCCGCTAAGGAAGCTGTCTGGATGAAGAAGTCATTACGGAGTTAGGTGTTGTTCCAGTGATTCAACAACTGGTGCCACTTTATTGTGATAACACTGGAGCTGTTGCACAAGCTAAGGAACCAAGGTCTCATCAGAAATCCAAGCACATCCTAAGACGCTTCCATCTCATTCGAGAGATCATTGAAATACAAGATATTGTTATAGAATGAGTTGACACAAAGAACAATATAGCAGACCCATTCACTAAGGCCCTTCCTCAACAGCAGTTTGATCGTCATTTGGATTGTATGGGAATTAAATACAAAGGCGATTGGCTTTAGTGCAAGTGGGAGATTGAAAGAGTAGTGCCCTAAAAGCCAATCATGTAAGGGCATTTTTTATAATTTCTTTCAACTCATGTATGATATTTTATCAATTAAAAGGCATTTTTTTTATTCATCATATGCTGTGTCTTATATTTATTAAGATTATGATGAACCCCATAAGGTTAGGGCAATGGAATTAGGGTTATGATGAAGTTCATAATGATGAGACCTAAGTTCCTAAAAACTCTAATCTAAAATATTTCCAGTCGAAGGATCATCGAGTCGGAAATCGATGATACCGGTAAGACTAGCACATTCTATGTATGCTCAATAAAGAGGGCGGTTGGTCTCACAGCCACTTGTGTAAAGACACTAATACAAGGATGTGGGTGCTCATTAGGGTATGAGTTCACTGAATTGATCCACATTGAGAACATCTTATGGAGATCTTACTTACTTGTCAAAAGATAGTTCTCTTAGTGGGAGTTGTGCAAGTGATCCTTAGACCTGAGATTACCATAGAATCTTATGCACATGAATCTATGTTTTAGTTCATACTCATTCATGGCTAAGTCATGTACGGGTGTTCATGGATATGAAGGATTGTGTATGAAGGTTATGAGTAGGTCAACAAGGAATCGATCATTCCTAGTAAGAGGAAAAGTAATCCCATGTAATCTCATCATATGATGACTCAAGAAGTCTTTGATCAAAGCAAAATGAAATTAGAATAGGTTTCTAATTTTTTATTTGTCGAGTCTTTATTATTGATTTGAGATTCAAATAAATAAAATGTTAGGGTTTGACATTTTTCCATACCCATCACTTATTCAGGATAAAGAAAGATCGAAGGATTGAATTGCACATTAACTTGCCACTGAAGGTATTTTGGTAATTCCATCAAATTCCTCATCTTCTAGGTAGGCATGATACATTGCTAGATGTCAATCATGTCTTATAGGTTTTCATGAATTAAATTTATTTAATTCATGAGTCAATTTGAAAGATGGTTCAAATTGGCAACTAGGGTTAGCATGATTTGATCTAATTCGGTTAGTCAGTTTCTAATCGAACTAAATCGACTTAAACCTAGACCTACTGCTGGCTAGATGAGGAACCCAATGGGTCACACACATAAGGGAATTGGTCAAAGAATCATTTTAATAAGATTAATTAATTCAATTTGTTAGCCAATCAGCATGCTAGCACATGTGGCTAACTATCGCTCCAATTTGGGTCGAAATTGATTTGAACCGGCTTAATTAATTGATCTAAATTAATTTTAGAATTAATTTGGGATAACCTCTGATCTGATCAACATTTATTGGATTGGATAAGGTTGAATTAATAGAGTCCAAGAAATATAGGACTCTCGGAAGGGAAACTATGCACGTGCAGAATTTTCAAGAGGCGCCTAAGAGTCCTGATTTAAGGTACTAGGAGGCGCATCTTTTTTTTTTGATTTATAGGTCTATTGAACGTGGAGAACCTTATCTAGATGTTATTGTATTGGATAAGGTTGAATTAATAGAGTCCAAGAGACATGGGACTCTCGAAAGAAAAACTGTGCGCGTGCAGAATTTTCAAGAGGCGTCTAAAAGTCCTTCTGATTTAAGGCACTAGAAGGCATATCTTTTGGGGATTTAAGAGTCCATATAAACATGGAGAACCTTATCTTGACACATGGCAAAATCAGAGGCTATTTTATTTAAGATGGGATGCCAAAAGCATCCCATCAGGTGTGGCGCGCGTAGTAAGAAAGGTGCAGAAAATTATAATGATGTGTCCTTTGATTCAAATTGAAATGAATTTAAAAAATTTATATCCTTTCAGAAGGACGTTGAATGGGTTGTATCCCATAATTTGACGTCTCCCCATTCACTATTTAAAGGGGGTGGCACATATGGGATAGCATCGGATAATTTTTAGTAATCCTTGTTAAGACAAGAGTCTTCTCTCTCCCTCTCCCTTCCTACAAGCCTTAGTCAATTTAGAACAACTCTTTTCTTAGCCTATATAAGTTTTATTAGGCTTAAGAAAAGGGTAAAAAGGGTCCTAAGAGCCAAGCAAAAAAGTCAAGAAGTCAAAAGGAGGTTTAAGTCAAGTTCGTGAGCATATCTTTGATCCAATTCTCGTGTGGATCACCATTAAAGGGCGAATACTTGTGCGCCTAGTAGAAAAGATTGGATAACCGGTTTCCTTCTTTCTTCACCAAGTACTAAGGTATGTTCCTCTACATATATGTTATATTTTATGACTAATTAATTGTTATAATCAAGGGGTCTTGGGTCTAAGGTTTCGGTTGATTAGGGTTTCAAGGTTAAAATTTTTTAAAATCTAGCCTTCCACTGCATGACCGGAACCCAACAGGGCTCACCTTCGATTTCCATAAGAATATGAGATCTCGGGGCGGGAGAGGGGTATAACTCCCTTCTTCAGTAGATAGATTCTGGCGCCGATTATCCGCCAGCGCAGAGGTTTGGGCTTCTTAGGGGGAAATCTTCTTGGCATCTCTCGAACCGGCTTCTTGCCGGCCACTCGATCAGCATCCTTCTGGGTATGATCAACCTCGTCAGCACGAATATACTTGTGCGCCCGATCCAAGAGCTCAGCGTAGGAGCTAGGCGGCCTCTTGTCTAGGGAATAAGTGAAGCGAGAGGGGTGAATCCCTCGCTTCAGGGCCAAAGTGGCCACAGCATCATCTAAATGATATACCTCTAGGGCCGCAGCTTTAAATCGAGCTATGAAATCTTTTAGGAGCTTGCCCTCCTTTTGCTGGACGGAGAAGAGGCTATCTGCCACTCGAGGGATTTTGCGGCAGGCATCAAACTGTGCCAAAAAGGCCTTCTCCAACTGCCAAAAAGAATCAATGCTACGCGGAAGCAGCCTGGATTACCAGGCACGGGTGGCCTTCCGGAGAGTAGCAGAGAAGGCAATACATAACAAGGCATCCGTGGCTTCTTGGACTTGCATAAGAGATTTATAGCTTTTCAGATGGTCCAATAGGTCTGTGGTACCATCATACGGATCTAACTGGGGAAGACGAAACCGGTGCGGGATGCGCCCTTCCATGATTCGGCAGGTGACGGGGGGCGTGAATCATATTCCACCCCCGAATGATCATGAAGCTTTTGACTAAGCTCTTCCAAACGCCTATTCTGCTCCTTCAAACGTCTTTCCATTTGATTATTGATATCCTCATCTGCAGATTCAGACGAAGAAGAGGTAGAATATCGGGGCTGATGACGATATGAGCTTTGGGGTTCCTTCCCTCGCCAGTGTTCATGACTACCAGAGCGGAGAGTAGGAGACCGAGACCTTTTGAGGCTTTCTCGGAGATGATGTTTGGATGAAACTTGGTGATGAGGACGCTCCTTCTGGGAGGACCTTCTGTGTGCGGACTGCTGACTAGTCGGGGTACCTCGGTCGATATTGTTCAGGATAGCTGGACCACTGATCTCCCTCTTTCCTGTTGGCCGTCATTTATTAGCATGGATGTTCCGCATCGTATGAGGGTGCAGGATCTCATCATTCAGGATCTCTCCTCTTGGAATACCCCTATGGTGACCAGCTTATTTGGGGATGAGCTTGCTCGGCAGATTCTTTCTATTCCTCTTACCTTGGGACACATACCTGATATGAGGTTATGGAGGAGATTTTATCTCTCCAGGGCCCCCACTAGGGACCTCATCGAGGTATTTAGACCTCAGCCCCAGGACTCGCGGGATGCGGATTGGATATGGAAGCTCTCTGTTCATCCCAGGGTCCAATTATTCATATGGAAGATCTTGTGGGTCTGCCTTCCTTCTTGCTCTATGCTGTCGAGAAGGGGTCTTCATATTGAGGCGACGTGCTCGCTATGTGAGCAGAAGGAGGAGACTACTGATCACGCCATATTTACCTGTCCCATATTGAGTTGGATTTGGATGAGGATGAATTATGATTGCAAAGTGGATGATTCTGGTTCCTCATGTTCCCCTTTCCTTGATGCTCTCCGGAGGACCACCCGACAGCACAACGCTCTTTGGACTATTACTGCCTATCAGATCTGGTTGTCGTGGAACTTGCTTATCTTTATTGATGAGATTATTTTCCTCATAGATTAGAGCGAAAGGTCAGATCTGTGGTTGCTGAAAGTGCACTTCTTCTCACTGGTTCTGATTCTTATAACCTTGGCCACTGGGGCTCCCCTACTGTTTCGGAGTGAACCGTCATACGGTTTATATCTCTTGGGAGCCCCCTCTAGAGTTTGTAAAAATCAACTTTGATGGAAGTGTTCGTGGTAGACTTGCTGGGTCTACTTTCATTATTCGGGGACGATGGAGCCTTGCTGTCGGCGGGTGGTTTTGGTTTCCTTGATTCTTCTGTCCCTATGGCCGAGCTTTATGCAGTGTAGGCTGGTATCTCCCATGCTACTCGACAGCTTCATGCTCCTGTTCATTGATTCACTTTCTGTTATTCGGTGGCTCCGTACGGGATTCTGCGATCATATTCCCATCAACTCTCTTCTCAGCTATATTCAGGCTACTCTGCGGGGTGCTCATAATGTCAACATCCGGCACATCTACTAGGAAGCTAATTTTTGGCAGATTGAGTTGCGGTTGATGTGGTCCATCATGTGGGATTTTGGAAATGGAAGCAGGATGACTCTGTTTGACTCTGTTTCTCTGCTCTTAAGCAAATATTATTTTATTCTACCCTTTGCTCTTAAGTAAATATTATATTCTAATATTTTTAGACTGATTCGTGTGAGATTAATGTTATCGTCCATCGTATAAAAAAAAAAAATCATTGTACGCCTTCGTGAACCACCACGAAGGCTTTTCCTATTTTTTCCAAATCCCTAGTGGGACCGTGCGACGATCCCTTTTGATCCTTCCTTCGCTCGCTCGGTCGTTCCGCCGTCGTCCACCCTACCTGGACTCACACAGTCACGGCCCACCCCTCCAGACGCACCAAAAAATCCCAAAAAAAAAAAAAAAAACCGGGGCACCAAAAGAATTACAAGCGCGAAATTTTCTCTGCCACGAATCCCCGCCCCGCAACCGACCACCATGGAAAAGCCGTTGATATCAATCCGGTGAGGGGAGAGGTTCATGGATTACCCCTCCATGGCTCTCGCTGCATTCCTCTGCCCCCACCGCATCGCCCCCCTCCTCCCTCCCTCTCCCCGGCGCCGCCGCGATATTCTCTTCCTGTGTCCGCGGTGAGGGCGACGGCGGAGGTGAGGCAGGGTGAGGCTGCGCGGGAGGCTCGCGGTGGGGCCGCGGTGGTGTGGTTCAAGCGTGATCTCCGCACAGACGACCACCCCGGCCTCGTTGCTGCCGTCTCCCAGCACCAGACCGTCGTGCCGCTCTACGTGTTCGATCGCCGGATTTTGTCCAGTTAGTCGCTGTTGTCCCTATCTGCCCCTTCTAGATTTCCAAACTTTATTACTGTTTGATGCGGTGAACTGAATGCATATGGTCACTGAGATATTCCATACTCCATCATTCCACTTTCAAGTAAAGTTTTGTGGAGCAGCTTTACTTCAATTACTCGGTGTTTGGTTCTGTTTGCTTTCTAATGCTTTTGACTGAAGTGGTAGGATGATGAGAGTAGAACAGACATACATATATTGGGTATGAAGGAGAGATTGATATTTCCTTCATATTAATATCGTATGTGTTAAACTCTGGACATTTTTATTTGATTATCTTGCAGTTTTCTTTGAATTCAGCTCAAAAGAGAAGTAACTTGCAGACATGTTCTAGAGACCCGTTATTGTGCTACTGTCATGGAAGCTTATTTCATATGGCGTTGCATATATTTTATTACAGAAACGCAGCATGTGCAGCAGAATTGTTGGATGGGTGCACAATTCATAGTTCTAGGATGTAGGTATAAATGTAAAAAACTATTGTGGTAATTTACAAAAGTGAAAGTTCTTTGATAATGTTAAGGCCAAATACTATAGCGTAAGTGGTATTCTTTGTAATTGTTTGTATATCAGAGATACTTATGTAAATTTAGAACTAAATTTGAAATTGAGAGATATTACATAGTCAGAAGTTTACGAATTTGTATGCGAGTGTCCTCTTAAATATGAATTATATGACAGTGTTTTTGATACATCATTATTCATGACAAAGTTTAATTCATCATAAACTAAGGTAATTCATCAGAACTAAGGGTCAAACCACTCAGAGGAACTGGCATAAGAAATCAGGGAAGTCTGGAGTGACCTGATGCACCTGTTCCATCAAATGACATGCTACTAATTTTACCTTCTCATTACTAATCTGGGAAGCTGGAGATGAACAATGAAGCTATCATTGTGAGGTGATGAAGTTTTGCATCCTCAAATGGAATAAATGATGACTAAATGTTAATCTTTCTAAATACAATCTAATTCAGTTGTTTTAAAAACATATAAAGCAACAAATTCAATTTCTAATTCAGAGATTAAGTTATTGTATGTAAAACTTAAAAGATTTGTTTTTGGATGTCAATATATACTGTCATAAAATTGTTAAATACCTGAACAAATTTCAAGCAATGATCCATTGTGTGAATATATGAAGTAGAAGTGAACAGATGAAATGACAAAAGATGACATCGGAAATTTGGTTTGGATACACAAAAAGTTTCTTTAATTTTTATTCTTCTCCCTCTTCTATTTTGTTTTCTCTATCCTTTCCTTTTCATTCATCTTTCTTAACATATCTTCTTTGGTTCTGTAGATTTTAGGCAGTAACCTTTAGTAGGAAGGAGTGGGAAATCAAAAGTGGAAGCATCCAAATGAAATGACATATGGTAACATTGAAATTTGGGTTCGTATAAAAAAAGGTTTCCTCTGTCTTATTTTTCTTCTCTTTCCTTTTTTATTTGTTCCTTTTTCACTCTTTTCCATTTTGTTCTTTCTGTTGCATGTATCCTGATTTATCTTTGTTATCTTATGTTTACTTTACTTAAGGAATTAGTTGGATCAAATTTATTACAAAAGAGTGGAGTTCAATTTTACTGGTACATATAAAACATGGGATAATTGTGTATAAGAAGCATATGGTGCTCTGGAAAGTTTATAATGTTCCATAGATCATTTATCATCACTGACAAGAAAAATTTATCAAAAGCCTTATTCTATTCTTGTTTTATTTATAATTTTTTTTTTGTACACAGATTTTTCAGATGAGATGCTTGAATTGCTTCTCCTTGCTTTGGAAGATCTTAAACAATTACTGAAGGATAAGGGATCAGATCTGCTTATTTCTTTTGGAAGTGCAGAAGATGTCATATTGAAACTTGTCAACAAGGTTGCTACACAAGTCTTCTTGTGATTTTATATCTGAAAATGTAAATACATGTCAGCTGGTTATTGGCTTCTCTGTTCATGAGCAGAACATTTATTCAAACCACATAATTGAACTCATGTTATCAAAATGTAACAGGTGAAAGCTAGCTGCATATTTGCAGAGGAGGAGGTAGAATATAATCTTCGTAGTGTGTCATCTATTGTCGAATCATCTGTGTCTTCTGTACAATTTGCATGGGGAAACCCTGAGTTTTTGTTTTGGAGAACTCCGTTTTATGATGTTGAGGTATTTGTTGCTGTTGTTTTACAGCTGCTACTTCCATGTGAGCACATACTTGATGCAATTTAATGATTCCAATGCATGTCTTTTCAGAATCTGAAGGAACTACCTCCATCATATCGTGGCTTTCTGAAGCTGCAATTATCTAAAACCATTCCTGTTGCAGCCCCAACCTTACCTGTGTTGGAAATGGAATTGGACAGAGGTATGCTAAGGTTCAAGTTATCTTGCTGCTTATGATTCAAATAATAATTCATTGTTGAACCATTTTTCAGATATCTTGTATCTGTGCATGCATGCATGTATAAATTGACCAATGTTTGTAACGATAATACATGTTTCTTATGATAGTTGATTCTTCAGGTGTTCTACCCACATTTGATGATGTAAAAAAGTACCTGTACGGGAAACCTTGCCATTCAGATGAGAGCTGGATTTCTCTTAAGAAAGCATCAGCTGAAAGCATTTTAAGGAAGGAAAGTATCGCCCAAGTTGTGATGAAATCTGATTCTAGTGAAAGCCTTAAAAATAAGGAAGGAAGAAATGTAATATCGTCAACACTAAACAGTGTCAAATGCACAAAAAATGAATCAGGAGAAGGAACTCCAGTAAAAGGTGGAACGGACCATGTATTGAATGCTTTAGCTGCTTATTTGAGATATCTGGAGGGCACTGCACGGGATGATTGGCAAGAGTATGCTATTTAATACTTAATAGTATTCTAGTTTTTTGGTTTATTTTGGTGATAGTTGGGTTCTTTCTTTAGTTCACTTTCATTTTGAAAATTGATATTGCATTCGCCTAGTGCTTAATATAATATTTTAGATGATTTGTTGGAATTTAGTAGATTTATGTAAGCAGGATGTCTATACTTTATTGAAAAAACTGAGTGCTTTATATCTTGAACCTTACCAGGGCTTTAGAATATGTTTCTTAATTAGTCTTCCTTTGCTCTTAGAAGGTCATGGTTGGTGAGGGATCAATACAGGAAAACTAATACTTAATGTAGGCTTTTGCTGTGTTGTTAAGCAGTATTGAGACTCCATTGTTCCTTAAATGACCTTTGTGCTGTAAATGTATATATCATTTATAATGTTCAACATTGTTATCCACCAATTATCTTTTGTATAAATAATTCAGCATATGGTTGATAATTGAGTTTTGAAACTTCTCCATTATTTAAATTGATCTTTAAACCTCATATAATAAGCATTGTTTTTTTTTTGCTTGTTTTTATAAACTGTCTTGTGCTTGTTTTTATTTGAGGTTAAATACTCGGCTAGTGAAAGCCATCTTAAATATTTTATACTAAAATCCATCACAGTTTTCTCAGCTCTCTCTTCACTTTGACTAGCCTTTTAAAATGCATACTAGCTTTGCTTTATCTAATATTTTCATCACTTACAACCTTGCCATCTCAACCATCACTCTGTCTTGATCTTTAGATGAAGAAGTTCCTATGCTTCCTATGATGAACATATTTTTAGCTTCCTTCTACTTTTCTTGTGCATCGACTTAGCATATTCATTCCTGCCAGTCCAGTATACCTTTGACCTCTTCATTTCCAAACTTTTATGCTACATCTAATAAAAGGTGTGATGAGCTGGGCTTGATTGAGTAGGGTCTCATCAAGCTTGTCTTGATTTTCTTGTAAAGATTAAATTTGTGATCAAGCTTGGCTCATTTATTATATGCTTGAGCCTAATTTTGTGCCGAGTGGAGGATGAGTCTATTTTTGAGCAGATTGATGCTCTTGTACCAAACTGAATTCAAATCAAGTTTAGATCAAGCTCAGTTCATTTAGACCACTAAATCCCGTGACCATTTAGCTGTTATATACTCATGCACCTGATGACATCATGAACTACATGATTCAATTAAGGCATCATGTTGAAATAAGCTATTATATTAAATTTAGTTGTTGAATTTATTCCAATGGTTGATTATAAATATGTTTCTATATATTAGCATTATTGCTATATTACATATAATTTTTACAACTTATGTTCTCTCTGTATATATAATCTAGTTTAAATACATATTTCTGAGCCATATAGAGCCAAGCCTGATTGATTGGTGGTTTACTCAAGCTTGGCTTGAAATCAATTTCAATCCTAAATGCTGAGATCAAGCTTTGCTTGTTGAGATTTAATTTGATCTTGATTGAGCCCAGAATCAAACCATTCATGAGCTGCTTGTGGGTGACTTGAATCAATTGCTAGTCCTACAAATTGTATTATTGGCCTTGTGGGTGTCTTAACTTTTTATTGAGCACAACCAGTTTTCCTTAGTTATTGCAATAAGAAGGTTGCTTTGATGAATATCCTTCTTGCAAAAGTGATGCATACTAAAATGGTTCTGTGGTATGTCTTATCATTTTTTCCATGTTCTGTATAGCAATACATCTTTGATCTTACATCATTGCCTTCTTAAGGAACTTCATTAAGACTACTTCATTTGCATCATTCTTGGGATTATCATCCTTCATGTTTAATTTTTAAGATTTACATTCATACTATTTAATTTTTGATAAACATGAATCTTTATGTTATGAGGGCCTATGAAAGTGCCCAAAAGAAAGCATCCAACTTGTGGACTTCCAACATCAGAACTGATGCTGCGATTTGCAACAACCATTGTTCTGTGTAAACCTTTGATTGTAGGATTGTATTTTTCTTGTCTATCCATTTCCAGTTACATTAAAGGACTAAAATTATGATGGTTATTAGGAGTCAACAAAACAATAGATCAATGTTCCTGTAAGTAAGAACTTCAAATTTGGTTGATTAGAGATATTCTTTGGAAAACTAGAATTTAGTGTCATTGTCATCATCTTCTTTATGAGAGGATAAGGGTTAAGGAGTTCTAGGTTAATTGTGGTCTGTGGATAGGGTTGAGAGTCACAGCGTCATTAGAAATAAGTTTCAAAGAGGAGGTATTTGAAATTTTTGTATAAGGGCTTTATGGAGATGGATGGCTATGATCCTATCTAATCTGATTGCTATTTTTTCTCTTAAAATGGTGAAAAAATCTAATATTTTTGCTTCATGAGCTTCTTTATTTTATCTCCCTAAAAGATAGAGCACAGAATCAGGTGAGGTGTACTTATCGAAAAAGGGAGTGATTGATGGAATGACACCCACAGGTGATTGTTTCATGGACCCACTGATTGCAGCCCAAGGTGTTTGTGCTATAATGCCGGAGATTTTTGTGTTTAAGGTTTTATGAAGCTCCAAATTTTGTAATTATGGCATTAGTACTAAACCCCTCTCCATGCCCCTCCCCACACTTTTTTTTTCCTTTCTGTACTCTTTCCTGATTCATCTTTATCTTATCATTATTTCTTTTTCCAACTAAAAATCCGTGATGCATATTTTCTGGTCACTTTTTGATTGCATTATTGTGCAAACATGTATTTGCTGTGGATATGGCTGCATTGTGCCATCCTTTTTTCTGAGGCAGAATTCCTACAATTTGTTGACTTTTTTCTTATCCTATGATGATCTATTTATTAAGTTACATCAAGTTGATATTAGATCAAGTTTTGATCATTTGAAACCCATCCTTGGTTCATTTTCTTAGGCAAAACTCCCTTAATTTTGTTGCTTTCTCATCCTATTAATGGCTATTCATTTGAGTTGTATAAACAAGTTCTGATCTTCTGATTTCTGAACTTAGTATTTGTGATGATTTTGGAGCTAGTTAAGCTGCTAAACTTTATATATTTTCTAAAATCGGAGAAGATTGAGAAGAGGCCCTAGATTTGTGTTCTTAATCTATATTTTATGCATTTCAAATGTATGAAAAGTTAAATATTAAGATAATTTATGATGGAGTAATTGCTACTTTTGCAACTCTTCAAAATAGGGAGTTTGTATTCTACTTCATCAGAACTTATTTTACTTATATTATGATGCAACCTCCTTTGGGAGGGGCCTACAATCTCCTTGTCTCTGCCCTGTGAGTTTTTCTTTACCAACAATTATTCTGGGAAAAGATAAAAGCTAATTTTTTTTGTAGCCTGGAGCATGTTCCATGGTTAAATGTCTCTTCTTTAGAGATATTCCCTTCTGTTTATGGAGGCACCCTTTTGGTTGGCTTTGCTCTCAAAGATGGAGAAAAGAGAGTGGTGCACCAACTGATAGTACTGCATTTACCAAATAAAATAGATAATTAAAAAGAATTATACAGATTGGCAGATTATAACCATTTGCGCTTCTCATGTGCAACATTTTGAAAATATATTGGTGATTGGGCATCCTTTTCTTTTTGATCAGGTTAAATGTTAAAAATTCTTGTTTCACCGCAGATTTGATTGAGACTTTATTGGTAACACTCAAAATTTTAGTAGTTTGGAAACCTTTTCTATGAATTTTATGGAGATGTGAATTTTGTGATGACAGGATATATTCTTGAGTAAGCTCCCTGTCCTCCCCTCTCCCTACCTCCCCCAACTCACCCAACAAAAAAAAAAAAAGAAAGAAAGAAAAAAATCCAACCCCTCTCCCTCATGTTTCCCTCCCTAGCTCTTCCCTTCCTCTTTCTTTATTCGTCCCTCTTGTTCTTTTTCTCTTCTTTTCTCTATTCTTCTATTGCTAGACCTACTACTAAATGAGCATCTGCAGCGGCTGTTCTTTATGCATCCTTTTTACCCTTCTTGATTGATATGAAAACAAAAATACATGAATCCATCTAACAGGATCTCAAAATGCTGACCGTTTTCTATTTTTTTGTTGTAGCTTATGATGCTTTCTTGCCTTTTCCTCCTGCTGACAACTTCTTTATTTTGAATCATTTATTATACCTCAATCTATCTTCATGGTTCATTTATATAGTAAATAGGGAATTCAATGGGCTGGCCAGCTGGTTTGGGCACAGCATTTTTAGAACTTTGAATAGGCCTGATGAAAATTCCTCACTTGAAAGTTGAAACAATATAAAATGAAGCTTGTGGGCTGGCATCATACCTCCAACTTTCTGAAATCAAGATGGGACTGGTGTTTGGACATCCAATGCATGGCCGGGTTTCTTCATCTGAAGTGCACTTGGTGCTTTCCATGTAACAGTAGACACCTATTACTAAACCCCTCCTCTTAAATGAGTGTGCAACTTGCATGAGTTTTTAAACTAAAATAAATTTGAAATGTTTGTCTGGCATGAAGCCCTTAGAGGTTGGCCTTAGCATATGCTGGACTGCAGGGCTTTTTCGTTATATATAATAGTAGATGAATGCTTTGCCCTCAAGGGCATATCAGGACAAAATATGTGCAACTTCAAGTGCAGCAGATACCAGAAAACATGCTGAACCTCTTAGGTAGCGAACTCTACATGATATAGTGTGTTTGTAGGAAGACATATCTTAATAGTCTTCAATATTTTGTTTCTAATACCAGGAATTGTAGCAACTGTATCATCTAATTATAAAATGTTGAATTTCTTTGTATTTTTTCTCCTGAAGATGGATGCATATCATGTTTACTGTAATGTAATCAAACACATCAGAAGCTTGTCATTTCAGTTTAATTTTTAACGTCTAAAGGTGGAAATTATAAAACATTGAATACTCTAAAATATCTTATGTAAGTGGTTTTAGAGTTACTATTTGCTCAAATTATCTTGAATTGATGCAAGCAAAAGTACTAGGCATATTATATTCATTTGTGATGGAGAAGCAGGTTTGGTTACTATCTGAGCATTCACATTATGGTGTCAGAGTTGTACACGTCCCATTAGTTTCAATATGCAGGTGTGTGAAAGTGGACTCATAGATTGGTATGTAATAAATGTAAGCTTCATTCATCTTGCATCAAACCTTCATTACATCATTTTTTAAAATTTTATTTATTTTTCCTTAGTAATGTGGTAACACATGTTATTATCACTATCCTTATGCAACCTAATATTATTATTAATTGTTTCTGAGAGCTACTTAATAGTTCTGATTTATGATGTAATCCTCCAACTTGAATGACCTCACAGATATGCCAATATTGGCATGCTTGGTATCATTCAGCAGGGCAGTTTATTTCGTGGAAGCAATGCTTCATTTGGTGTTCAGAAACCTGAAGTGTGCTTTTGCATGGTATGGTGAACAGGTTACATGAGAAGTTACGGAAGGCTGAATGTAGGAAAGGAGCTTCATTTGGTGCTCTGTTTGGTTCTGCTCTTTACCTTGGAACTATATCCAGGAGAAGGGTTTACCATGAAGCTATTAAATATGAGAGAGAACGCAATGCAGGCTTTGTATCACCATTTGGATATTCAGCACCTACTGTTGCAGCTGCAGTTGATGCTGTTTATTCATTGGAGGTATGGTTCAAAAGAACGAACTAATCGGAGGTTATGTGCGCTAAATTGTCTAGTTCTGTCAGATACTTGTTAAAGTTTATTTTTGTTTTCAACATCCTTTCTTGCATGCATCTCACAGTGCAGCTGATGTGTGACAGTGGTATTGGCTCTTGGCTTTGAAATACCAAAAATGCAATGAAGGAATGTATCCCATACGCATTTGGAGTTGGAATGGCTATTTAATTCAGGTAGTTTGTGACATTTCTTCATGAACTTAATAATTAGCTTTACTTTCCTGCTTTGTTTCCTTTTATGTTGACCATGCACAAATTACTATTACAAGTTTTGCAATCATCTGCTGGCTTATTTTGGGATAATGACATAATATAAGATGAATATGCATGTTATGTAAATACAGGAAGTGGTTTTCAGGCTCATTTTCCCGCCCTTTTTCTGAAACTAAAAAAAAAAAATTGTAATACGTATTTTACGATGTGTTCCTTGTGGGGAAGTTATCATAATATTAAATCTTATTACATTCTGTCAAAAATATAGTAAATTTTTTGCATTATCAAAAAAAAGTCTGCAAAATTAACTCCTTGATGCCCTGCATGAGGATATATGTATATATAAAAACGTACTGACGAAGGATCTTGAATGTGGTTCATACCATTTCTGTTGTATGATAGCCATGTGGCCCATTCCAGTAAATGATTCTAGACCTGACTTGAGATGTAAAATAATACAAAACTAGATTGGGATTGCATAGTGAGTTTCTTGGGTGAGTTGAGTACTGAAAACACCTCATCATTTTGGTAGAAGAGTTGGTTTAGACAGTGTTGGGTGGATCCAGCTGTAGGTTCTCTGGACAAATCTAGCCAGATCTAAGCCAGCTTAAACATGACCGGTGGGCCTGTATTGTATAAGTTTTTGCTGTCAGCTTGCTATGTTTGTGCATGTATAGGCACTTTAAAACTTTTTCAATAGGTAAGAACCGTCTATCGAAACCAAATCTTCTTCAACAATGTACATGTTAAAGCTTGCTTGTTTCATACTTTACTCATACTTCTTGCAAAATAGACATGTATATGTCTACTTGATCCTTGAATACAATGCCTCATGCCAGTGTTGAAGTCAATCTGATCCTTTCTGTGTGCAACATAACCAATTTCTTGTTGGTCTTAGAATAAAATCCCTCACAACAATTTTCAACGCCACATCTGCAGCTTCCTGAATATAGAATCAACCAAACTATCATTAGTTGGTCATGTGATCGGCCCATGTTTCTGTCTTCTGATACACCTTCTGTATGTAACATAATGCAAACCCATTGATATTTGGTCACTTGGTCTTGAGATACTCTGATGCATGCTTCTCCTGCTAGCCTGTATGGTCAAGACAATCCTCTGGCCTTCTTTCAGGATGATCACATTAGCAAAAGATGCTAAGTTGTCCTAACAAAAAAAAAAAAAAAAGATGCTAGATTGAGTGATACAGATTCTTGCTTAAAGGATTTACTTGACTAGTCTAAAGGTAGCTGGAGCTCAGGCACCTGCTTTCTATTATCGAAGCTATCAAAAAGTTATTGAAATAATATCCTATTTTTAAACATTAGAGCCTACATTTGTTTATGTTTGAGCATATCACTGATTCATAATTTTGAATCACAGTTTAGGAAATTGATATAGAAATATTGGGATCTTCTCCATAAAATGCTTCATACAAGGGATCTTTTATTTTAGGAAGTTGTTAATATTTAAGATCCAATCTACCTCATGATATATGTACATTTTTATAAATGTTTTTGTGTGTATATACTGCAATACATGTTTCTGTTACCTTGAACAATAACTCTCCATGGCTTGGAAGAGTACAACCAGGGCAAATGAAGACTCTAGTATTTCTCATATAGGTCTGAGTTAAGCTGTAATTCCTATTTTCCAAGAGTTTGAAGCAAGGTTCAGTATCTTGGTTTTGGACCCTATACTGGTACAACATTAGAACAATATCAGTATGTAGGTTGGTTCAGTTTACCGAGGCTCGTATACATCGATACTGAGTCTTAGTTCAGTACTAGTATGGTATGACATGCCTGGTATAGGGCGGTACATACCAATACAACATACCATGCTTTGCAATGTCTTCAAATGTCAGACATGGCTGCTTCAATAAATCTAGGAATAGGGACAAGGAATACATACATACATACATGTATTTGTATGTATATATCTATAATACAATGAAAGTTGAGCCCGATGGGGGGTGGAGAGCTCAGCTGTTCTCATGTGGCCCTTTTTTTTTAAAGCACTTTAGGGGCCAGGGTTATTTATTGAATGCGACACAAGACGGGCCAAAATTTTTGCCGAATGCACCATGCGGGCGAAAATGAAAGGAGACGTGGTAAGCCTAATGAGCTCCGAGCTTCGGCATGTGCTACTGTTGTCGTCTATGTCCATCTAGGTCTTGGACTGCGTGATCGTTCTTATCCATTGGTGGAAATGGCACATGGAATCATTCTGATGGTGGAATATTAGTACGTTATGTCAAGTTGGTGCATTATAAAATTTTAGTGAAGAGCCCATACTTGAGTTTCAAGTGCTAACATGGAATCACTGGCACTAAACCACAAGAATAATTTTTAATAATCAGTGATGGCTAAGCTCTGGAATATTTGCTTTCTAAAAATTATGCAGGCTACTTGTAGATTTGGAAGTCCATTTGCTTGAAGTCCATATGTATCATCATTTATATAATTCTTTACTTAACAGATAACACATGTACCATCATTATATTTAAAAAATAATGCATATTTTTTAAAAAATGCATATTTTAAAAATAATGCATATTTATTGGCCATTTCGTGCATCAAATGAGTATGTAAGCTAGTATATTCATATACGTGCGCATGAGCATTGACATACATAAATATATTGTATATGTATATACATGCATAGTATTGATACATACATATATATTACATTGCATACATACATATACACACATATCTGTTTGTGTTTTGAAGCAACAATAGCAACAATAACAATTAATTATTAATCACAAACTAGTTGAGGTCGGTCACATAAATCCATTTTCTCTATTTTACTTGGTTTAAGGTCACACTTTTTGTCAAGTGCAGTGATATCAAGTTCTTATTATTTTGCTTGTGTAACTTTTGGTTTGCCTCTACTAATTTTTTAAATATATTATCACATCACTTCTTCATATCGATGCATTTTTTGGTTTACATTGTACTTGTCCATATCATTTAAGAAGTTTTTTCCTTAATTTGGTGCCAATTAACGTTATCCTCTTTCTTCGACGAATGACCTCATTTTTAGTTCTAACTTTTCTTATAGTACTATAAATTTATCTCAACATTTTCATTTTGACCACATTCATTTTGTGCGCATATTTTCTGGTTGCCTAACATTTTATACTATAAAGTATAGCTGGTCTTATGGTTATCCCATAAAATTTTTCTTTTAACTTGTCAGATATCTTATGATCACATGATATCTTTATTGTACTTCTTCAATTTATCCAATTTGTTGTAATTTTATAAATAACATTCTTTTCAAACTCCTCTTATGGATAATCAATCTTAAATATAGAAATGATTATTTTCAGAAGCTTCATGATCATCAATTTTCAAATTACCTTTGTTTTTATTTCCAATTTTGCTAAAATAGAAATCCATATCTTTTATTTTGGACCTACTTAACTCATAACCGTTGGATTCTAATGCACTTCTCGGTAATTCCAACTTAGGAACCTATGTGCTTGGGCTTCCCTTTAACCACTGCAGCAAGGAAGAAGATATGTCCAAAGGAAACAAATAGTTTACTTAAAGTATTAGAAGTGATAATTTTTAAAAAAGAAATTAGAATTTTTAGCATCATCCTGGTATGAGACAAGTATCTGCCCTATATGGGATGGACTAGTTCTGTGCCAGTACAAAAATCACCTCTGGTATTGGAATCTTGTCGCTTATAATCCAAAGACTAATAAAATAACCAGCAACTTAACATACTGGGTTAGAATTAGAGGATACTTAGTTTACTATTTAAAGGCTGAGGTGAAGCATTTAAATGATTATTTAAAGGTTGGAATTAATTTACAGGTAAACTCAAGACACCTAAGGCTAATAATATTTGCACTGCATGACATTCTGGATGAAGAAAATCTGCTGCAAGCAATGAACTGTGATCAATCTCAGCCAGAACTATGCTATCAAACAATAGGGTTGATGATTAAGCTCTTGGATGACATCTTCTTTGTGCATGAATTCGAAATCTGCCACTAGATCTCCATCAATATATCCGTTTTGTTGGTTTCCAATGATTCGGGCACTAGGATTCTTACTAGTGCAAGATACTTATGTTTTAGTGATTAGTGATTTAAGTCTCGACGGGATTGGGGCGAGATGGCTGTCTCGTCTTATCCAAGAGAAATTCTGGAACCGATTTCAGCTATCCGATCCCATTTTGGCCAATAATACTTTATCATGTCAATTTTAAATATTCTAATTCATCATAAAAATATAACTTTTGAAGCTCAAATATGTTTAAACATCGAATGAAACATTAAAGCTTCACAAATAATTTAAAAAAAAAAAAGCATCCCAAACAAGTATTGGGACGCCTGATCGGGTCAATGATAGGGACAGAATGGAACAGGATGCAGAGTGTCTTGTTCCATGAAAAAATTGGGACACTTATATCCTATGAGATTTAAAACATTGGCAGTGATTATTTGAGGTAATCTAAATTTGTTTTTATTAAGCTTTTTGTACATGGTTGACCTTTCTATGAGCTTAACCTTTTGGGATCTATTGATTGGTTATCATCGCTGACTTTGCTGGAGGTCTTGAGTTTGAAGCCTCTCCTGGTCAATTATTTTTTAAATAACCTGGTTTTTATCTTAACTCTTTTTGGCTTCTGTTTGAACTCATTTATGCCACCATGTGTGTGATGTGGGCTGCAAATGAGGAGGGGTGGGGTGGTTAAGACTGTTATACATTGTCGATCGATTCCCTGTCAGCTTATACATTGTTAAGACTGTTATAAATTTTGATGGTCAATTGTTAACAGTTTTCTTGAATAATTCATTTCCAGGCAACTGCTTGGCTGTCAGTTTCTTAAAGCTGGTTTATGGAAAACCTAAAATGGATGACTTTGTGAAATTACTTGGTCACTGCTTTTTATAGACATAATTTTGGAAATACTGGCATATCATAGAACCTGAGAATTTAGTTTTTGAAAAACAGGTATCACCCTGTTTCCCTTATTACATGCTTTGTACGAAGTCAAGCTTTATGATCATCAGCTTTTGTCCAACTTGCAGCCAGTTGAACTGCCCCTGCATATATATGCATGCGGTGACTCTCAAGTCTCAGGAAGACAGAGGGCCATCCAGCCATCCTATCCCGTCTGTTTTTTTGGCCATAATACATTGACACTATATTTTAAATAGTCTAATTTATCATAAAAATATAATATATTTAAAATTAAATAAAACACTAAAGCTTCATAAATAACTTTTTTTAAAGAGAAGCATTTCAAGCAAGTATCAAGATGCTTAACTAGGTTGGGGATTGGGATGGGATGGGATATGGGGCATCTCATTTTTTGATAAATTGGAATGCCATTGTCTCACAAGATTTAAAACCTTTATGCATGAGCTGTAGCATTCAAAGAAATATATTTGCAATGTCATTGAAGGTAGAAAATATACTTAATGGCTTAATCTTGTCATTAATAATAGAAATACTTAGTGGCTTAATCTTGTCATTAATAATAGAAACTTCTGTGTTTATTTTGATCACCATGATGTTTGTCTCTATTCGCTTCCATATCATGATACTTGCATTTCTCTGCTTTGCACGGCTAAGGAGCAACTTCAACTTTTGGTTTTCTTTTCTCATATCTTATGATTTGCAAAGTGTGGTGAAGATTAGTAAATTCTGTTAATGGTTACTATACTTATCGCACTTATACATCAATTTACATTTTTTTTCTATTGCTTGTATCATATTCTTCACACAAGTTGTTTTTTCGCAGTACACAACTGTTGGGCATCAAGGTCCTGCGGTTCTTTTTGTTCATGGTTTTGGAGCTTTTCTAGAGCATTTTCGTGACAATATATCTACCATTGCTAATGCTGGACATCGGGTTTGGGCAATCACACTTCTAGGTTTTGGGAAGTCAGAAAAACCTAATGTCATATACTCCAAACTTATGTGGGCAGAATTATTGAGAGATTTTATCATTGATGTTGTGGGTGAACCAGTCCATCTTGTTGGCAACTCAATTGGTGGTACATCCTAGTTCATGATAATAAATAAACATAGTGTTTTTTCATATAACATTTAAATCCTTAACACCTTTTGCTTTCAGGCTACTTTGTTGCTATTGTGGCTGGTTTATGGCCTGCTCTTGTAAAGTCTTTGGTTCTTTTAAACACTGCTGGTTCAATTGTTCCAAGCTATTCCTCTGTTCCATTGGTCGAAGTAAGGCCATTCAGCCTCTATATCAGCTCTCTATCTACATTGTTGCTGTGCTTATTTAAATGCATCATGTGCCATTATCATGTTAGTTAGAGGTTTGCATGTTATATGTTGTATCATGGTGGCTATTGGCGCAACTTGCTTGAGATTTACAATACATTAGCTATGGATACAAAAAAATTGTGGGAAATTTATGATTTTCATATTATAAAATATTTATTATTGCATTTGTGGATAATAATGAAATTTAGTATACTCAACTCATCTCAGCCTTTTCCCAACTACATGGGGTCGGCTACATGAATCTATTGCTTCACTCTGCTCTATTCAGGACTAAGTCGACATTCAAATTATAAATAATTATATCTTTTTTAATTATTTTTGTCCATGTTAGTTTAGGTTTACCTCTACCTCTATCCTTACCATGGATTGTTAAAAGATCACTCTTTCTAACTGGAGCATCTAAAGGTCTTCGTTGTATATGTCCAAACCATCATAATAATGAAATTTAGTATCTTTTAATAAATTTTAACAACATGCTAATGTTGATGAGTACAACTTAAATAGACATACTGCATTGCAGCAACATGTTTGGTCACAGGTTAAGCTAAATAATTTAAGAAAATATTGCTCAATCATTATCTTATGCAGCTAATAATATCCCAAGGTCACAACAAGGAAGGAAAATGCAAAAAGACCCTCTTCACTATCAATGGATCATATAGCATCAGCCCGAGTTGTTAGAATCAGTCTTACAAGTTGATGATGGGGAACAGCTGGCAACTCCTTTCTATAAAATACTAGGGTATCTTGAAAAACATTAAGAGTTTCAACTGAAATGATTGCTAGTTTATTGGATTACTAAGCGTCTGGCTCTCCTCATATCAGACAATAGTCTGTGCTTTGAAATAAGGTGCCTTGACATGTAAAGCTTGTTTATCCACACTCTCAAAATTTGAAATATTAGAAACTGTCCAATATAGCTATTGCCAAAGTATTTTGTCATTGTGATCCACCTCAATGGTCTAAATAATCTGGTTGCTTGGTTGGACACACAGAATGGTATAAGAAATTGCACTTTCTTGAACAAGGCTAACAATCTCTTGTACATATCTAAGGGTACTTGAATGCATTTTTGTTTCTCTAACTCCCAAGTCCTACTTTTGTAAGTTGCATTCAAGGTGTATTATTGCCTCCACATAATGGTTGAAAGCAAGATTTGCACCAATGCATGTATCTAGAAGGCCCATGAGCTGTACTCCTATGTTTCACAATGTGAAGTTTAACTAAAAAGAAAATGTCTGCATTTAGATCAAGGGTCGTCTGACCAGTAGCAGTCTTGATATAGTTACCATAATGATTGTTATTTGAATTTTCACCATTTATCAAAATAAAGAGTATTTGTAATTTGGATTCCATGTCAACTTAAAAATATATTTTATTTGATAAAGGGTTAAGGATAATATTTTATTGTATGTAAATGCCTTGAGAAATAATGTTTTTTTCCTTGTTATGTTCTTTATAGCTAATAATGATCCTTATTTTCATTATGTGTTATTTATGGAGGATATAGTCTATTGTTAGCTATCTTTATTTTCGGATTTTCTGTTCTTTTAGTTTAGTTCATTATATGTTAACAGTTAAAATGGATGCTCTTTAGATTAAGCCTTTGGATAATTACTTGTGCTCAACTCAACTCAACTTATCTAAGCCTTTTCCCAACTACATAGGGTTGGCTACATGAATCTACTTCCTCCACTCTGCTCTATTCAGGACTAAGTTGACATTCAAATTACAAATAGTTATATATTTTTTAATTATTTTGTTCATGTTAGTTTAGATCTACCTCTGCCTATATCCTTACCATGGATTGTTAAAAAATCACTCTTTCTAACTGGAACATCTAAAGGTCTTCGTTGCATATATCCGAACCATCATAATCGATTTTCTCTTATTTATCTTCAATTGGGGCTACTCCTATCATTTCTCTTATATGTTTATTTCTAATTCTATCTTTTAAAGTTGTCACATATCCATCTTAACATGCGCATTTCTTTATACTTAATTTATTCATATATTGTTTTAGTATTGCCCAACACTCTGTTCCATATACTATAGCTAGCCTAATAGCGGTTTTATAGAATTTTTCTTTCAATTTTAGTGGGATGCGTCAATCATACAATACTCCCAAAGCACTCCTCACTTAATCTATCCTGCTTTTAACTCTAGGACTCACATCTTCACTTATTTCACCTTTTGCTAGATAATTGATCCTAATACCTAAATTTTTCACTCCTTGATATCTCTTGGCTTACAATTTTCACTGTATCTTTATTTGTATTTCTGTTTCCACTAAATTACATTTCATATATTTAGTTTTAGTTCTACAAATCTTAAAACCTTTTGATTCTAGAGTCTTTCTCCAAATCTCTAGTTTAACATTTACTCAGATTTAGTTTCATCATCAGCACTATATCGTCTGCAAATAATATACATTATAAGATATCATCTTAAATATGTTTGGTTAATTCATCCATAACTAATACAAAAAATACAGATTTAAGGCAGACTCTTGATGTAAACCTACAGTAATTAAAAACTCACTAGTTTCTACTATTGTTGTTTTAACAATAGTTATTGCTCTATCATACATATCTTTTATCAATTCTATGTACCTTTTAGTAACTCCTTTTTTCTCGAAGACCCACCATATTATTTCTCTAAGTACTCTCATATGCTTTCTCTAAATCAATAAAGACCAAATGAAGGTCTTTTTTCTTTTCCCTATACCTCTCCATTAATCTTTTTAATAAATAAATAGCTTCCATGGTTGATCTATCAGGCATAAATCCAAATTGATAATTTGACACTAAAGTTTCAGTTCTTATTCGATTTTCTATTACTCTCTTCCATAATTTTATTGTATGACTCATCAGCTTAATCCCTCTATAATTTATTTTATTACTTATTATATATCTCTTTCACGTAGGATATGATTTTTTGCTACCTCAATCGTCGACTGTCAACAAAAATTGTAATTGGGCCTTCTTATATACTTAATTTTGTAAATAAATTTTTAAGATATATAGCTTCACAAACATTTGATGCTACTACAATATATTCTGCTTCACATTTAGATAGTACCATAATTTGTTGTTTTTTTGAGCTTTAGGTAAAGTAGTAGATCCTATGTAAAAGACATATCCAAAGGTGCTTTTCCTTTTATCTTGATCTCCTTTCCAATCACTATCCATATATAACCAATCAATTGAAATAGGTTAGATTTAAAATAACTTAAGCCATATCTAATTGTACCTTTTAGGTATCTTAGGATCCTTTTTGTTACTTGCCAAAGCGACTCCTTAAGGTTTTCTATGCAATGACTCACCAATCCTACCCTATAAACAATATCTGGCTGGCAGATAGTCAAGTAGCGGAGACTTCCAATAAAACTTTTGAAGAGTGTTGTATTCACTCCTTTTCCCTTATCATCTTTACTAATTTTGTTCCATATATAGTCTAAGTACTAATATCTTTGCAATTCTCCATTTTAAATTTCTTTAAAATAGTCTTAGCATATTTTTTAAGATATGAAAATTCCACCATCATGCTGCTTCAACACCTAGATAATAAGATATGAGACCATCATCTATCATTTCAGGGAAGCGGACATTCTTAGATCTGCTCTCTCTCTCTCTCTATACACACACACACACACAAATTTGCTAATCATTAGGGGTGGCAATTCGTGTTGTGTCGTGTTTGTGTTATGTTGAAGTTAGGTATAATATTACATAGGTCAACATGATCACAACATGATTAATTAATCATGTCAAAAGTTCAACACGAATACGCCTCGATTATTAGTAGCTAACACAACATGACATGCGCAACTTGTTTGATAAACAAATCATGTTGAATTGACATGATACAACTTGCTTAACAACTCACTCAACACAAATAGACATGACTTGCTTAACAACTCACTTAACACGAATAGACATGACTTAACAACTCAACATGGGTTTTTACTTTTCTTCCCAATTTTTAAGTTTCTTATAATTTTAAATTCTGATAACACAAAGATAAAAGACAAAAGTAGCATTTTTTTTTTTGTTAAAATGACATTCTAAGTTGAAAGAACCAACAGAGAACGCTAAAAATGTCATTAATAAAGCATGTTAGCTAGGTTATAACCATGACATTTTCAAGTTGATAGGTCAACATGTATCATGATATAATTATTTCATGTCATAATTATGTCGTCATAATTATGGCACGAACTCACTTAAGGACAAATCAAACCCACTTGTATTGTATTAGATTTAAATTGTGTTCATGTGTTGTCAAATTTTGTCAACCTTACTAGTCATAGTTCTCCTAGAAAATTATCCAATGAGGAAGAAGTATGGCTATGTGAATTGTTTTTAAAAAAAAAACAATTCAATATCACAATGCTGGTTGAAATAGGTTCTACAAAGACCATCTTCAACTTATGGTATGAGAAGTATATCAAGGCAATCAGCACTATTGAGCATGGTAGAGGCTTGAAATGGGGTGACCATGGCAATGACTAGGATAGAATTGTGTAATTCACATATTGGCTTTAGGATCGATCTCACCCCGTACATCTTTTGCTTTATTTGCCTTAGTGTAGTGTCATTAAGGCATATACAGGAATGGAAGATCATGCTTGAAAAAGATTTTGTAGTCTTTTTGACATTTCATTATGATAAGTATCACCTTTAAGCTCTTGATCGCATAAAAAAAAGAGCCATCAACCAAAATTCTGTGTTTGGCATTTCAGGAAGGAAAGATATCTGGGCTTGCATGGCTGCAGGCACGCCTTTGTTGCTGTTCCTTAGGTCAAGAGCTGCAAGCATTCTTAGGAAGTGTTATCCAACTGTATGTGAGCCTAAAAAACTATATCCCTTAATGTCTTGACAGAGGTATGCACTGTGTTTTCACATTTCTTTGTGCAGAATACGGATAGGGTTGATGACTGGCTCATTGGTGATATACTTCGAGCTGTATCCTCAATATTACTTATGGTAAACGTAGTATATCCAAATTAATTACCAAAATGCTATCTGCTTCATAATTGAATGTGCTACCAGTTTCCATAACTTGATATTTTGCCTATTGTATTTCATAATTATGTCAATTTGCAAGGAAGCAGGTATTAAATGCAACTTATGCGTGTTTGATCCTTAATTTATTGGACCATTGTTTCAACTTACAGTTTAATTATGGATGTAGCCATGAAACTTTTATTTTAGTTTGATCTAGTTTCATTGGTAAGCCCTTAATAAATCTTCTTAAAATTTATTTTATGTAAAGGGCTATAAAAATCACCAAATTCTGTAAGTAAGTTTTCAAGTGATGGCTGGTTCCTTTTTGTGCTAGTGAGCATGGACTAGGCCATGCCAATATTTTTACCTGGCACAGGTTGGTGGTACAGCACCTATTAGTTCTTTTATAATATTTTTAAATGAACAAAGATTTTTAGTACTTTCAATTTTTTTATTTTGACAATGTGGTATGTGCCTTAATGTCTAGTGGCTAGCACACCCCTTGGTACTATTTCTTAAATCCTTGTCCTTCCTTGAGGATGTTTTAACTTTATTATTGTATCAGTGTAAAATTAATCGGTTCATTTGCAACAATTTATTTGAGCAAGAAATTGATAGCAACTAATAGTGATAGTAGGTTGGTTGTAGTCTAATCTAGACCATATATGTCACACATGAACCCCAGGCTCACAGTTGTTAGGTGTAATATATGGTGCTAATAGAGTTCTCGTGCTTTCGTGGGAATTTTGTTGACCATGAATTTTGTAAGGATGGAAATGGTAGGGTTTCTGTGGGTATCTGAATTAAACTGAAAGGATGGAAATAGGTAGAGTTTTGCAAGTATTCAAATCAAACTGAAAACAAGGGTTTAGATAGTAAAAAAACCAAATTTTATCGGTTTTGGTTTTGAGATTTTAAAACCCGGTTTAAATCTAGTTGCATTCGGGTTTAGAAAATGGGGTACCCAAAAAATCTGGTTTTCTAAATGTTATAAAAGTTGCTAATATATGACTTATTTAGGTAGAATGGTAGATTCTTATTCCTTACCTTAAAAGGAACTTCGTACCAATATATGATTCAATTTTATGTGTTACTAAATTGATATATATATATATATATATATATATATATATATATATATATATATATATATATATATAAATTTTTAATTTCAGGTTGGGTTCAGGCCAGATAACTGGTTTGACCTAACCCTGTTTTTATAATCAGTTCGGTTACAGATTTCACAAACTGGTTCTGTTATAGGTTTGGGGTTAATCTTTTTAAAAAATTGGTTTTGATTTTCAGGTTTTAAAACCTAATATGGGTTCAGATAATAAAAAAAATAGGATAGCTGACCCGTTGCCATCCCTTTATGTGTGAAGCACTCCAAATGTAAGCTGTACTTCCTAAACAATAAATGATTTGATTCCGTAGCAACTTAATTTTATGGATAACTTTCTCCATTGTTCATCTCTAGCCTATGCTTTTTGGTTATGAAAATTGATCTTTCAGTGAAGTCTAAATGGCAATCTTTTGAATTTCTACTTGCTTGATGATTACCTTATCATCACTATAGATGTCAGAATTAGTGCTCGCTTGACTTGATAATTCATCACATATTTGCCTTAGTTTGGAACAGGTTATTTTGATGAAAAGTAGAAATGATCCTTAAAAAATACATTTGACCAAATCAACATATGCTGCTAAAGGTGCCATTAATATCGCAATGATATAACTTAAGTACGGTTCGAAATATCGATTGATACGAACTGTACCAATAGATAGGTACTGAACCAACACTTTGGTGGTACAAGTGGGCATCACTTTGGAAAATATTGCCTAAATCACTAGGAATGACCCCAGATCAAACAATTTCATGTAGCATCTAGTGTCTTTCCTGTGATTGTGTACAGTCAAATTGTTGGATTTTAATGATCACTGCTGATGATATATGGGTGCAGAGTCTCAAAAATTCTTTTTATGTCTAACTATTGGGATTGGTTAATGACTTGCCCAACTTATTCAAGGATCTCGGATGATGCACAAAGGGCTTAGGATGTTTACCTGAGAGGCAAGGTTGAGCCTGTCTGGCATGGACATAGATGTGAGAATCAGATTTTGACACCTATCTAATTTTCTGATTCAGTATGATGAAAAGAGATGGCATTTGGGGACATGCAAGAAATATATTATCATTAACAAAATTATATTTATTTTGGAAACAGTATAAATGAAAATTTATATTTATTTTAAATTAACATAAATAGAAAGACTGAAGATATGCTCTGTTAAGTTCTTGCAATATACATATTCTCATCAAAACTCCTAAATTAGCTTAAGGATATAAGAAACTTGACATTTTGTTAGGTTGCTTAAAACCTAAATCCTCTAGAAAGAGCAATGACTTTTAACATCGTTATGGTGGGTTTAATACTCTAATTAATCATTTGAATATTCCAACTTATCGTCAATTTGAAGCTTAACTTAACTCAACTCAACTCATCTAAGTCTTTTTCCAACTACATGGGGTCGGCTACATGAATCTGCTTCCTTTTAGTAGATTTATATGTTAGAAGATCTGACGGAGTTTTATGTTCGCTGTCAGCTACTTAATGCAATCCTCCTTTACCCAGGCTTGGGACCGGCCTTAGCTAAGTTATCAATTTGAAGCTACAAATACAAAATAAGTGTCTAGGTGTTTAAATGTGTCCGAGTTGCAATTATGTATTAGAGACAAATTCTTCAAGCTGGATGCAAGTGCATGGATAGCAAGCTATTGCTTGATCCATAAGTGGGGCCCTTGGTGAATGGCCAAAACATATAAATGTAAAAGGATGTAGTTAACGTTATGGTGAGAATGCCAAATATAACCCAGGGTAAGACATAATATACAACACTATATAAAATGGTATGACCTTTGTGCTTGCAACATCAATTATGGTGTTTGGATAAGCTTTTATGCAAGGTTTTAAATCTCGTGGGATAGAGGTGTTCCCGTTTTTTTATAAAATGAGATGCTTTGCATTCCATCCCATTT
The DNA here is from genome assembly GCA_900491605.1 of Calamus simplicifolius. Lineage (NCBI taxonomy): Eukaryota > Viridiplantae > Streptophyta > Magnoliopsida > Arecales > Arecaceae > Calamus > Calamus simplicifolius. The sequence goes on along the minus strand of UESW01003902.1, from coordinate 814,891 downwards.
TAATCCCCGATCCAGTTAGGTGCCTTAGTACTTGGAATATTTTTTCTTTAAAAAAATTATTTGTGAAGCTTTAGTGTTTTATTTATTATTTAAACATATTTGAACTTCAAAAATTATCTCTATGATAAATTAGATCGATTTAAAATTGAAATTATAACATATTATAGTTGAGATAGAATAGGACAAGACGATCAAGATCAGTTCTGGAATCTCTCTAAGATGAGATGTCTTGGCCATCTTGGTTCCTGTCTCATCGAGACATCATTGCTTTTATGTACTGCAACTAGTTTTTGTTATAGAACAATTCTTCCTAAGCATGAAAACATGACTTTGTTTAGTTTTGTCTGAATTTGGATGGGAGTTTCTTTAGTCCATTTCTTTTAATAGAGATTAATTCCATTTTTTCCACTATTGCAATCTCAAAACCGTTGCGTGGAGTGAAAATCCATTTTAAGGAAAAAATCCTCTATTGGAGCAAATTATGAAAGGTCAAACTGGCACTATTGAAAGAGCTTTTCAAGAAAGGAAAGTTCGCTTTATTTTACATTTGAGAAAATTGGTTCCCTTTTCTTCATCCATTGCCTTACAAGACCATTATGCCTCTTCCCTTGGGTGAAGCATGTGTTTATTTTAGTCAATGTAAAAAATTGGCAATGGATGCACATTTATGCAAGTTATTGTGCTCTTAACTAAAGTTTTAAATCTTATGGGACACAAGTGTCCTAGTTTTTTCATACAATGAGTTACCCAATGTCCTGTCCTGTCTTGATCTGCGACTTGATCAAATATCCCAGTACTTGCTTAGAATTTTTTTTTAAAAATTATTTATGGAACTTTAGTATTTTATCTGATTTTAAATATATTTGAACTTCAAAAGTTATATTTTTATGATAAATTAGATCTATTTAAATTGACACTATAAATGGCTGAGATAGGACGAGATGGATGAGATGGTGGTCAAGATCGGCCTCGGGATTTCTTTGAGACGATATGTTTTATTAGTCTTGGCCCTTGTCTCGCTAAGACTTGAATCACTGCTCTTAGCTACAAGTAGTTACAGGGAGGGGTATAATGGTCTGTTGGAATTTGAATCTAGCTATCCTTGCAGAAAAAAATAATGTGGTTCTATACTGCAAATTCAATAATCAAATGGATTCTCTTCTTCAAAATCTTTATGCATTCTGGCTTATTGGCCATGAACTACTTATTTGTGTCTTCTTTGGTTGAGATGGATGTTGCTGACTGTAGTGTCATAGCATGCCATGTGTGGAAAGACCCAACCTTGCAATTGTTTTGTTGACAATTTTGTGATAATACAGAATTACAGATTTTGAGATTAGGGTATGTTGATCTTTGCAATTCATTGTATGCATACGTCAAATATGCAAACCTCTTATACCATACATCTTCCTTGACAAGCATCCCAGTCATATGATCCTGGTGTACCTATAGTTCTGGAGAGCATATTGAACTTCAACCTGTCAATTCCTCTCAATTATTTAATCGACTCATTTGGTGGAAAAGTCTTAATCATACAGGTAAGTGCATTACGAAGATTGAGTTTAGTCAAGCTGACAGTTGACCAATAGATCAGCTCATGATGATTGCTTCATCTAAAGCTCATTTCTTTTCCTGAGAAACCAGGGTATGAGAGATCCGCTCTACAAATCCAAGCTATTCTTGTCCATGCTTAGAGAGCATTGCATCAGGGTCTCAATCAATGAACTGGATGCAGGTAACTGATTCAGGCTTTCTGATTTAAAATACAATGTTATTATTTTAGTTCTTGCACATGTTATGCATTCAATCCAGTGCACATGGTTAATGGTCCATCTGATGCACTGCATAGAAATACGATTTTAAAAAACTGAAACATCATTGGAGGTCAAGGCCTGCATGGGTCTTGACAGGGCTGCAGTAGTCTTGTGATGATTGCTTCAGATTTGCTCCTTGTCACCTTATGCATTGTTCATGCTCTGTTGATTTTCTTTTAGGTCATTGCCCGCATGATGAGCTGCCAGCAGAGGTTAACTCAATCCTAAGTGAATGGACAAGATCAACTGAAAGTTTTGCAAATATAGTTGAAGGAGCTAAATAATTTTAATGTAGCATGAGCTTTATTAGACATTTCTTAAAATTTTCTTTTCCTGAAAATTTGACTGGCTCTTGATAGGAATTTGATAAGGTGTTCACTACAGAACACATTGAATAATTAATAAAAAATTCAGTAGCCAAAAATTTTGTGCTGCAACTGCCTCTGAGGTATGCTGACTCTCCTTTTCACTACTTCGACAATAATCTTTGTCCGATGCCTTTAGCAACTGTCAGGAAGTTTAATTTTAATTTTATCTCCTGATCCTTTTATTGGGTTCATGATATTTTTCATTGTTGCCGTTGCTTGTTATTTTTCCTTGTTGTTTATTTGACAGAGGTTTATTACAGCTCCATCAAGGCAAGATATGATGTATCATTACAGACTGGACTGTAACATAAGATACTCGAGCAAAGTTTGTAGTTTCTTAGAGGTTATTCATCCTTAAAATAATCGATGGGACTTCTATCTGCTTAAAGAATTTGGATCCTACTTTGCATCTTTTAGGGCTCAATGTACGTATTTATAATTAATAAAATAACAGTAATTCACTGCAGACCAATTGATTAAAAGCATAACTGGAATGAGTTTCTGTGGTAGGGTTAGCAAGAGACATAAAAGGTTGGACATATGATAATTGTGGTGGCACGGAAATTTTAAGAAACTAAACCCTTCACATTTGATGTTCCAAAAATACTCAGTCATATACATTATTCAAGTCTATTGCCTTTCTAATCTCATGGCAGTTTCCTTGAGTGTGGTATAATACAGGAACAATAGTTGATGAAATGGCTTAACAATCCACGAGCAACTGAGAGCAGACAGCAAAGGCGTGAAGAATTCATTCAATGTCCAAAAGCCGATTAATAGTACTGAATTCTCCATTATGGATGACTAGACCATGATTAAGCATCTAGGCTGAGAAAAAGTGGATTAGGAGTCTCTTTTGGAATAGTTATTTCACAAGTTATCCTTGTTTTTATTTAACAATTTCAGGAATGACTAGATTGAGTTTTTCTTTTCTTTCCTTTCCTTTCCTTTCTTTTCTTTTTTTTGGTATTTCAAGAAGAAAAGAAAAAAAAATATGTGGGGGATTTGCCAGGAAGTAATTATTCCAGTCTTCCATTGGAATAGTTATTCTGGCTGTTCCATTCTTATTCCTGCTTGGCAGGCACAAAACTTATTTCAAGAATTGGCTGATGTCTCAACATCATATAATAAATGCTTCTAGAATAACATCCAATGATGAAATTAAACTTGATTAAACATATTGAAAATGTCATCTAAATCTGGAATACAAATTTATTTCAAAGGACAATAGAAATGCCTTTTGTCTGGTTATATAATACTAGCATTGTAAAATCACTGCAAAGAGTACAAAAATTCAATGCATGTTACTTAGGAATTTTGGAAATCCAGAGTGCCAATAAGTAGCTAGAAGTTCCACAAAAGCCGCCATAGAAACCTCTGAACTGATGCTGGGAAAATATCCCACTCACTGACAAGGCAGCCTCTTATATCACCAAGCTGATTTGTGGTCATTTCGTCTGCTTGGTTTGGAGAGAACAGTCACACAACCCCACATCTTTGTTTCTAATTAATGCATTCTACATCCACATGAAGTTTTTATCCTGGATTAAGATGAAAGAATTTGCTTGAGTGGTTTAATTGCAGCGAAGAGGGGGACGTGTGTATGATCAATGTAATGCTGCGGGGCTCCTGTTACATCCACACAATCAGTTCTTTTACAATGTGGTAAGAGAGAATTGGTGTAATCTGCAAGGTTTGTTATCATACATCATGTGCATTTGTTGATTATAAAATTGTCAAATCTGTAATCGTGGGCTTGATGAACTTTCAGTCTCCCTTGGAGCATTTTCCTTCGTCCATGATCAAATTTCAACCTTGCACACGTGGCTCCACTGAACCATGGTCAGGTCTTTCTCTTAAATTATAGTCATTAATTTACCATCCAATTGTCTTTTTTCCAACAAATAATACCAAGATAAACTTTGAAAATAAGGCATCTATAAGTTAATATTAAAAATTAGTCATGTTTCACCTGATTTAGTGGTTAGCTTTTGAAAATGCATGGCACATCGAATGTACAATTGGAGAACATAGAATAGATGCTAGTGCTTAAAATATTCTTGACAAAGTACACCAAAGGAAACAAAAACTTAATCCAAGAGTTTGGCACCGCTGCAAGAGCAAGATGTTTGTGGAGCTCAAATTGGAAGATTCTTAACGCTGGAAGTCAACATGGCAAGATCATTGTCCCTTTTTTTTAAAAATGAAAACAATAATGGCATTCTAACAGCCTAAAATATTTGGAAAAGCTTTTAGCATTAATAATCACTCAAAATTTTTCAAAAACTTTAAAACCTTTTGCTTCCAGATGTTTGTTTTCTATTAGCAAAGAGATGTTAAGGCCCTGTTTAACATACCTTTTGCATTAATGTTGCATTATGTTGCACTACATTTGAAATATGCAGCATTCTGTTTTATTTGATTGTTGCAATGCTCATCTATATACAAAGCCATTTGGTAAATTTTGTTGCGCTATGGTGTTTGAATGCTATAACAATTAAAATGGACAATAAACCAGCGATGATTCTCACACAACTACATAATCATATTTTTCTTTCATTTTCTGTTTTTAATTGGTAAGTTTCCACTGTGTATAATAGTAATATATGATGGCTAGCATACAACTTATATTGTACTCCAAGTTCTAATGCATGATATAATGTCTCTTTTAATCGATTTATTATGTTTTTAAATTTTATTTAAATTTATTATAAAATTTTTAATCTTTTAAGTGGCTTTTTTTTTTCTAGAATATGAAATGTTTCGGTAGATATTAGCATTCTTTGTAAACTAATTTTAAAATATTATATATTTAATATTATAAATATAATATAATAATATAATATTATAAAATATCATATAATATATATTAATATATAATATATCAATATTTAGTAATATGTTATATGATAATTTAATATGCAAGAAGGTCATAAACATTAATAATTTAAAATTTAATATCATGCATTATTATATAAATATATAATAGTGTTTCAAGTTAAATATTATATTAATATTAAATATAATATACTATAATATATTTAATATTAAACGTAAATATAATATTAAATATTTAAATATTATTAAGTTCATATTAAATGTATAATTAAATTAATTATTATTAAATATTTATATGATAATTTTAGATTATCAAAATATAATACCATGAACCAAATGGCCACTAAGAGTAGCATGAGATTTCATTAAAAGAAAAAAAAAGTTTAAAGGAATTCATTTATTGTACCTGCTTTGCATCAAATAGGATGCTGGATTTTCTCATCATTGGTATCTTCCTTCTGGATGCAATTTTAATGTCTGGTTCCTGATGTTCAAAGAGATTGGACGTCCCAATGTTCAAAGGCGATGCAATAGTCTACGGGCTGACTGCCATTGGTTGACTATCGTTTAAGGGTGAGAACTGATTGAATACGGATTAGATAATAGTATATTTATATTTTTTAATAAATATTAATATAGATACTAAATAGATATTAAAATTTATTTTTATATTTATTTTAAACAGATACGAATTAGATGTCAAGCATATTTATATTTATATACGGATATAGATATGGATACACAAGCTTGAGTCTCTCTTTTATTTAAGCTTTCTGAAATTCTTCCTGCACATGCTTGTACATCATCCAGTCACTTCTCTTTCAATGTACTCTATTGGAACAAAACATTGAAATCTATTTTGATATAATTACTAGGGTAAAATTGAAAACAAAGGAAGAAAATATAAATTTTTGATTAGATATCCGAATTTGTATCCGGGTTCGATTAATTTTTTGATTAGATATTTGAATCTGTATTTGTATCAATTAATTTTTGATTAGGTATCCGAATTTATATTCGGATTCGATTAGACTGAAAAATAAATATTTAAATATAATAAATTTGAATACAGATATCAATGTGATCAGAGTTTATCCGATCCGTTATCAGTCCTACTACCATTACTATCATCGTGCAGCAGCATCATTAGTTTATGGGCTGAGATTCTCTACAGTGCACATCCAACCTTTCATTCATGGATGACGGGCTGTTTTTCTTTTTCCCTGATGAACCTCATTGTGCCTGAAAGATGGCCCGTCCTTCATCCATGGACGATGGGTTCAGAACATGCACCACGGAAAATCCCAGCCCTCAGTTTTCCCACCATCAAAAAAATGCCACTGTTATTGTCACGCTGCCACCTCTGCCGCTATTTTGGCACGATTTCTACCGATGCTACCACAACCATTCATTGGTTTCTAGAAGCACAGCAGTTTAACCATCAAACATCCTGCAATACCTACAACAATCTGATCTTATAAATATTAAATAAACTAACCTCGTAGCCTTCCAGCGGATCCAAGAATTTAAAAGGTGCAGCAGCCTCAAGGAACCCGTTAAAAATATCCATAACTTCGATTCAAATCATGAACATACCTTTGCTCGTCTGATAAAATACCTTTGCTCATCTTGCCACTGAAATGAATCAAGTTGGAATACCAATCTTCCATGATTTATAGGAAGTAATTAATAGAACTCCTTGATAAGAAACTTTTCCTATATTTTTTTTGTCTATCTACTAATATTCCAAAGCTCGTGACATAATTCTCTCTTACCACCTTGCTCAACTATGAAAATTAAGGCCGAGTAAACCTACCCATAAACATCTATATTTGTCACTTTCCAGACTTCACAGTTGATGTTAACGTACGTGTTTGTATAATTCTATCTTTAAATGAAAAAAGTCAAGCATTTATATCCTCTTCTCCTAATATCCAGCATACAAATGTAGGTTCACGAATATCTCAGGACTACAATTTGGAAGCTAGATTTGATTCCAATATGCTACCAGTCTCTAAGTTGAATATGTTCCAACCTATCACATATAATGTTTTAGAAGTCATTCAAATAACTAAAATTTTTCAGGCTTCACATACTTGATATGTCGTAGAGTGATCATGCTGGGTCAGCCTATTGGCTAAATGGGCCAATAGGCCTTGAATACACTAATGGGCCTTGAAAGCCCATTATCTCCTTATATGTGTGTGAATGAGAAATTAAGAGGATATTTAGTCCTACATCGAAAAAATTAAGAAAGAAATGTTCAATTATATGGAAACCTTTTTCTTCATGCTTAAGTTTCTTAGGCTCATCATAAGTGGAGAGTTTACCTTCATGTACGCGCGTGTGCGAAGGGCGCAATGGGCGATTTGTAGGCGCACTTTGCATTTCGAAAAGCTTGAGGGGCTTTAATTTTTTCTTGATCATGAGGATCCGATGATGAAGATTGATCGATTAAGATAAGGGGCTAAGATCAATTGACCGTTGATCACAGATCAGATTGATCATCGGATCAGGATCAGACTGATCGTTAGATCGAATGATGATGATCGTGAATAAGAGGCGGTTGACCAGTCGATCATTGGTGATAAGATACGCATCGATCACATGATAGCCTATCAAGGCTTTCGAGAAGCGTGCTGATCGCGTGATCTTCAGATCATGGTTACATATCAACGTATCAAGGCTTCGAAGAGGCGGACCGATCGCGTGATCTTCAGATCACGGTGGTAGATTGGCATATCAGGGCTTCGGAGAGGCGGATCGATCGCGTGATTTTTAGATCATGGCTGTGAATCGACTTAGCCCATCACAAAAAGGCTTATTGATCAGATCGTTGATCGTATCCAATCAGATCAAACGGTGCAGATAAATTCCATAAGGATGTATCCAAGGGGCACCTAAAATCTATAAATAGGACAGTATGCATTCATTCAATCCATTCCAATTTGTTCTCTTAGGTATTTGCATACTCTCCTAAAGGAAATATAGCAATAGTGCATATAAAAAGAGAGAGAAGCATTCTTGGTTCGATATTTTTGATGAATTGTAGTGCTGCTTTCATTAAAAAAAGACTGTTGTATCCTGGAAGACAATCGTCGTATAGACCGTAAGCACCGTTGCGGGACGAAATTATCTTAAGATATAGAGGGTAACTCTAGACTCAGTCTTATCAATTAGGTAGCCACAATCTGCGCCAACATAGCCTATATGTTAGCAGCTCATCTAGCCATCAGGCTTATAATTTTGATGGAGATAGTCATCTGCCTAACTAGAATTTTCTTCTCTCTCCTTTATTCAAGATCTAATTGCCTAAGCATGCAAAATCGCTGGTGATCAGCTCTAATGTGTCCAAGTTCTGCTCTAAGACTGACAGCACAATGTTGGACATTTTGAGATGTTAATGGTTTTTTATGAAGTCAATACTGGAACAATCCTTTCTAACAACACTTTTTGGCCTATTTTGCAACCACCTGCATCAAGAAAATAACTTATCCCTGTAAAATTAACCTGAAAAAAAAAATCATCAAGGTCGGTCAAAAATATTTTAATAATAATTTGTTTTGTATATAAGATAAATATTTAATTTATTTATGATCTTTGTAAATGGTTTTTTTTCTAGAAGTAATTTTTATAATGCTTGGTTCATTGTAGGTCCAACATTATGTCTGACGGCTATGGGTTTAATAGTGCCGTATTCATTTTTTTTCAAGGACTAACATGAGTTATTGGTTACCATGGAAGAGAAAAATTGCAAATTGTCGTGTTGTAAAATTATTTCCCAATGACTTACATTTTCCAATGTTAGAGTCATAGGTGATGGGATACGTTAGATCAATCAAATATTTACTAATTGTACGCCTAATGCCCTTTGGCTAAAATCCCAAACCTAGTGTTCTATATGCTCTTTGGTTGGCTCGGCTTATTGTAGAAATCTTGCATACATCTTAGCAAGAATCTTACTTGTGGGCATAGATTCAAACTCACTAACTTGGCCCCAGAAGACTGTAGAGGTAGTTCAATTATCTAATCATACCACTGGATGAGAAGAAGCCAGATTTATTTTGCTCGATATTTAATATGGAGTCCATTATAACACACCATTGGGCTCTCTCAAACCACTAATTGGGCTTATTTGCCTTTAAACAAGCTTGTACCTACGAAATATAATCAAGAAAGCGAAGGGGTGCCATTTTGGATGGTACCATCTCCCTTGGCGCAGAGCACCTTAATCCCTCTCCTAATTTGACAAGCAGAGGTAGATTAAGTGGGATGTGGCAAGATTTTAGCCCCCTCTATCCTTCATAAATTATAGAGTTTGGAGATACAATCTTGAGACGTACTCTTCGAGTGAGCAAAGCGGTTGTGAGCTCGTTCGTTCGTTCTTTCTTAGCACAGGCACAAAGGTTAGAGGAGATTTTTGGGATTGGATGGGAGTGTGACCATGGGATCCATCCAATCAATTTGTTGCATGGTTAACTGAGATAAACATTTTGTTACGTGCTTTTTATAGCGTGGTTGTAAATTTTCTGCCGCATGTTTCTCAGATTCCATGCTTTCGCTAAATTCATGTCATGCCTTTGCAAGCAAAGCTCTTTAAAGCATTTTGGCAATATTTGGATCAAGTCAAAAGATTTCTCTGACAACTTTAATCTCCTGTCTCTTAGCGGCTATGATTCTACTGAGAAGAACTCTGATCCTTGTTCACCATGTCTCACCAGATCTTGACAAACTCTTGCTTGTCTCCTTCAAATCATGGATGTTGTAGTAAGATGTCTGCTTCTCTCTCTCTCTCTCTCTACATCTCATTCAACCTAGTCTACCAACAGACGAGGTATGTGGTTCACATAATGTTGCTTCCAGATTGATGTTTGTCTATTTTACAAGATAAGACTTCTGTTGGCTCAGCAGAGCTGGGTGTTCAAGTGATGTACGTTTTCTTCCTCTCTTTCTTTCTCTCTTGATGATGAGCTGAGCTGAAGGATTTGTTATTCTGATATCCTGCTCATCAAGACTTGGATATTCTTTCCTTTTTTTTTCAGCAATAAATCTTGAGTGGCTTGTCCGCCCTTTATATCTCCCCATCCAAAAGAAGAGTCCAGTTGGGATGGGGACCACATTTTACTTTGAGTATTGGCTTTTATGCTTTAGCTTTTTTTTTTTTTTTTAAACTGTTTTTCTCACCTTTTTGGATGCTCCCTTTCCTTTGTGTCGGCATTCTGGTTCACTTGATGAAACCAGTAGTTTCAACTCTCTTTTTGTTTAAGTTACTTGTCCCTTGTTCCACAAACATCTGGTCTATAGTGCAACGTTCTAAACTCATTTGTTAGCTCAATTAACTTGTGAGTAGATCGGATGCATGTAGCCTTAAAAACTTAAATCTAAGTTAATCAATAACAAATAAATTTAAGTTTTAAGCTCATCAAACTATTCAATCCCATTTGAGATGCAACTTTTCCAACTTCAAAGTGTTACAATATTTTACTCTTTATTAGTCAACATCTTCGTTGCATGCTACAAACCAGCACTAAGGCCAAAATTCATCATAAGCGGGATTGTTGGTAGAGCAGAGGTGACTCTATGCTATGACGGGATTCTTTCCGCTCCTATTTCATGGATAACCGTCTCATAAATCTTCATACATTGGAATTAATTTTGACACTACTTGTAACGTTCTAAGCTCACCTGCTAGTCTAATTAATTTATTAATAGGACAGGTTCATGTGACTTTAAAAATTTAAATTCAAGTTAATTGGTAGCAGGTGAACTTAAGTTATAAGCTTCTTAAACGCTTCTTTCCCATTACATGTGGAACTTCTTTAGCTTTGGGATCTTACATGTAGCTTATCAGCTAAATTAGCCTTTGTGTCCTCATTGAGTCCAAACACAACAAAAGATCTCCTGCTGTGTCTTTGTCTTGATTTTCGTTTTACCAGGATTTTGGTTGTGAATTGGTAGATAGGTCCGATTGTAAACGAGCAATTCCTTGGCATCTATGATGTTATTCTACTCAGGTTAACTAGCAAAAGAGGTGCCACACAGCAAGTCCCACAAGTTAATTAGTGCAATGTTTTGCCTCAGCTAGCACCTTGCTACTAGAGTACAATGCTAGCTGGTCCCATGTTTGAGCCTAGCTGGCAATAGATTCTCTTCATTCACCAATGTCATGACAAAAATGCTGAGCATAAAGAGGAACGAAATCTTACTTTATTTTTGAAGGGTGTTAATTATGATTTCTTTGCTTATTAGTCAACTAAATCTTTTGTCGGGTCCTCATCATTAAGGGAAAATCAATGTTTTGAAAAGGATCAACCAACCAACCCTCTCTTTTTCTCTGCACCTTGCTTTCCTTCGAGTTTGTTGCGCATTCACCAAACCTGATAGTGGTTTGATGACTAACCAAACGCAAACAGAAGTCAAGTTGGCCATCATAACCCATTGTCAAATTTTTCTTGGCCATCTTATCACAACATCAATTTGAATCGCATTACAAGCCATCCCTCTCGCATCCTGCTGCCAATCAAACTTCATCATAGGTTGCTTAGAAATGTGCTCTGCCTATTTCTAATATTTTGGTAATTTTCTGGACCCTCGTTGTCCTGTCCCAACATGTTAGGAATTACGATTTGGAGACTCATGTTGCTTCTATGTTATTCATTTGGCTCCATCCTTCACTGAGACCCCTTATTCTCTGAACATATGGTATCAAAGATCTTGAGAAGTCATTTTCTTTAAAGTTTTGTTTCTTAGCGAGCCCTCGCATTTCGCATTACCGGGCAATATGTTAACAAATGTGGAAGCAAATCAGAACGCAAATTTGGAAGAAATGCTAGATATGATCCTGCATTAATATTTTTGCAGACCACATTTTGTCATGGACATGATCATGTTTATGTATTTATTATTTGTTCAGAATAAAATTCATTACAGGTTGCCTTTCCTGTAGTAAGACCAAGTCTATTTAGCTACAGTATTATATAACTAATTATACAACAGAATTTTTTATGTAAACCTGGTTAGATAATCGAAGTAAGACCTAGATAACTTCTTTATTTGTTTTTCTGTCCATATTGATGAAGTTTTGGTAAGTTTTCATACTCTTGAAAGACTTACATGAATTCAGAATTGGATAATAGACTATAAGAAAGATATCACCATTCTTTTCTTTTCTTTTTTTTCCTTGCTTCCTTTTTAGGCACTGTGGTATTCCTTTTCCACAGGCAATTGAAGCTATTCCTTGTTCCCTGCATGTGAGTCTATTTCAACACAGAAGGGATTGTCTGCTACTCTTTCATTTGTATCATATATTACCTAAGATATCATGTATTAAGAAGCCGATCAGCAGGCCACCGAAGGGCTTCAAGTGGTCTCCACTTATCCTTATACTGTTGAAGGTTTTAAAATAGAGAGTATCAGTCGAACTATCATTATCAATTAGTACTCTCTTCACCTAATAGTTGGCGATAATTATGGAGACTACCAACATGTTGTCACAAGGGGTTTAAATCTCTTCTAAGAGGGATATAACCTCTTCTATCCTTAGTAACATAATTGCTTCACTTGTCACAGGCCATATTTATGATGCAGAAACATGTGTGAAAGTAGTTATCGTCTGATCTCATCCATAGATTTAATAGGCAGGATGGTTAGGAGCTTCATTAGCAATGCCCATCTTATATCGTTCGGTCACTGCAGGTGGTGGCAGCATAGCCTAAGGACTACGTATTCTCATGATAAAAGGCTAGCTTGGTGCCAACTCAATTATGCTCAATCAATACCAATTCAAATGATAAATAATATATTCAAAGCATTTTGCTTAGTTGCCGACACACACCTCCATTCAAAATTATATCCACCAAACATTTTAAGGCAAATCTTTGTTTATACCTTCCTCACTACTAAAGTTCACTTTAGGTCATGGGTCCATCCTAATGGTAGTTGGAATTATAAAATTAGTACTCTATGGTGACCTTTTATTAGGACCACTTAATCGTATTAATTAATTAAATTAGTATCAAACAAGGATGTTGCTTTTGCTTATGGCTCACAAGTATGATATTATTATTTATTTTATTCATCATCATCATATGTTTATATATATATATATATATATATAGCTGAACTTGACTATATTTGAGTATAGCCAAGCTAGATCTGGGTACCCTTCTCACCCTTGAATCCATTGAGATCATGGATTCCGAAGAGAGAAAAAATGCGATGACTTTGGGATCCCTATGAATGCAAGGATGACAAGGGCAACCAAATCCAAGAATTTAAGATTTGGTTGCCTTCGAATGTAGCCAAGTCCATTTTTCTACATTTGAATGTAGTAAAATTTAAATTTGGTTATCTTCTTTATTTTTGAATTCATAAAGTTCATGAATCTTAAAGATGAAAAAATGAAAAAGTTGGGATGGCTTCAGGATCTGTATGAATCTAAGGGTAGAGAAGGTGATTAGATTTAAACTTGGCATATAGTTTATGAATTCTAAAGATTGAAAGTGAAAAAAAAAATGAAGTGACTTCGGATCATTATATGGATTCAAGAGTGGAGAAGATAAAAGATAATTAGATCTTGTTTTATTACCTTTCCTTGCAATTTTTTTTTTTTTTGGACATTCTTTGAACGTACTCTTCTTCATGGACATTATGTTGGAAAATGAAACAAATTTGATCACTGCAAAATTAGGAAGAAAGGTAGAAGTTACTTGATTCAAAGCACATTAAGACTAATGTTATTTCAGAGAACAGCGCGCCCTTCCAAATAATATTCTCTCTCTAAAGAATTCTCTCTCTCTCTCTCTCTCTCTCTCTCTCTCTAGGAAGCTACCTTTCTTTAGCCCAATGCCGGCAGATAAAGAAATTTTTATTATGGTTGTATTTGTGTGATAAAACGGAATTGGCATTAGTTGCTCTGAAAGAAATGAGTACTTTTTAAGAAAATCAAAAGAGGAGCATGCAGTCTTGCTCTTCTCTAAAAAATAAAGAGATATTTATACAATCTAATCATAACTATTCATTGAATAAATTATAGCATCATGTGCCTTCGCATATAGTTGATGCTATCATGCGTATATATACAACATACACAACTACGTACGTTGCATGATACTTTCCACAACCAGACCTTAACTCCCTAAGGGCAGACATTTCCCTTTATTTACATCACATATATTTGGACTGGGAAGCAAGTATCGATTCAAAGAGTTGTTCTATCCTTCTACTTGGGATCCAACTTTTCCTATCATCTAGGGTTGAGGGATCCGGCGTTCCTTCCCTATGGCCAAATCATTATTTGATCATCTACTATTTGTTTATTCATATATATCACACTTAACGACTTCAAGACTGCTTAATTTGTTCATCTACAAGCCAGGCTAATTTTCTACAGCCGGACTCTTCATTCCCATATCTCCTATTCCAAAATCTTGGTAGTCCAGCAGCCACTCGAAACTCCCTTCCCATGGTAATGGCACTACGTTGCCGTTGTAGTTCTCTTCGTTGCTCGGAAACCTCCATGACTCATCTATTAGAGGTATATCCTCCTCCCACAGGCAGCTCACCAATGGATCATTGCTGCTGGTGTTTGAGCTCTCCATTAGTGGGCTTGAGCGGTTTTGGCCTTCATCTCCTTGCGATTGTAACTGGTGATCATCAGATTTTGATTCAGTTGTGGTAGTGGATTGGGAACTTGCTTGCATGTTGAGAGGCTTATGGGTGACCGGATCGATTCCCATCTTCAGAAGCTTTTTCTTGATGTGGGTGTTCCAGTGGTTCTTTATCTCGTTATCGGTTCTTCCGGGCAACTTCGCAGCTATCTTGGACCACCTGCACCAAATTAGTTTAAGAGTACTAGATAGTATAAGCTAGAGAGAGAGAGAGAGTGCGTGTGTGCGTTAATAAGCTAATGATGATAGAAAGCAAGATGACGAAGATGACTGTTCTAGTAGTAAGCTAGTTTCTGAAGTCTAACAACTAGTGCTGCAAATCGAGGAATATAATCATTTTAACATCTAATTGATACATGCGAAGTTGACCCTCCTTAAATATGGTGGAAGCTTTGGCCATGATGAGTGCAACTAATGGACAATATAATATGAAAACATTTGATATGTAATTATTTTAGTGAAAGAGATTAAATAGCTATACATATCTAAGCAAATGGATAAACAACCCTCATGACACTGATACAAACCAATGTTTAGGCCATCTAAAACTTATCCTTATTGGGAGATCAATACCTAAAATGCTATCATAAGGATCAGGCTTGTGCCGCCCATCGAAGGTACATATTAGAAAACCTTTACATCGTATCCATCGATCACCCGACATTAATAAGCGGAGAGTTTTGATTCTTTGATGAGCTCTCAATCATAAACGAAAGTTTTCATTAGTGCTCATCTTTGTTCTAATAGGAGCTGATTGGCTCTGATATCATTCGAAACTATCATACTATGTCACTTATCCAGGGTGCCTATTAGACCAATCCAAACAATATATATCGATCGTTTGACACCAATGAGCGAAGAGTCTTACTTTGGCAATGAATGGTCATTTACGTCAAACAAATATTTCTAAGATGCAAACCTTATTTTGATATATAGGTTGGTCATATGCAAATTATTTATCATATTTTTCTTTTTTTTAGAGAAAAAGAAAGATTAGTCATGGATGAAGGTTTAAAGTACTAACAAATTTGTTATTGTCCACAAGTGATTTGTCAAGTAATTTACCTCAATTTTTTTAATGATATTAAAATTGTAATACCTCAATTAGTACACCAATATGAGCGTGTAAATCATTGTCAATTGAACTATGATGTGCGTAAATATTAACTAACATTAATACTTTGTTTTGCGTCTCCATCAATCATCAAGAATTGATGTTTGATCAACATGTAATTTTGCGTTGATCTGTGTCTGCTTTAATTTTTACTTAATTTTACCATCAACATCACCTTGAGACAGATTAAGTCACCTTGTCATAGAAGGTCTCTATAATCCAAGAGATGGTAAATTCGTTCAACTTAGACACATGACAGGCTTTGGTAGACAAGCAAAATGAAATTCTCTTTGAATTTAAGACCAACTTGTCGAATTAAATGTGGGAAAGAGTTGCATAATCGGTTAAGATTTACGCATGCTGAAAATATTAAGATATAAAAATATTCATACTTCCTCAAATAAGGAATATAATTATATAGTCAAATAGCAAGTGCACCCTCATAACATCACCATGCAAGTCATGATACGCCTACAGTGCGACAAATCTTTCTCAAGGTGACCTAATCTACATGTGCTATACTACTTTTCGTTCATCTTCTACTTAGTAGTTGATCAGATAATAATAGAATTTTTTCCTCATATATATATATTTTTAGAGCAATTTTAAGAACGAGAGGAGAAAACAAAAGAAAGATGGAAAGGAAAATAAAAGAGAAGGCGTTACGGTAACCATGGTTAATGATGTCTAAGTTATGGTTGTCTAAATGCATGCATAGAGAAAGTAAAGCAGCAAGAAATTAAAGCCGTAGTTCATGGCTTTCGGTTCCGAGTGAACCAAGAGAAGAGAAGCAAACCTATTCCCCAAGCGAGAATGGAGATCGATGACCAACTGCTCCTCGGCGTCGGTGAGCAACCCTCGCTTGAGGTCAGGCCGGAGGTAGTTGGTCCACCGGAGCCTGCAGCTCTTGCCGCACCTCAGCAGGCCGGCGAGCTTGGGCACAGCCCTCCAGCAGCAATGGCCATTGGTGAGTATGAAGCTGATGAGCTTCTTGTCCTCCTCCGCCGTCCATGGTCCCTTCTTCACTCCCAGCTTGTCGCAGCACGGCTGTCTCCCCATTCCTCTACCCCAGCTCCGGCAATGCCTTAAGGACTCTGGAGCCGCCCCACCCACCCTCCCACCAAACTCTTTATTTAAAAACACCCCAACCTTTGTTTCCTTTCTCTCTCTCTCTCTCTGTCTCTCTCTCTCTGTGTGTGTCTTCTCCCCTACACAAGCCTCCCATTGAAAGGAGCCCAGCAACTGCAATGACCTGATCGCGTGTACTGTTGTTCTGTGATGGTGATGGTTGATGTTGTACTAAGGTTTGGGACCTTGTACTCTAGTCCTAAGCTTCCAGCTTGGCCTTCTTCTATATATTTCCTGGACTGATCCAATCCCTCGTTGTTGCACTCTTACTCAATCATTCCATCACTGTTTCGTCATCCGCTGGCCTGTTGAGATGCTGTTTGTTGGTGTATATGTTAAGCTATAAAACCCCCTCCATCTCACTTGGTCATGAGCTTATCGTATTAGTTAGGGATGGGATATAAGACTACCATTTTGTAGCGTAGGAGGAGAGACATCAAGGAACGGACAACAGGACAAGACGCACCAACTGCTCCAGGACCCACCGATATGAGCTCGATGGAGTATGTGTGGTATTGGTGGAGTGCTGGATTATAGATTTATATATAGCATGTGCCACATTAATTAGATAGATGGTTGCGGGTTAGATCATGGTTAGTGGGAAGTATGTTCACCACCTTCCCTTGTTTCTCAAGGATCCAATTTTTGTAAGAGATTCTATTAATCATCCTTCAAGTGAGAGGGAACAACGCAGGTTAGGTACTCTACTGAAAACTTTATTTCAGTTATAGAAATAATGTGATGTATGATGGAGTTGGAGATTCATGCATTCTCAAAGTCATCAATTTAATTACATTTAAAAAAAAAAAAAACTTAGCTAGTTATACCTCACTGTCAAATGCAGACATTTCGTGATCTTTGTTAGTATACACTGCCTTAATTATATAAAAAGCGAGGGTTAACAAAGGTAATGATCTATCATCATCTTCATCACGTTCTCCATATCTAGAATCATATATAGCCAGACAAATGTAGTATTCATGCACTGATTCATTTCTAATCACGTTCATATATCAAATCGATATGCAAAGTGTTGCTTGTGATTAGATCTCTCTTAAGAAAGTTACTTAAATGGCTACTTAAAGTTCCCTGATACCAAAAGAATCCATGAAAAGATTGAACTTTTCTTTGCAGCAATTTTTTTCTTGACTAGTTGTGTCGTTTCATAAAATTTGTTGACAATAATACGTTAACTAAAAAGTTGTTAATGTGTGAAACAAGTCTAAAAAGATTCCACCTGGAAGTGAAGAAAGCAAAGCAGAAAAGGTTTGGGAACTGGTCGAGAGGCTATGCATCAACATCCAAAGCAAGCTATTAAGTATCCAGTAAATACTAATGTTCCGTGCACCACTGTAGGCTAGTGAATTAGCTATTGGAATTATTATTTAATTATAAAGAAAGAAGTAAATAATAAAAGTGGGCACGAGGCACGTGCATATGGCACCAAATTTCAAAATCAACCGTTATAATTCAAATGGATATCATTTGAAAGGATATATCATGATTGAAAAAGATATATCACTTCGTCCTTTTATGAAAAAGTACTTTCAAGATTAACCATTATAATTCAAACAATATATCACTTGAAAGGATATATATATATATATATGATTCAATGGATATATCACTTGAAAGGGATATGCCCTTTCATGAAAAGGTATCTTTGTATCTATAAAACTAACGACAAATAGAACTGAGATAATTTAATTTTGTTATCTTATCTTTTCTCAGAAATACTGTGTTCTGATTCCTTAGAGAATTTTCACTGTTGCTTTGGTGCAAATTCTCTCAAGGCTTGTCATATCCCAAAAGCTATTTGTAAGAACTAATCCCACAACAAATCCGAAGAGAGAGGGAGGGCAAATAACGCTTTAAGGAAAGCGTATACATACGTGTTTCAAGTATTCTCTTCTTCCTAACATTTCAGTCTTATCAATCCAAAAAGATTATTTCTTCCCAACATTCTTAAAGCGTTAACTGCGGTTATAGAGATTGATACTGCAAACGCCATCATCAAAGTGATGAACTAAGACCTTGTTCGTTTGGATCATTTTGATGGACTAATTTTACTTGCTGGCAAGATAAATTAAAGTTTCTGTTGACAGCCCTAAAGATTTTTATGTTCTTGATCCTGATCTTGAAGCAATTCCAGAACCTTCTAACAAGGACTCTGAAGAAAGAAAGGCAGCAAGTAAGAAACGAAAAGAGGATAAACTCATATGTCGTGGTCATATTTTTAATGCCCTATCAGATCGTCTCTATGATCTATACACTTCTGCAAGAGATATCTGGAAAGCACTAGAATTCAAATATAAGGCTGAGAAGGAAGGTACAAAGAAATTTTTGATTTCTAAATATTTTGATTTCAAAATGCTTGATGATAAACCTATTTTGCCTCAAGTACATAAATTGCAAGTTATTGTGAACAAACTGAGGGCTATGAAGATTGAACTTTTTGAAACTTTCAAGTTGGTGCCATTATAACAAAATTACCATCTTCCTGGAAAGGCTACAGAAAAAAGTTACTTCATAATTCTGAAGATTTTTCTTTGAAAAATATTTAGAAACACCTACGAATCGAAGAGGAATCGATGAAAAGAGATAAGAATAAAAATTCTTATGAAGGCCTTACTAAGGCAAATGCAGTGAGTAAGCTCTCACAGGCCAATAAAGGCAACAAAATAAAGAAAATTTTTTGGGTCCTAAAAAGGATCAAAGAAAGTTCAAAAAATCTAAAAACCAAAAGGTGACCAAGAACATGCTTTGTCTGTGGCAAATTGGACATTATGCTCGTGATTGCAGGTTTAAGAAGAAAACTAACCAAGAGGCAAAGGTGAACTCCGTGAAGGATAGTGAAGAGATTATTGCTGCTATAAGTAAGATCAATGCTGTTCAAGACAAGATTCCTGGCTGGTGGTATGATACGTGTGCCACAGTCCATGTTTGTTATGATAGGTCACTATTTAAAACCTATCACAAAGAAATTGATGGACATAAGATTCAAATGGGAAATGAAGGCCAATCCAAGGTGTTAGGCAAAGGAACTGTAAAACTTTTCTTCACTTCTGGAAAGAAAGTTACCTTAACTAATGTTCTTCATATCCTTGATATGAATAGGAATCTAGCTAGTGGGGATATTTTGGAAAAACCTGGAATAAAATCTGTGTATGAAGCGGAAAAACTGATTTTATCCCATAATGATGTCTTTGTTGGAAAAGGCTATTCATGTGATGGAATGGTCAAATTATGTATTGCTGATAATGCTATTAATAATAATGATGCTTCTGCTTATATGGTTGATTCTGTTTCTTTATGGCATGATAGATTAGCATATGTAGGAATTAGCACTATGAAGAGAATGATTAAATATGTTTAATTTTTTGTGATAATATTGATAAATTTAAAAAATATAAAAATGTGTTAAATCAAAGATGGTAAAGAAACCTTTTCGTAATGTTGAAAGAAATTCTCAATTATTAGATCTCATACATTCAGGTATATGTGAACTAAATGGTATGTTAACTAGAGATGGTAATAGATATTTTATCACATTTATAGATGATTGCTCAAGATTTACTTATGTTTATTTATTGAAACATAAAGATGAGGCTTTTAAAATGTTTAAAGTTTATAAAGTCGAAGTAGAAAATCAATTAAGAAGAAAAATCAAAGTTCTTAGAAGTGATAGAGGAGAAGAATATTTTTCAAACGATTTTAATATATTTTATAAAGAAAATATATTATTCATGAATGTTCTGCACCTCGAATACCTGAACAAAATGGTTTGGCTGAAAGAAAAAATAGAACTTTTCTTGAAATGATTAATGCAATGTTATTAAATGCTAAATTGCATTCAATTTGTGGGGTGAAGCTCTCCTTGCTGCTTGACATATTCTAAACAGAATTCCTTTAAAAAGAAATAAAATTTCTCCTTATCAATTATGAAAAGGAAGAAAATCCAATATAGAATATTTCAAAGTGTGGGGGTGTCTTGCATATTACAAAAATAATGATCCCAAATGGATCAAGTTGGGTCCAAAAGGAATTAGATGTGCTTTTGTAGGTTATTCTATAAATAGCAAGGCATATAAACTCTTAAATTTAGAGTCTAATGTAATAATAGAATCTAGAGATGTAAAATTTTTTTAGCATTTATTAATTTTAGAAAATAAATCTCAAACTCTTATTAGTGGAGGATCACAATTGAAGACATATTCTAAGACTGAAGATCAACAACCTAGTGAACCTCGTAAAAGCAAAAGAATACGGAAAGCAACAGAATTAGGACATGATAAGATTGATTCTCAACTTATCTCCTTTTACCTAGTAGAAGAAAATAAAAAAAAGTCATGAGAACAACTCCTTTTGTTCTTCAAGTTGAAGATGATCCTAAAACTTACAAGAAGCTATGTATTCTAGAGATACTGCTTTCTGGAAAGATGCTATAAATGATGAAATGGATTCTATTATATCAAACCACACTTGGAAACTTATTGATTTACCCCATGGTTCTAAACCCATTGATTGTAAGTGGGTGTTTAGAAGAAAGTACTATACTAATGGAACTCTTCATACTTTTAAGGCTAGATTAGTAGCAAAGGGGTTTTGATAAAAGGAAGAAATTGATTATTTTGATACATATGCTCAAGTAGCAAGAATAACTTCCATTAGAATTTTATTTACTTTAGCATCAATCCATGATCTTCATGTTCATCAAATGGATGTTAAAACTGCATTCTTAAATGGTGATCTTAATAAGGAGGTTTACATGGAACAGCCATAAGACTTCATCTTACCTGGAAATGAACATAAAATGTGTAAGCTTATTAAATCACTATATGGTTTAAAATAAGCATCCAAACAGGCATAAAAAATTTGAATTTGCTATTTTCAAATGGTTTTGTTCATAACATTGCTGATAAATGTTTTTATACAAAAGTATATGATGAATATGTAATATTTGTTTGTTTATAAGTGGATGATATGTTAATAGTGAGCAATGACATGAGGTGTCACAAACAAAGAGGTTTCTATCTTTCACATTCAAAATGAAGAATCTTAGACATGTAGATACTATTTTAGGTATCAAAATAACTAAAGATAGTGGGGGTTATTTTTTGAGCCAAACTCATTATATAGAGAGTGTTGAACGAATTCAACCACTTAAAAATTAAAGAAGCTAGTACCCTGATTGATCCAAGTATTAAGCTTCTAAAGAATGATGGAAGAGTTATAGCTCAAATTAAATATGCAAGTGCTATTGGTAGTCTTATGTATGCGGCTCAATGTACAAGACCAGATATAGCATTTGCTGTTAGTAAATTAAGTAGATTTACTAGCAACCCAAGTTATGAGCATTGGAAGGCCATTAAGAGAGTTCTTGGTTATCTTAGGAAAAACAAGAATCTTGGTCTATTATACTCAAAATTCCTGCTGTCATAGAAGGATATACTGACGCCAGTTGGATATCAAGTGTAGGAGACAATAAATCTATTATTGGTTGGGTGTTTACCCTAGGAGGAGGTGCTATATCTTGAAAATCCAAGAAATAAACTTTAATTACACATTCAACTATGGAATCTGAGTTTATAGCTTTGGCAGAAACAGGGAAAGAAGCTAAATGGCTAAGGGATTTTCTTTTAGAAATTCCTTTGACATCAAAGAACTTGTCTTCTATGTCTATACATTATGATAGTCAAGCCACTTTAGCTAGAGCATATAGTGATACATACAATGAAAAGTCTAGACATATTAGTCTAAGACATGATTATATAAGAATCTAATTAAAGATGAAATTATCTTCCTTATTTTTGTAAAATCAAGTAAGAACTTAGCGGATCCGTTTACTAAGCCTTTGGCCAGAGACTTAGTGAAATCAACATCTAGAGAGATGGGGCTAAAACTCTAAATTAAAAAATATATATTATCAATGATGGCAACTCAACCTAATATTAGTCAATCACTAGTTATTAGGTTCAATGAGAAAAATAAATTATTGATAAATAGAGAAATATCAGCACTAATAAATAAGCCCTATCTAAGATGTAAAGTGCTGAAGTATTGTTACAATTTGAGGGTTGAGTTAATCAAAACTCTTAATGAATTTCAATCTATTTGACACAATATCTTAAATGTAATAAAGATACTGAAAAATTTCACCTATATGAACTTAGAGATGGTGTCTCAAGGAGATTTGGAGTTTTTTCTTTCTCTGAAAAGTTCATGAATAGGATGAGCATATGCCATAATAGTGCTAAGCGAGTTTGGTATGGAGTTTATGAATGCAAGAGTTTTTATGTGTATATATCACCATTTTTATTACTAAAAATAATAGGTTCAAAGCTTTTATGCTACCTAGGATTTCGACAAAGCTTGTGGTACATACACTAAGGTAAAGTTCAAATCAAACGATACTTTACTGTATTAATATAAATTGTTTCTTTTCTGAAATATTTCTTTATATTTGAACAAGTGGGGGATTGTTGGAATTATTGTTCAATTATAAATAAAGAAGATAAATAATAAAAGTGGGTACGAGGCACATGCGTATGGCATCAAATTTCAAAGTCAAATTATAATTAAACGGATATATCATTTGAAAGGATATGTTATGATTCAAAAGGATATATCACTCGAAAGGGATACGTCCTTTATAAAAAGATGCCTTTCAAAGTTAACTGTTATAATTTAAACAGATATATCACTTGAAAGGATATATATGTTATGATTCAAGCGGATATATCACTTGAAAAGGATACGTTCTTTCATAAAAAGTGCCTTTGTGTCTATAAAACTAACAACAAATAGAACTGAGATAATTTAATCTCTGTTAGCTTATCTTTTTTCCAGAAATACTGTGTTCTAATTTTTAGAAAATTTTCATTGTTGCTTCGGTGCAAATTCTCTCAAGGCTTGTCATATCCTAAAAGCTATTTGCAAGATTAATCCCACAAGCAACTCAAAGAGAGGGGGAGGGCAAATAACGCTTTAAGGAAAGCGTATACATACGTGTTTAAGTCTTTCTTATCTCTAACATTTCAGTCTTATCCAATCCAAAAGGATTATCTCTTTCCAACATTAGCTCTAAGTGAGTCCTGCAGATGTGATTTGAGTTCAAATACAAATATAACATAGCTGACCTAAACCTTGATCGGTTGCTTGTCATGTTGGGAAGCATTATTATAGGCATGCAGCATAAGAAAGTAATGGAGAAGGAAACTATATTCAGAATCAGCCATAGAAGGTTTCCAGGAGCAACATAATATGGCCATGTGAACCGCTTATTGCTTAGTAAGAGCCAAAACATAGAAAGAGAATTTCTACTAGCTTATAACGCTCCAAGCCCACTTTGTTGATCCAATTAACCAGCTAGTAGATCAAAATCTTGGTAGTAGATGAAGTTATAAGTACATAACATATTTTCTCTGTTCAAATGGGTCAATATCACATCACTTAAAATTCGAATGAAAGTTAATTGTAACATAAAACTTTGAGTTATAAGCACATAACATATTTCTTTCATATCCGATATGAAATTATTTTTGAAGTATTACATTACTAAAGAAATTAGAGAACTCAAAAAAATAGCTTTCTTCAGCATACAGCTTCCATGGTACTCAATTGGGTTAAGAATTGTTTACAGACGATGTGGAGACATGTTGAAAGACTGTTCCGCATACTCTGCTGCAAGAGCCCGGGAATGGCCTCCACTGTTAACTGATTTCTTCAGAGGCACCACATCCAGCACACAATCTTAGGGGTCTTAGCGTGGCTGGCCATGTTCTTTGGCTCAGAAGCAAGATGTTACTATGTGTCAATAATATATGAACAAAAAACTCCAACTATTTGTATATTTGTGTCAATTAAGGGAATGAAATATTCTCAGATTTGAACCCTTGATGAACAGAACCCTGGTACACAGTAAACTCTGTTCAGAGTTTTCATCTTGGGCAAGCTCTGCAGCTTGAGAAACCTTTATTTCTTATTCAATTATTTTTTAAACAAAGCATGGTTTCTGTGATTCGGTAATTGGAAATGGTGGACAAGAAAATTCCGGGTAATCGCATTCACAAAAAAATCTTACAATTGTGAGTAAAAACTTACCAGAGAGCACATCGAACTCAGGCCAATTAAATTTATTATCCAACGCCCAACTTGGCTTTTTTTTTTTTGGTTGTTCCAAGGAGTGGTTCCAACTTCAAAATTGGAATGCGACATTCTTTTAAGTAACAGGGCCCCATCAAAACACCAAAGGTGGCACCACCAACTTCCCACGGTATATTTTGGAGCAATCGGGAGAGTGCATGGACTAAATTTGGGGTTGGAAAAGGGAAAAGAAATGCAAGAGTTTAATTATAATCAAGAGAATAGGATACCATGGGTGAAGGGTGGTGAGTGACGAGGGTCTGCTTAAATGCCAAGGACACCCACACATTCCCACCTTATATCACCTCAACTATGAGGGCCTGGCAACATAAATGGTTCATTAATACGATGGCCCATTTCATTCTGCGGTTGGAAGGTCAAAATAACATTTCGATGATTTTAAGACATTGCAACAACAAGAAAGTCTCTATCTCAAATTAGTTAGAATTAACTACACACGCACACACGCACGCGCTCACACACACACACACACATATATATTATATCACTTCTTTCCATTTAAATTTCAAACTAACTTTACTTTCTATTTTTCTACCTGTATCAAAACACCTCTTTGCACCTAAGCAGATCTATATTATATAAATGTCCAGATCATCGTATAAATCGTTATTTTCTCAAATTATTCTCAATTGATTGATGACTTCAGGTACTTATTCTATTTTTTTATTACTATATATCCATCTTAATATTTTTATTTCAGCCACATTCATATTATGTACATAAAATTTTTTAACTGTTCAACATTTAATACCATAAAGCATAAACGATCTTATGGCTGCTCATTACAAAATTTTTAAGATATTTGATAAAAAAATGAAATAATTTTCTACTCCAAAAACTTCCAAAAAAATCAAGGAAAAGCTCTAATTTTCAACTTTTAGCAAAGACTAACTCTACTTGAGAAAGCACAAGAAGCTATTTCATTTTAATTAAAATTCTGTAGTGATAAATATTCCTACTAATTCTTTATAATATAATATAATAATATTATCATAATGTAATATATATAAAATACACAATTGTAATATTGTAGCAGTAGTACTATTTTAGTGATGCAACTATAATAAATTATACATAATGATATTATATCACACTGTAGTATACTATCTTAATAATATAATTATATAATTATATAATTTTGTTATGATTACATAATATAATGTAATATATTCTATAATATCATGTAACACCAAAATATTATTATAAAAATATATCATTTTATAATAATACAAAATTATTATTTATATATCAAAATATATTTTTTGATCTATATAATTGAAAGCATTATGCCATTCCTCTATTATAATTTTTTGATACTAATAAACATTTTATCAATTAGGTTACCAAATGGATTTTTAAGTTCCACAACACTATAAAGTGGTAGACAAGTTTTTATTAAAACTTGCCAAACAAAAGCTCTACCATCAAGAATAATATCAAAGCTTATCACAATAAATTAAAAAGAATAGGAAATGTTGGTTAGAGGGTTAGGGAGGGGTAACAGGGGCCTGCTGAGTGGTTCCCAACATTTAGGCAACTTGTAGTTAGCGCTCAAAAAGATAGCATGGAAATTTATAAAGCATCAACTACAAAGCTTGATATTTATTCAGCTAAAAAAAACATGCAACATGAAGAACAAATTGATATCTTTCACCATATGGTGAAAGGGCCTATTGAGCACGACAGTTGACATGATAAAATAAAATGATTGAGACAGGAGGCACTGATAACCTAACAAATTTCATAGTTGGATCACTTCCTTTATTAGTACAGGACGGTAATAGCAAGCACTTCCTATCCCATGACTGACCACCAAAGTAAGAGCAAGCTCACAATGCCTGACATTCCAAACCAGGTTACCTCATGTGCAGCAGACTTGTCACTTTTGGCCGGAGGAGAAACTGAAATACCATTCAGAACCGTTAAAATTTAACCCAGAGAAGGAAAACAAAGTTTTAATTTATGCTGTGCGTGTGTGTCCACTACCCACAGCATGGAATAAAATCCCAACAAATGTGGTAAGATATGAACAATTTACTATGCTCCTGGAAAATAAACTTAATGAAATTGATCGTAGTAGCACAAATGTAAGCAGGCTTTAAGGGTCCGACACAAGGCCGGTCAGAGGAAACTGATAAATGATTGAAAAGTTATGCCAACAAAGTCTTTCCAGCCTGGCACTGTAGAAATTCTTTATAACATTGGCAAGCCAATGTTGGTCTGGCTACCATGAGCTAGACGTTCCTGAGAAAGAAAACGTTCAATTATCAAAAGAGTAACTACAATATTATTGCTTCAGTTGCATATTGTCAAGGATGAACTAATTCATCTCAATACATGCATTCAGGAAATTATAATCAATTCCAGCTAATATTTGTGCCTATAGAACAACTCGATGTCATGTAAGGAGACTTAGGAGAGGTACAAAGTTTGAAAAAGACCCTAGTTTTTAACCACCATCAATATTGCAATCCAACAGGTACTTTATGTGAGGAAGAAGAACATAGCCAACTGGGATTCTGGGATATCCAATACAAAAGGAAGGATCCACTGAGCACACCTCTTGGTCAGGTGGTGGAAGGCACGAATAACAACCATAGAGCAAACCAATTTTGGAGAGGAGAATAATTCAGTAGTTGTTCATGTAGAATAAGAGGTAGCTAGCCTATTTATAGGGCTTGAAGTACGAAACTTCCTTCCCACTTCATAAGTCTTGTAGCCATTGATAGTACGAAGTTAGCTGCTCATTAATCCATAAGATATTGTAAGCAAATTAATTATTATTATTTTTGACTGATAAACAAATTAATTCTTAAAGTTATGAAAGTTAAATGTGGTGGAATAATTCCTATTAGATATAAGGCTTCAACATGCTCAAAGACCAGACATGTTCCTACGGTCTCCCACTAGAGGCAACTTTACATGGCAGTTTCTCCCATTTTCACATAATTAACTTTACATGTCTTTGATACCATTACTAGGAGAACAGCCAAACTCAATATTACAACAGAGTCACATTTATCAGAGGAAGAAAGAAATAACCAACTGTGATGCTGGAAAATGCGACCATCAAGGAAAGATGGAGTAAATGCATCCCAAGATCTATTGGCACAGTGAGGTAGGTCAAGGACAACTAAAATGAAGAAAACTAATATCGCAGGGAGGAGAAAATAAACTAGTTACTTTTTTGTAGTATGGAAGGTTAGCAAGCTTATTTCAAGGGAGTGGTAGATAAAATTTCCATCTTGGCTCATAACTCAAGTAGACCTCAATGATAAGGAGTATATCTCTAAGTATTCGATGGTGTAATTCATCATACAACTCTTTTAGGTTACATGATGAAACTCAATGTAAGGAAATTAATTTTTGAAGTTACTAAGCTGGATATCATGCAACAACTATTATTGTATGGCTATACATAGGCTTCAACATGCTTGAAGATCAGACATCTTCATAAATCATATCATGATAAGATGCAAGTTAGTCAGAGTATACAGTTGCATAACTAACAACATGTTGATATTTTTCCTTCTATATACTACTTGCTGCAAACTCCTTTTTCAAAAAGTAGAAGTGTTCTGGATGTAATTATTAAAAGAAAGATTTGCAAATTATTTTACTTGACAAGTGGATATGTGCAAACCTGGGAAATGACTGTTGCTCTTAGTTTTTTGTTCATACAGGATTCTACTTTGATGGAATAATGAGTCCACAGCAAGCTTGCTGAGGAAAGATGTTCCACTCTATGCATGATGGAGACTAGGAATGGCTCTATTCATGGTATGCCACACTGGCGCATACAACCTTGTATTGGACATATGATACTGTGCTGATAAGGAATCAAGATTTAGTATGGTTGGCGTACTCAGTTTTAGTGTGCTGAACTGACTCCATAATGGGCACGCTGACATTGCACTAGTGCGATGCCAATAGAAAATTTGGTACTGAGATGGAGAATCTTGATTCTATCCCCTTTTGAGAATATATGATATTTTCTTGCTTTCACACATCAGTTTTGATTCACATTAGGGTCACTAAAACTCAAAAATTAAGAAGCTAGAGCAATTCTCAAAATGTTGCCTTTAGACCACATAGGCTTTTGAGGGGACCATTTAGGTCTGAAGGTAATATTGAAGCTTATACCAAACCCTATAGTAACAATTTTTGAATGACACCATCAGTAACTAAAGAAGTAACTTATGAACATTACAAAATATTGCATAATGCAAGGAAGCTTGATCGATTAAACTACACAGCTTTTCATTGAAATCAGGAAACTAATGGTTTTGAGTGGCTAGCTTGAATTATGAAGACCAATGAATGTTTCATCTTTCTCTTCCTATAAAAAGGCAAGGTTCAAATCGGTGCAGATGACCATGACAACCAAGCCTTTCCTTTGTCTTCCTAAAGCTCTTGTAAGCTTAAAGGTGTTTCTTCTTGCCCAGAATCAAATGGCTATAGATACTGACATGTGTTTACTGAGTCCTTCTCATTGGAAATCCTATGACAAAGAAATGCCATAACATTTTGCTCCTCTATAATAGATGGATCTCAATATCCAACCCAATCAACAATGAAGATCCACTGTAAATTCCACTCATCACCCAACAGTATTGAAAGCTTAATAATTTAACAAATAGTATAGCAGCTGTTTGGAAATCCCTAATGCCAACAAAATTGAGAATGTGTCCATATTTTGCAAACATGCTTCCTCCTAACCATACCGTCAGTGTTCTACATTTGTTTTCTAAGACTAGTGTTGGAAAGTCCTTCTCAGCAACCATTATGGGTCTCTTAATAAAGAGAAATAACACACAATTATTGCTTTTATGGCCGAACCTAAATTAGATTAGCACAAAAAAAAAGTACAATGCTAATTGAACTATGGAAAACTTAAAATTACTCTCAATTTTTTTTGGTTGAATCGTAATTTATTATCTGAGAATTGCTTAATTGTCGAGGATTCTACAGCCATTCTCAAAAATTTATGACGTTTATACAAATTTTTTTTTATAGATTTCAAATAAATAATCCTACAAACTCTTGTTGCTATTTGTTATTTGTTTAATCATCAACAAAAATTTATGGAGTCAACCTAATAATGTAAGAAAAAATATGGTACAATCACTATCATACCTGTGGAATTACTGGACGAAGATGGAGCCGCAGCTGAAAACGGGGAAAGAAAAAAGAAAAGCCAATCAGATGACGTCCACAAAAAAGATTAGAGAATTATTTGATTTCAAAAATTGAATCGACAAGGAATTCCATCCACATCGGACCCTCTGGATCGGGAGATGGGGTCAGATCTCGCCGAAAAGGGACGGCAAAAGGGGAAAGGGAAAGAACTGGGGTGAGCTTACCGACTTTAGAGCATGCGGCCTGGTCGGCAGAGACGCCGCAGCTCTTGGCGAGCTTGAGGCCCTGCTCGACGTCGATCTTGAAGCTCTCGAGAAGCGCCTTGTCCTTGAAGAGCGCGCAGAGGCATTCCATATCATCTTTCGCGGCCTGCTTCAGCGGCCCGCAGCAGGACTCCGGCGGGCTCGTCGAGTTCAGGTACGGCGCGCACGGCACCAGCTTCGACGCGCACGCCGGAATCTGCTGCGCCGATCCCGTCCCCGCCGCCGCCGCCGCCGCCACGAACACCGCCACCGCCAATGCTACCGCACCGTTCTTCACTCGGATCGCCATCTCCGCCGCAGCCACTCTCTGGCACTTCCCTTCCTTCCCTGCCAGTCCATCGCCGACCATTTTATGGCTCGATTTTTTTATTTTTTTAATTTATTTTTTAGGGTGCCCACGTTTCGGTGGGCCACGTTCTCAGTCCGTCGAGTGACCACGTGTCGTGCCGGTGCGCTGGGTGTAGTTAGAGCTTTCCGGTGTGCCCGCGTTTCGGTGGATCCGACTTCCCGTTGGCGAGCGCGACGGCCGTTTCATTCGCCCGCCGGCCCAAGGGCGCGATAAGCGGAAGATGTATTTTATTAACGCCGGCTGGCAACCAGGAGAGAGCTCTGATGCTGAAATCCATGTTGGCTGTTTGTTATTGTTGTTGTTTAAAATAAACATTTTAAATATAACTCTTTATGAATACTGAATTATAAATATTTTTTTAATAAATTTCTTATTTATAAGTTTTCGTTCAACACAAAAGAAAGCTTCGTCCTTATCTGTCAAACTTAATATTTCAAGGTAATTTAATTTCAGAATATCCGTTATTGAGTTGCCTTTTATGCACATCTTAAATTAGTCAAAATTGAGATTAAATTATAAAGTTATAAGTTAATTATAAAAATTGTATCATTTCTAGTGAAATTGCTAAAATTATAAAAATACTATTCTACATCCCATGATAGGAAGAAGACAATTTTTTTATTTATATCATCTAGAAATTTATGTTGCAAAGAGTTAGAAATCGATTATAATTTAGAATTATATTTTAAATAATTTATATAATATTTGTCTTTTTTTAAAAAAAAATGTTTGTATTCTATAAAAGCGAAGCCTATTAGTTTTTTTAAAAGGTAAACTCATATATAAATAGGAATCTCATGTATCTTATTGAAGTTAATTCAGTAGCATAATTTCAAGTTTCTTTCTTTTTTTTAGCATAAAATAATTTTAAATTTAATATGATACGACACTATGATTGTTGAGGGGTAAAATCGTTATTGCATTGATAACCGTGCGAAGGGGCTAAGATCAGTCCTGGCCCCCACTTGGTACATTGTGCCCACAAAGAACGAGCTAACCAGTATGATTCGACGGATCGAGCTACCTATAGCTCGGCTTCTCCGAGCAATCTATAGCTCGGCCTCCCCGAGCAATCCATAGCTCGACCTTCCATAGCTCGGCCTCCCCGAGCAATTTATGGCTCGGCTTCCCCGAGCAATTCATGGCTCGGCCTCCCCGAGCAATTTATGGCTCGGCTTCCTCGAGCAACCCATGGCTCGACTCACATCCCCGCAAAACCTAATGTGGGAGAGCCCAAACTCAGTGTAACAAAATTCCAAACGAAAAATCATATCGAAACGTGGCCTAAGACCTACAATAACGGCCTAGGACCTACGCAGTCATTGGATCTCAGGCCATCAGAAATCTCTCCCAACCACCGATCCTCTAACGGATAAGATACGGATCTTACCGGCCTCACAATAGCCTGATTCGAATCATCTTCGAATCCCAACAACCTTCGAGCCTTCCAGAAGGCACTCAAGATTCAGGTGATTGCCTATAAATAGGACACTTTTGGATTTTCTCAGGTACGCGACTCCAGGCACAGTTTCAGCATTGCTTTTTCTCTCTCTTTCATTGCTTCTCCTTTTCTCCGCCATTAGCGCTCTGTTCGAGCTTCCAAAAGGCCATCCCTAGAGAGACTTCTCAGAGAGAGCCTTCTCCTCATTTCTGTTGATCGCTGATCTCCACTGACTTGAGCGTCAGAGGGTCTTCCACGGAGGGCCACCCCAATGCCTCCCACGCGAGGACTTCTTTGCAGGTCCGCTTAGGAGGAAGCCCAATTAGGAGACAGATCGCGCCCGAGTTGGAGGATAGATTTCAGCAGCAACAGATTGGCGCTAGAGGAAGGGCCTCAAGTCCCATTAAAACTTGAAGAAAGGAGACAAGGATCTCGATCTGGAAGAGAACCTCCCCAATGGCTAATCGGAGAAGAGCAACTTCTGAAGCCCAAGACCAGGTCGCCTCCCAGAGACCCGATCCGATGAGTATCGTAGCGCCGCCGCCACCACCAGCAGAGACTCCGTCGCCACCGGCTGTCCCAGTGACCCAGGACCAGTTCGCCACACTGGTCCAGCAGGTCCAAGCCCTGACCCATCTAGTTCAGGAGCGCCTTGCAGCCCCCCATCCAGTTATAGCTGCCCCTGCTCCACGCCTCCCTGAGGAGGCCGCAGCTCCTTTTTCTCCAGCCACATCTTCTTCTGGTCCGCATGGAGCCACGAACCCCCCACCGACCCAAGGAGGCCAGACCAGTCCCACAAGGGGGCTGCGACAAGGATCTCCTCAGATCTCGACAGGCCCGGTCCCTCTCTCCGGAGTTCTCCCGCCATGATTCGACGCCATCTTCGCGCTCTCCTCGTCCGACCCCTCCTCTTATGCCTAAAGAGGAGATCCACCGACAGCTCCAGGAGATGCGTCAAGAGCTAGACGTCGCCAGACAGGCCCATCCGCCTCAGCCTAAGGCGGAAAGGGTATCCCCTTTTCCAAGGGGATCATAGAGAAAGTAATTCCCTCCCATGTTAAGCTGCCCGCCATCGAGCCCTACCACGGCTCCTCCGATCCCGACGATTACCTCAGCAGTTTCCGGTCGATCATGATGTTCCACGGGGCATCAGATGCGATCCTGTGCCACGCCTTTCCCTCTACCCTTAGAGGGTCCGCTCGAACCTGGTTTAACGCTTTGAATCCAAGTTTCGTTGATTCATTTGACGAGCTGAGTCATCTTTTTATCGGCCAGTTCGTCAGCAGCCGTCGTCACTGTTGACCAAATTATTGATTTTGATGACTAATAAAGGAATTGAGTATATTTACTTGATTACTAATAGATTTGACAAGTGTTTCAAGGGCTAAAAATATTTGATCGATATAAAGGTATTAAGAAACATGTTTTGAATCAATTGCAAATCATAAGTTTCAAAGTTTCAGGACCTGGAGTCGACACCTAGGAATCCTGGAGCCGACCCCATGGCCAGTCAAATATTCTTCTGATTTTTGACATGGTCTGGAGTCGACACCTAGAGTTTCGGAGTCGACACCCAGAGTTTGGAGTCGACACTTACAGTGTCTGGAGCCGACTCCGATGCGGGGATAGAACGCTTATTTTTTTAGCATCTTGGAGCCAACACACACAGTCTTTTGGAGCCGACACCTGACGATGGCGAGCCGACACCTACTTTTTTGGAGCCGACTCCTCAACGAACTCAGAACTTTCTATTTTTGGATAAACGACTTGGAGCCGACACCTGAAAAGTTGGAGCCGACTCCAACCTGTCTGGGACAAATTTTTAAAATGCCAGATTAGCTCTAATGGTAATATTTTCTTTTTACCTAACTTCTAACGGATATATTTTGTTTCCAGGTACACTCCAACGGCTAGTTTCTTCCCAAAAACAGATTAAACGAAATCTATAAAAAGGGGGAGAAAGCTCGTTTTGAAAAATAACAGAAAATAGAGAGAATATTCAAATCAAAAATCCGAGAAGTCTTGAGCCTGAAATCCAAGAGAAAAGTATTCAAACTCAAATCCTTCCACTCCAAAAAGCTCAAAGAGGAATCCAAGGCATTCAAACTTGAAAAATCAGAGGATTCTCAAAAAGAAAGAAAAAGCTCTATTTTGAAGATTTTTTAACTTCTCATCTGCAACATTTGCAACGAATCAAAGCTGAGGCCTGATTCAACATCTCCAAAGAGAAGAGGAAAAGAAGAAAAGCTCAAATTCAATCTACTTCAAACAGGCTTTTCTAACCCTATTCATTTATTTTTGAATATTTGCTCATTTGAGGGCTTTGTATTATTGAAAAATACTATTCTTTCTTGTTTGTGCTAGTTCTATCAAGGGGATTGAACTAGTGGAGGTTGTATACCTCGGGTCAAGCTAGATTAGCTTGAGTTTAGGGTTTTGTGCTGGTGAGCCCAGAAAACCGGCTGGGTTCGTTGTGATCTCTGGGAAACAACAAGTTCTGAGTTGTGATATTGGAAAACAACTCGACTGTAATCAAAATGCTTATAGTGTGGACCCAAGTGAATCTTGGGAGTGGACGTAGGTGTAGGATACACCGAACCACTATAAAATCTTTGTGTTTTCCATGCTTTGATTATCTCTATCTCTATCTCCTTGTTTGTGCTTCATATTTACATTGCATTTAATTTCATCTATCTCAAAGCCAATAGATTTTATTTTAAAGGGTTAAAATTTTTTAAAGAACCCAATTCACCCCCCCCTCTTGGGTTGCCATCTGGGCCAACAGTTGGTATCAGAGCTAGTGCTCATTGTTTATTTGATCACACGATCAAAAGCAAAAGATCCAAATGGCAGCTCAAGTTGGATCTTCATTTGCCGAAGGTCATTCTACAAATAGACCTCCTTTGTTTAATGGTTCCAACTATTCATATTGGAAAGCAAGAATGAGGATATTCATTCAAGCTTCTAATTATGAATTGTGAGTGTTATAATTAATGGACCTAGCATACCCACACACATTGTTGATGGCTCTATTGTTCCTAAGCCCGAAAGGGATTGGAATGATAATGATAGGAAAATGGCTCAGCTCAATGCTAAGGCCATGAATGTCTTATATTGTTCCTTAGATGCAAACGAATTTAATCGTATATCTACATGTAATTCTGCAAAAGAGATATGGGATAGATTAGAAGTTACCCATGAGGGTACAAACCAAGTTAAAGAATCTAAGATAAATATTCTTGTTCATAAATATGAATTATTTAGCATGGAGCAAACTGAAACTATAGCATGCATGTATACTAGATTCACCGATATTGTAAATGGTTTGAAAAGTCTAGGCAAGACCTATACTAACTCTGAACTTGTTCGCAAAATTCTTAGGTCACTACCAAGGACTTGGGAAGCAAAAGTGACAGCAATCCAAGAAGCCAAGGACCTCAACACTTTACCCTTGGAGGAGCTACTTGGATCTCTAATGACCCATGAGCTAACCATGAAGCAGCACATAGAGGAAGATGTTAAGAAGAAAAAGACTATAGCTCTTAAGGCTGCAGAAAGTGAGGAGAGCTGCAGTGATAATGATGATGATGATGATGACAGCTCTTCTACTAGGAAGTTCAAAAATTCATGAGAAGAAAGAGACCCTTCCACAAGAAGAAATCTGGAATTAAAATGGAAGGAGAAAAAGAAAAAGAAAAGGACAAGGACAAAGAGAAAGACCCCTTGATATGCTATGAGTGTAAAAAATTGGGGCACTTCAGATACGATTGTCCTCAATTAAACAAGACTTACAAGAAGAAGAAGAAAGCATATATTGCAACCTGGAGTGACAGCGATGAATCCTCTTCAGAGGAAGAACAAAAAGAAGTTGCAAACATTTGCTTTATGGCAAACGACGACAACGAGGTAAGTTCCAAAAACCCTAGTGATGAGTTTGCATTTGATGAATTATTTGAAGCCTTTAATAAATTAGTAGATGATTTTAAAGTTTTGAAAAAGAAATATAAATTTTTGAAAAATGATAATTCAATTCTAATTAAAGAAAAAGATAATCTTACTAATGAGACTAAGATGCTGAAATCTGAAAAAGAAAATTTGACAAAAGAAAAAGAATCAATTTCCAATGAAAATGATAAATTAAAGAAGGAAGTTGATAAATTTACTTATAGTTATGAAAAACTTAATTTATTATTGAGTAATCAAAGAGCTATATTTGATAAGGCTGGATTAGGATATAGACCTAACATAAAACAAAAATTTATCAAAAACTTTTTTAGAAAAGAACAAAATAGAGATAATGTTACATGTCATTATGTAACAAGAAAGGCCATAAATCCTATGAATGTGATACAAGAAACAGTAACAAAAAATTAAGTAGTAAAAGCAAGAAAATTTGGGTTCCCAAAGGAACGATATTTTATGCTACTAACCATGAAGGACCCAAGAAGGCTTGGGTACCTAAATATAAGACTTAATTATTTTTGCAGGAGTGTCTTGCGGCCAAAAGATCAAAGCGAAAGTGGTATCTCGATAGTGGCTGCTCAAGATACATGACGGGTGACAAGGATCAATTCATCACCCTTGAGAGCAAAAGAGGAGGAGTTGTTACGTTTGGTGACAATGGCAAAGGCCAAATCATGGGGTTTGGTAATATTCAAATAACTCCCTCCACATATATCAAAAATGTTTTATATGTCAATGGTTTAAAACATAATCTTATAAGTATTAGCCAATTATGTGATAAAGGTTTTAAAGTATCATTTGAAGCATCTGTCTGCACCGTTTCTAATCCCATTGATAATAGCATTGTTTTTGTTGGAAATAGAAATGACAATGTATACTTGATTGATTTAGACAATTTGTCTACTAGTAATCATTGCTTAGTTGCTAATAATGCTAATATGAATGAGATTGGTTGGTTATGGCATCGTAGATTAGGTCATGCAAGCACACACCTAATTTTAAAATTAATAAGAATGGATTTAGTAAAAGGACTTCCACAACTAGACTTTGAAAATAACAAAATTTGCGATGCATGTCAATTTGGAAAACAAACTAGAAATTCTTTTAAAACCAAAAATATTGTTTCCACTTCTAGGCCACTTGAACTACTTCACATGGATCTTTTTGGACCTACTAGAACCACAAGTCTAGGAGGAAAGAAATATGGTCTTGTGATTGTAGATGATTATTCTAGATACACTTGGGTACTGTTTTAGCTCATAAGGATGAGACCTTTCCATTATTTTTGAAATTCTTCAAGAAGGTCACAAATGAGAAAAACAACACCATAGTGTCTCTAAGAAGTGATCACGGCACTGAATTTGAAAATCATTTATTTGAAAACTTTTGCATAGAAAATGACATTCATCATAATTTTTCAGCACCCAGAACACCACAACAAAATGGAGTAGTTGAAAGAAAAAATAGAACTTTAGAAGACATGGCCCGTACCATGCTATGTGAAAGCAACTTACCAAAATACTTTTGGGCAGAAGCTATAAACACGGCATGTTACATTCTTAATAGAGCTTTAATTAGGCCAATCATTAAGAAAACTCCTTATGAACTATGGAATAATAGAAAACCAAACATAAGTTACTTTCATGCATTTGGTTGTAAATGTTTCATTCATAATAATGGTAAAGATAATCTAGAAAATTTGATGCAAAATCTGACGAAGGCATTTTCTTAGGATATTCAACATCTAGTAAAGCCTATAGAGTATTTAACAAGAGAAACTTAATTGTAGAAGAATCTATTCATATAATCTTTGATGAATCTTTAGCATCGAGTTCCAGAAAGATTGATGATGAGGAAGATACAAACATTTTAGAAAGAGACATTGAAAAATTAATATAGATGTATCTTCGGATCATGAACAAGAAGCTAAAGATAATGATTCTCCTAGTGTTGATGTTGTTGATGCAAATCATAATGATATGGATCTTCCTAGAGATTGGAGATATGCCTATGATCATCCAAAAGAATTAATTATAGGTGATCCATCTCAAGGAGTAAAAACTAGATCATCAATGAGAAACATCAATAATCATCTTGCATTTGTATCTCAAATTGAACCTAAAACTATTGAAGAAGCAGAAAAAGATAATAATTGGATGTTAGCTATGCAAGAAGAATTAAATCAATTTACTAGAAATAATGTTTGGACTCTTGTAGATAGACCTAAAGATCATTTTTATAGGATCAAAATGGGTATTTAGAAATAAATTAGACGAAAATGGCATAGTAATTAGAAACAAAGCTAGATTAGTTGCAAAAGGATATAATCAAGAAGAAGGAATTGATTTTGATGAAACTTTTGCACCTGTAGCTAGACTAGAAGCAATTAGATTACTACTTGCATTTGCATGTCATTTGCATATCAATTTATTTCAAATGGATGTTAAAAGTGCATTTTTAAATGGATTTATAAATGAGGAAGTTTTTGTTGAACAACCTCCTGGTTTTGAAGATCATGAATTTCAAATCATGTTTTTAAATTGCACAAAGCACTATATGGTTTAAAACAAGCACCTAGAGCTTGGTATGAAAGATTAAGTAAATTTCTGATTGAAAATGATTTTACAAGAGGAAATGTTGATAAAACACTATTTTTGAAAAGAAAAGACAAGGATTTATTAGTAGTACAAATATATGTTGATGATATTGTATTCGGTGCTACTAACAATTTGTTATGTCAAGAATTTGCTAAGTTAATGCAGGGTGAGTTTGAAATGAGCATGATGGGAGAACTCAACTTCTTCCTAGGACTTCAAATCAAGCAAAGCAAAGAAGGAATTTCATCAATCAAGCCAAATACACAAAAGAACTTCTCAAGAAGTTTGGAATGGAGTCAATCAAACCACTTGGAACTCCTATGAGTCCTTCATGCAAACTGGACAAAGATGAAGATGGTAAGAAAGTAGATCAAAAATTTACAGAGGTATGATCGGATCTCTTCTTTACTTAACAGCTAGTAGACCAGATATCATGTTTGTATGTTTATGCGCTAGATTTCAATCTGAACCTAAGGAATCTCACTTAATTGCTGTAAAAAGAATTTTAAGATATTTAAGTGGAACTAAAAATGTAGGTTTATGGTATTCTAGAGACTCAACATTAAACTTGATTGCATATTCTGACTCTGACTATGCTGGATGTAAATTAGATAGAAAAAGCACAAGTGGAGCATGTCAATTCTTAGGAAGTAACTTAATCTCTTGGTTTAGCAAAAAGCAAAATTCGGTTGCATTATCTACTGCTGAAGCAGAATATGTTGCAGCTGGAAGTTGCTGTGCTCAAATCCTTTGGATTAAGAGACAACTTGAAGATTATGGCATAACACTTGATAAAACTCCAATTAGATGTGATAACACAAGTGCAATAAATTTGACTAAAAATCCAATTCAACATTCAAGAACAAAACATTGAAATTAGATATCACTTTATAAGAGAACATGTAGCTAATAATGAAATTTGTCTTGAATATGTTAATACTGAAGAACAATTAGCTGATATATTTACAAAACCCTTGAGTGAAGAGAGATTTTGTTATCTTAGAGGTGAATTAGGGATATGTGACCCTTTGGATTGATTTTGAAACACTAAGGAATGACTATCTAGATTTCTATTAATTTCTTGATATTCCTTTCATAATTTTAAGGACAAATTATCTAGTCATCTGAGTAACTTGATTCTTCATACTCCAAAATTTTATCAAGATTTTATCGAATTTATTTTGACAAGTTTCAGATGTTTGAATCTCAATTATTTTTCTCTGAAACTGTCAGTGGAGTCGACACCTCAGAATGAGGAGTCGACACCTTGTCTGTGTCGCTCTCGGTCCCTGACCTTGGAGCCGACACCCGTATAAGTGGAGCCGACTCCAGTTCGAGCGCTGACTGTGTTAGCGATTTGGAGTCGACACCCGACTTTGCGGGAGTCGACACCTGGGTCCCAAATCAATTTATTAGGGCAGAGTCGACACCTCGTCATTTCGTATCTTCTCAAATCCTCTACCAAACTCTTCCAAAACTCTCTCAAAGCCTCCCATCTCTAATTCCTCTCTACCCAAGCTTTCCTAAGGATCCAATGGCACCTAAGAGAGAGGTTCGGTGATTGGAGCGCCTGTGGTGACCGGAAAATGCTCCGTGAGGTGACCCGTGCGAGCCGTCTCCAAGCGAGGATTCCTCCACCGCTTCGGACAATCCCAACTCTTCTTCCCCTCAGGTAGATACCCTAGCAGGGAGGGTAATAACTATGGGTAGAAAAGTTGACTTCGAGCTCTTTGATTCCGAAGGTTTCTCGATTGGAAGACAACTCAAAGAATTAGGCTGGGATAAAGTTTGTTCTCTTGATGTTCCTACATACCCAGCACTTGTAAAAGAATTTTACTTCAATTTATCGAGAGGTGATGGTGGTTTAGTGAGCTCTGTCAGAGGTAAACGGGTTCATCTTACTTTTCAAAAATTAGGAAACCTCCTAAGCATCCCCATTACCGGATTAGCAGCCGATATGCACAGTGAGAGATCAGCAGCTCTGTCGAGGATGTTAGGGAGAGATTACAGAATTTGAAGAGATTAGGGCTAACCAATTGCCTTGGAATTAAGATTACTTCATAACATTTGCAGCAGGATTTTGTTCCCCAAAACCGGTCGTTTTGAGTATGTCTCTGAGCGGGACATTGTTGTGATGGACAGTATTGACCGGTCAACCTATTAATTTAGCTGCTATGATGATATTCTATATGGCCGAGGCCGGAGGGAAAAGAAGGTCGTCCTTACCTTACGGCATGATTCTGACTATGGTATTCAGGAGCCAAGGAGTAGTGATTCTAGAGAATGAACCATCCAAGAATCTCAGGCACACCGATTACTACAGTCTGGCCACTTTGCATAGGATGGGATTTGTAAAGGTGAACGGGCAATGGGAAAGGAAAGGTAACTTGGATGAGAGAGCCCCTGAGCCTAGACTTTCTGAACCTTGTGAGGCTGGTCCATCTGTGAGGGTTTCCTCTCCGCAGCCAAGGAGTCCTGTTCCGGCCCCTGCACCTGCTCAAACTCTTGTTCAGCCATCTACTTCATCAGTTGGATTTTCAGACCTTCAATTGGAGCAACTCAAAGACTTACTTGCTGCTCAGAAGGATGAACTGAAGACTGAGTTTGATAATAAATTTATGAATCTTAAAGAAACTCTTTATTCCCTAGATGATCGCATTAGCAAGATAGAATCAACTCTTAGCTCTTCTGCTGGATCTTTAAGTAGTGATCTGAAGAATATATTTGAAGAACTTAAAGATATCTGTGGAGATTCTGATGTTTATTCAAAGTGCAATGCTGAGCTTCAAGATAAGATTATCACTGCATGTACTTTTGTTGATGAAAGGCTAAAGGACTACGTCAAGATTCAGACTGAAGGAATGCAAAGATTATAGATCATTTAACTAGGATTATTAGAACTAATATGATCTTCATGTAATGTTGTAATGAAAGTGTAATTTTGATGTAATGAAAGTTTTAGTTTTTGATATAATGAAAGTATAGTTTCTTTTTGTAATACTTGACTTTTGATGAAATGAAATTATCTTTTGATCTATCAATTTTATCTTTTGACTTAACTTTCTTTATCTTTTTGTTGATTACAAAAAAGGGGGAGAAAGTTATGTCGTATATGCATTTGAATGAAAGCTATGTCATATATGCATTGATTAGTATTTGATTGATTAGTATCAAATTAGTTTGAAAATACATAAATAAGCTTAAGTGAACATTGATATAAAAGTGAAAATTGATATAAATGAATCTTAAGTATCAAATATGTATAGCAAAGGAAGAACAATTGATAATTTGAACTTCATAGGGGGAGCTACCTTATTCAGGGGGAGCCTACTTGTGAAGATCACTTCCTTGAAAATTTTAAGTTGAGAATACTATGCATATACTCAATGTTTTTATAATCATCAAAAAGGGGAGATTGTTGACCCAATTATTGATTTTGATGATTAATAAAGGAATTGAGTATATTTACTTGATTACTAATAGATTTGACAAGTGTTTCAAGGGCTAAAAATATTTGATCGATATAAAGGTATTAAGAAACGTGTTTTGAATCAATTGCAAATCATAAGTTTCAAAGTTTCAGGACCTGGAGTCGACACCTAGGAATCCTGGAGCCGACCCCATGGCCAGTCAAATATTCTTCTGATTTTTGATACGGTCCGGAGCGACACCTAGAGTTTGGAGTCGACACTTACAGTGTCTGGAGCCGACTCCGATGCGGGGACAGAACGCTTATTTTTTTAGCATCTTGGAGCCGACACACAGTCTTTTGGAGCCGACACCTGACGATGGCGAGCCGACACCTAACTTTTTCGGAGCCGACTCTCGACGAACTCAAACTTTCTATTTTTGGATAAACGACTTGGAGCCGACACCTGAAAAGTTGAGCCGACTCCAACCTATCTGGGACGAATTTTTAAAATGCCAGATCGGCTCTAACGGTAATATTTTCTTTTTACCTAACTTCTAACATATATATTTGTTTCTAGGTACACTCCAACGACTAGTTTCTTCCCAAAAATAGATTAAACGAAATCTATAAAAAGGGGGAGAAAGCTCGTTTGAAAAATAATGAAAATAGAGAGAATATTCAAATCAAAAATCCAAGAAGTCTTGAGCCTGAAATCCAAGAGAAAAGTATTCAAACTCAAATCCTTCCACTCCAAAAAGCTCAAAGAGGAATCCAAGGCATTCAAACTTGAAAAATCAGAGGATTCTCAAAAAGGAAGAAGAAGCTCTGTTTTTGAAGATTTTCCAACTTCTCATCTGCAACATTTGC
Organism: Calamus simplicifolius; assembly: GCA_900491605.1. NCBI lineage: Eukaryota > Viridiplantae > Streptophyta > Magnoliopsida > Arecales > Arecaceae > Calamus > Calamus simplicifolius. The sequence continues at coordinate 771,764 of UESW01003902.1, read as the reverse complement.
AACGAATCAAAGCTGAGGCCTGATTCAACATCTCCAAAGAGAAGAGGAAAAGAAGAAAAGAAGAAAAGCTCAAATTCAATCTACTTCAAACAGGCTTTTCTAACCCTATTCATTTATTTTTGAATATTTGCTCATTTGAGGAGCTTTGTATTATTGAAAAATACTATTCTTTCTTGTTTGTGCTAGTTCTATCAAGGGGATTGAACTAGTGGAGGTTGTATACCTCGGGTCAAGCTAGATTAGCTTGAGTTTAGGGTTTTGTGCTGGTGAGCCCGAAAACCGGCTGGGTTCGTTGTGATCCCTGGGAAATAATAAGTTCTGAGTTGTGATCTTGGAAAACAACTCGACTGTAATCAAGAGTATTATAGTGTGGACCCAGTGAATCTTGGGAGTGGACGTAGGTGTAGGATACACCGAACCACTATAAAATCTTTGTATTTGCCATGCTTCGATTATCTCTATCTCTATCTCCTTGTTTGTGCTTCATATTCACATTGCATTTAATTTCATCTATCTCAAAGCCAATAGATTTTATTTAAAAGGGTTAAATTTTTTTAAAGAACCCAATTCATCCCCCCCTCTTGGGTTGCCATCTGGGCCAACAATCATCGACGAAGATCTGACTCCCTCTCTGAAGTTAAGCAGAGAGAGGGGGAGTCCTTGAGAAATTACCTTGGCCGCTTCAATAAGGCCATACTGGAGGTGGACCACCTTAATCATGAGGTGGCTATGTCCGCCCTAGCGGGTGGAGTTTTGAAGGAGAGCGACTTCTACTTGGCGATGGAGGTCAGTTACCCTCCGAACCTCTCCGATATGATGGCTCTGGCAGACAAATACGCCAGAGTCGAAGAATCACAGAGGGTTGCCCACATCGAGCTGGCAAAGAAGAAAGAATCCAAGGGCTCAGACAGGCATTGACCTACCCGTCAACCAAGCCCACCTCGTTGCCAAAGAGCTCCCCTACCGCCACCAAGATATCGCTCCCGGAGCCCGCCTAGGCGGTTTGACCGATACACCCCACTCACTATTCCTAGGGCACAAATCCTCATGGAGATAGAGTGCCAGCTCTCCCGACCAGTTTCTCTCCGAAGGAACCCAACCCGGAGAGACCCCACCAAGTACTGCCGCTATCACCGGGAGCATGGCCACGATACCGAGGAATGCTGGCAGTTGAAGAACAAAATTGAGAGGCTAATCCAATGGGGCCGACTGAACCAGTTCAGGAGGGCGCCCGAGCCAGGGCAAGGGGGTGATCGGCAGCCCGAGCTTCAGCAGCCTCCTCCTCCTCCAAATCCACCCGTGATCGGCCATATCAATGTGATTGAAGAAGCCGTAGTTCGTCGAACTTCAAGAATGATGAAGAAGGTTCGGCACCGAAGAAAGAACGAACGGGTGAGCTCTCCTTCTCCGACGATGATCTCAGGGGATACAATTCCCGCATGACGACGCGTTAGTTGTATCTCTCAATTTAAATAACTATGATGTAAGTCGGATCCTTGTTGATAGTGGAAGCTCCGTAAATGTTCTATACTTTGATGTGTTCGCCAAGATGAAATTTCTCATGGAAAATCTCCGAGCCGTGGACTCCACCTTAATGGGGTTCACCGGCGATATTATCGTCCCAGAAGGGGTCGTAACTTTAACGGTTTGGGCCACTGTTCACACAGACTTCCTGGTGACCAAGCTTCGGTCGCCCTACAATGCGATATTTGGGAGACTCGGCCTGATGTCCCTCAGAGCTGTCGTCTCATTCCGCACCTATCTATGAAGTTCCCCACCGGGCAGGGAGTTGGTGTTGTCCAAGGAAGCCAAACTATGGCTCGGTAGTGTTTTGTCACCAGCCTTCAGTCCAGGATGCCTGATGTTGATGGGCTGGACGCTCGAGAGGACTTCGCCGAGCAACAAGGAGAACCAGCCAAAGAACTGGAAGAAGTGCCGCTGGACAAAGCCCGGTCTGACCGAACTATAAAGATTGGGTCGCTACTGAAAGGCAAGTCCTGGCAGGAAATGATCGACTTTCTCCGAAGAAACACCGATGTCTTCGCCTGGTTCGCCTCCGGCATTCCAGGAGTCAGCCCTGATGTTCTCGTTCATCGCCTCAACGTGGACGAGATGTACCAACCCGTCAGACATATGAAAAGAAGCTTCGCCCCGGAGCGACAGAAAGCTATCGAAGAGGAGATTGATAAGCTTATCAAGGCGAACTTCATTCGGGAGGTGAATTACCCAAGTTGGCTGTTGAATGTTGTCATGGTAAAGAAGTCGAACGACAAGTGGCGGATCTGCATCGACTTCACCAACCTCAACAAAGCGTGCCCGAAGGACAGTTTTCCTCTCCCCTGAATTGACCAGCTTGTAGATGCCACCTCGGGTCATCAGATGTTGACATTCATGGATGCCTATTCGAGCTACAACCAGATCCGAATGGCCCCCGAAGATGAAGAGAAGACCGCCTTCATAACCGACCGAGGTACTTACTGTTACCATGTTATGCCCTTCGGTCTTAAAAATGCAGGTGCCACATACCAAAGGCTGGTCAACAAAGTCTTCAAAGAGCAAATCGGCCGAAACATGGAGGTATATATCGACGACATGCTGGTCAAGAGAAAGAAGCGTCACAGCACGTCGAGGATCTCTCGGAAAGCTTAGTGACACTCCGCAAATATCAGATGAAGCTCAACCCAACTAAGTGCGCCTTCAGCGTTAACTCTGGGAAGTTTCTCGGCTTCATGGTTTCCCAGCGGGGCATCGAAGCCAACCCCTAGAAGATCCAGGCTCTTCAGCAGATGACGCCCCCGGCATCTATTAAAGAAGTCCAGCGCCTTACTGGAAGAATAGCAGCCCTTAATCGCTTCGTGGGTCTACCGAAAGATGCCTCCCTTTCTTCAAAACTCTTCATTTGGCAAGAATTTTCGATGGTCTTCCGAGTGTCAAAAATCATTCGAAGATCTTAAAAAGTACCTCGGCTCTCCCCCTCTCCTCAGCAGTCCAGATCCTGGAGAAACATTGTTCCTGTATCTGGCTGTCTCGAAAGGTGCCATTGGCTCGGTGTTGGTCAGAGAAGAAAATAAGACCCAGAAGCCGATTTATTATGTCAGCAAACTGCTCCGAGAAGCAGAAACGAGGTACGCTTGGATTGAGAATGGTGTTGGCTTTGATAACCTCAGTCCGAAAGTTGCGGCCATACTTCCAAGCACATTCTGTGACAGTCCTGACTGACCAACCCATCAAGGTGGTAGTCCATCGTCCGGAGACATCGGGGAGGATGACCAAATGGGCCGTCGAGCTGAGTGAGCACGACATTTGATTTCAACCTCGTCTGGCCATCAAAGCTCAGGTGCTAGCTGATTTCCTCCTCGAATAAACTATCCCGAAGGACGGCTCGACTCCCAACTCCCCCAAACTCCCAAAATCTAACGCCCGGTGGCTCCTCCATGTCGACGGGTCATCCAACGCCCATTGCTCTGGTGCTGGCTTAATCCTCACCAGCCCGGAGGGGGTGACTTTCGAATATGGCATCCGCTTCTCCTTCCCAACCTCCAATAACGAGGCCGAATATGAAGCTCTGCTCGCCGGGCTCCAAATCACCCGCGACCTTAAAGTGAAGAGGCTGAATGCCTTCACCGACTCTCAGCTGGTAGCTGGCCACGTACGGGGCGAGTTTGAGGCCCGGGAGCTGAACATGGTTCGATATCTCCAAGAGGTTCGAAGCCTACTTTCCCATTTCCGTAAATTTGAAGTTATTCAGATTCCAAGATCCGAAAATGCCCGTGCCGACCTATTGTCTCGGCTGGCAACTGCGGAATCGATGGATGCCTAGCGAAAGTTTCATCTGGAGATTTTGGAGAGGCCCAGCATTGCGAAAGCTGACCGAGTAATGCAAGTTGAGGCCGAACCATCATGGTTCGACCCCATCCTGAAGTATCTTAAAGAAGGATCGCTCCCAGCCGATCGAAGGGAAGCTAGAAAGCTGAAGCTGCAAGCCACCCACTATGTGCTAATTGATGACCAGCTCTACAAGCGGTCCTTCTCTATGCCGCTACTCAGATGCCTTCGCCCATCTGAAGCTGATTATGCCCTTCAAGAGGTACACGAAGGAATTTGCAGCAACCATCTGGGGAGCCGGTCTTTATGCCATAAGGTGCTGCGTCAAGGTTACTATTGGCCTACCATGCAAAAGGATGCTGACGACCTTGTCCGAGCTTGTGACCCATGCCAAAGACACTCCAGTATTCAGAGGCTCCCCTCCGCCAGCCTGGTCCCCATTTCCTTCGCTTGGCCCTTTGCCAAGTGGGGAATGGACATTCTCGGCCCGTTTCCACTTGCCACGGGACAACGAAAATTTTTATTCGTCACCATCGACTACTTCACCAAATGGGTCGAGGCAGAAGCAGTTGCTCAGATAACTGAGGCTCGAACCAAGGACTTCGTGTGGAGGTCCATCATCTGCCGCTTCGGCCTCCCACACACCATCATTACTGACAATGGTAAACAATTTGATAATCCAAAGTTCCGTCAGTTCTGCGAGGAGCATGGGATCCATCACTACCTTACCTCGGTCGGGCACCCACAGGCTAACGGAGAAGCTGAGGTAACTAACCGAACCTTACTTCAAGGGATCAAAGCTCGGCTCTCCAGAGCCCGAGGTAGATGGGCAGACGAATTGCACCATGTCCTATGGGCCTACCGCACCACCCCAAGAGTGCCCACGGGCGAGACCCCATTTCGAATTTCCTTCGGCACAGAGGCCGCCATTCCCGTGGAGATAGGACTCCCTTCCCTACGGGTGGAAAGCTACTCGGAAGGAGCTAGTGACGAGCAGCTCCGCACTAACCTCGACCTGATAGAGGAGATCAGAGAAAAAGCTCGGATCAGAATAGCTGCCTACCAACAAAGAGTGGCCCGTTACCACGCCTCTAGAGTCAAAGGGAAGGCTTTCTCGCCTGGCGACCTCGTTCTCCAGAAAACATCTGTCTCCAAACCGCTAGAGCAAGGAAAGCTAGCTCCGAACTGGGAAGGCCCCTACCAAGTGGCGGAAGTCGTTGGATTCGGTGCCTACAAGCTGCAAGATCTAAGCGAAAGATCCATCCCTCGGACGTGGAATTCGGACAACCTCCGCAAGTATCATTAGTAGGGTACGCCTTCCACAAGCCCGCCTCGTTAATTTTTGTTAGCATATTGCTTCCGTGATTCATGGCATGGTCACCGCAATCATTTCACCAAAAATCATAGAGGAAATAGATGTTGCTTACCAATTCTCGGTACAACCGAGCTACTTATTCAAGTAGGTAATATCCGAACCTCGGTTGGGCCAAGCAACAAACCTCCGAACTTTGGCTGGGCCGATCAATAAATCTTCGAACCTTGGCTGGGTCGAGCAACAAATCTTTGAACCTCGGCTGGAGCCGAGCAACAAATCTCCAAACCTGGCTGGGCCGAGCAACAAATCTCCGAACCTCGACTGGGCCGAGCAACAAATCTCCAAACCTCGGCTGGGCCGAGCAACAATCTCCGAAGCCCCGGCCAAGACCGGAGTGCATAAGCCCCAACTAAGACCGGAGTGCATAAATCTCGGCCAAAGCCAAGGAACTTTTCCCACTATTAAAGCCTCGACTCAAAGCCAAAACACAAGTCCCGACCGAACCAAATAATCTCCAAAGTTCCATCCGGATTCGAGTAGCTTACAAGCCCCGGCCGGATCGGACAGTGCAAAATCCTCGGCCAAAACCGAACGATATCTCTGCGCCTTAGCCTACGCCAAGTAAGATACTATCAAAAGACTTGGATGAACCGAGTGACTTCTTAAACATTCCAAGACAATGAAAGCGCCCCACGGTGCTTCGGTAGAGGTGAACAACCTCCTTCTACCCAACAATAAAGACATACGAGCTGTCTCTTTCCGAAGAAACACCTGTTTCGTTCTACAAACGAGACCATGTTTACCGCGTGAGTCCACAGGACCGCCCAGGTCTCCCTTTGGCTTGAACATGAACAAACGGTCTCCTTAATGAGGACCGAACATCGATCTTAGCAAAAAACAAAGCAGCAAGAACGCTGCCAAAGTATGCTATGACATGGGAGCAACAACTCTCGACACAAAAAAGAAACAGGTGCTAAAAAGAAAGAACAAAACTTTCTTTATTTCATTATCAGTAAAATGAAGTACAACCTCCTAAGAGGCATTACAAGTGTATCATAGCATAGAAATAAAGATGAGCAAATGACTCGGCCTGACTGTTGCGACCAGCTTCAGTTAATAATGATGTCTCGGCATCCGGCCCGAGATATCAGAGAAATCAGAAAGGGTGGATGAGCCTTGTCCCAAGCCACCCATCCACGGAGCCGTCCGACGAGTGGGAAGAAAACCCATGGACGCTGATGCTGGGGGACTCCCCCCAAATCGAGTGTGTACTGCTAGCCACTGCCCAAATCAAAAGGCAATGCACTAGTAGACAACACACCATCACCCCCTCCTCACATGGCAAAAGATTCCCCAGGCGAATGAGCCTAGGAATCCAGATCGGGAGAGGAGGCGAGATTCACGTAAGCCATGGGGGTACGCATGCACTTCCTACCCTGCGTCCCTCATAGCAAACCGCAAAAGACACACAGGAAGCGCGTATGTGCGCTCTCCATGTGATCTCTGCGAACCTCCTGTGCGCTCTCCATATGATCTCTGGAACTCCTCTCTTGAAGACGAGCTGCTCTCCAGTGGCCCCTTCATCGCCCCAACTATTCGAGGGAGGACGACTTGCCAAAGAGAAACTCAGTCCCCCTACTCTCAACCTCAGAGACATGGACGTCACGAACGCTTACAGAACTCACAGAAGGGAAGGTCTTGTGGATGGCCTAACACGGCCCCTTCCTCCCCTCATTTTATAGGCAAACGAACCAGGGTTTGCTATCAAAGCAGAGAGCCTCGAGATTCGAAATGCCCTATCCACACTACCATGTGTCCTCCCAGGATGAAAAGAATACTCTTCGATGCGCGCCAAAATGCGTCGCCCAAGCCATGACGCACGCCAAAAGATCTCCCCCGATTTCGAATCAAAGGCCTTAATTGCAGGGGATCGCCCACTGATCTCTGAGATGTGGGCAGAACTGAGAAATCGCCCGAAGAAAATGACACCCTCCAATGGTAGCAAGAGCCTGCATTGAAAAAGTCGACATGATAAATGCACCAAGAAAGCACCGAAGCAACCTTTTGCTGGGTACAAAACCGTATTATGCATTTCGGCAAAGAGAAGGTCAGTCCGCTTTGGAAAGGACAAGGCACTGGCAGAACAATAAAAAGGAACAGAAGCCAAGGACTCCTCGAAAAAGAAAAGATGCATTGACATCCCCTACTCCGGCCCAACCACCGGCCATGTAAACTGAGACATGGCCTAGCGCTCTGACTCAAAGTCAAGACCTCTCCCCATACTCCAGAGTAAACCGAAGTATCTCTTAACTTGGAAAAAGCCGGACGTTTCTATTGCTCGGACCAGACTGGGATAACTATTCTCCCCTAATGCTAGCAGGGCACTCCCCGTGCTTCGGAAAAACTGAACGAGGCCTACATTCTAACCGGAATTTGTGGAATCCCCTTTCACCTTTGTTGAAACAGGACACGCTATAAGCCCGATCAAGGCCGAAGTGCGTAAGCCTCGGCTGGAGTCGGAGTACATTTCCTATAAATATAAGCCCCGGTCAAAACCGGAGTGTGTCTCGTGACAATAGTCTCGATCAAAACCACGTGATGAGAACACATATATTGAAGGCAGCAGCAAACACAGAAGTTACGAAAATTTATTCTCATTCATCACCAAAAAGGATTACAAAAGAAAACAGAAAGAAAGATACATTGACCCTCAAAGGGGCCTATTATTGTTGTCGGACACCACCGAGCTCCCTCCGTAACATGGAGTTAACTCGGCAACCTGCTGCTCAAGGGACGCCACCTCCCCCTCCAGCCGGTTGTTGAGTCGGCGGAGGAGCTCGATCTCCCTTGTCGAGACATCCAAGTATCACTCGGCTGCCCTGTGAAGCTGCTCGCGATCTGCAAGTATCGACGCCAAAAGCTCCCCGTCAATGGTCACCGTGACGCAGCCCCTATGGGACTCCCCGTGGCCTCTACCGCCACCGCTAGACGCTCCGGCAGACCGCCCCCTGCCTCTGGAAGCCATCTCAGTGGTTAAAAATCTTGGGAGGTTAGCTAAAAAGGCGGCCACGCAGCATTAATTAGGGCATCATTGCATGGGCTGTCAAATCCAGATCCCCCCGTTCGAATCGCGCCACTTAGGTCTATACTCCCTATGCCCGAACCTACGCTTTGAACTAGGGAGTGGTGGGGCATGTGTTGAGGGGTAAAATCGCCATTGCATTGATAACCATGCGAAGGGGCTAAGATCAGCCCTGGCCCCCACTTGCTACATTGTGCCCACAAAGAACGAGCTAACCAGTATGATTCGGCTTTCCTGAGCTACCCATAGCTCGGCTTTCCCGAGCAATCCATGGCTCGGCCTCTAGCAATCCATGGCTCGGCCTCCCCGAGCAATCTATGGCTCGACTTCCCCGAGCAACCCATAGCTCGACTCACGTCCCCATAAAACCTGGTGTGGGAGAGCCCAAACTCAGTGTAACAGAATTTCAAATGAAAAATCATATCGAAACGTGGCCTAAGACCTACATAACGGCCTAGGACCTATGCAGTCATTGGATCTCGGGCCATCATAAATCTCTCCCAACCACCGATCCTCTAACGGACAAGATACGGATATTACCGGCCTCACAACAGCCTGATTCGAATCATCTTCGAATCCCAACAACCTTCGAGCCTTCCAGAAGGCGCTCAAGATTCAGGTGATTGCCTATAAATAGGACACTTCCAGATTTTCTCAGGTACGCAACTCCAGGCATAGTTTCAGCATCGCTTTTTCTCTCTCTTTCGCTGCTTCTCCTTTTCTCCGTCATTAGCACTCTGTTCGAGCTCCCGGGAGGCCATCCCTGGAGGGACTCCTCAGAGAGAGCCTTCTCCTCATTTCTGTTGATCGCTGATCTCACTGACTTGAGCGTCGGAGGATCTTTCGCGGAGGGCCACCCCCAACGCCTCCCCTGTGAGGACTTCTTTGCAGGTCCGTCCAGGAGGAAGCCCAATCAGGAGACGATCGCGCCCAAGTCGGAGGACAGATTTTAGCATCAACAATGATCTTTCCCAAAAAGGTTAGAAATGTTTAATAAAAAACGTTCAAGATATTAGTATAAGACTATTAGTTGCCTTCTTAAAATATTCTATTAGCATCAAAGTTTGATGTCAAAGTCTAAGATCTTACCTACATTAGATTTGATAATATAGCTTAAGATCATGACTACATTAGATTTTGGTATTAGAGCCTAAAGCCTACATGCATCACAAGGTCATCATCTCTTATCCTCTTTTTTTCTTCCTCTCTCTCTCCCTCTCTCTTTTTCTCTCTTCTCTTCCCCTCTATCAATATTTTTCTATATTTTATTTTCTCTCTCATTCCCTCTTTTCCTTCCATAGTGTATTGCTCTGACATGAAAGCTCCATTCTTCGATACGTATGTTTCAAAAATATTGGTCAACCTTTTTCATTGACCAATTTACCTATATTCTCTTGCTATAATTAAAGAAGTTAGATAAGTTAAATTCACAATGTAACATTTGTCCTTGGAATGAGAAATAAAGATTTATCCATCAGAGATATAGGTAAATTGGTTTTCCATCAACAAGAAAATATGTTATTTTTTCTCATTCCTAAATTATCATTTCCTCTTCTCATGATTCACAGTTACTCCCTTTATTTACAATAAATTTTAAGTGGTACTATCGTATTCTTGATCTAATTTCTAGCCAAAAGATCAATAAATACTGATAAGTTTAGCATATTTTGAAAGTCATTGATCTAAATAATTTAGGCAATCAACATCTATCTTCAATGGAATTTGTCTAAGCTATTTTAATGAAAATACAGTAAGATTTTAGAAATGTATATAACTTACCTTCTAAGATGATGTTAAAAAGAGGAGGTTGTGGAGCCTTGCAATGATATAGAAAACCAAGGAAAAATTCAGCTACTTAGAGAGTTGCTCTAATAATTGAAGAAGAGAGCAAGAAGCCTTCACAAGTTAAAGAAAATAAGGTAGAGCATGAACACCTTCACAAGTTCAAGAAAATTTGACTTATGAGGTACATTTGACATGAATTATAGATCATAATATGCAAATCATGAGTTGTCATAATATTTCCTAAACAAGGTTTAATCAAATATTATTCTCATTTTTTGAAAGAACAATTCTTACTCTCGATTATTTGATTGTTTATATATGAAAGTTATGGTAGTATGTTGAATCTGTATGCATTATATTACTGAAATCTATTTGTAACCTCATAGTCAACCATTCAATTGAGCCTTAGAGAATGTTAATTTCCTTGATTCTCTTTCAAACATAAAACCCTAGAGTTAGATTTTTCATCCTTCTTTCATTTAGAAATGTAGGGGTAATGAAAAGGTTGGGTGGCCCGTGGCATGGTCCAATCTGGCACAAAGCATGCCTACCTAGTTTGAAGCATGTTGTGTTAAGCATGGCACTACCTCTCAAAGAGAAAGTCTTTGTGCACCAGGTGCAGTGTAGCTCGCTCGCATCGCACCCGATGATTGGTGCATGATGCGTGCTCATGTGTGCTAAGGACAGAAACATATTTTTCTCCTTTGATATGCTTGTGTGCATGCATCGCGCATCAATCACTGAACGTGGTGCAGCTTCTGCTGTATCGCCCCCGATGCAGCAAGACTTTCTTCCTCTCGAGCCATGCCGGGCCACTACACCCCCATCAGTCATGCTGTCAGGCTGTGCTAGCATGATGCCGTAAGAGGCTAGGCTAGTATGGTGTGTAGGCTAGCACAACCCAAGCATGTGGGTTAGCACAGGGCACAATAAAAAAAAAAAAAAAGAAAGAAAGAATATTAAGAAGTAAAATTTTAAAAAAATATAGCTATTCCGAGCCTGGCCGGCATGGCACAGCCTGTTCCAGGTGCTCATGCTACCCAAGATTGGCCTATTCTTAATGAAAGATCATAAAAATCTTGCACCATCTTTCAGTAGCCTATTCGCAAGAACATCCATCATGACCTTGAACAAGGCATACAAAAGACAAGATCTGTGCGAATTCCTCAAACCTTTTAGCTCCATCTTTCATTAGAATAAGAGTAGTTCAGGCATAATACTACTTATGAATCTTGCACAGCTGGAAACAGCTTAATAGGCAGGGCAAACTTTGATCTTCTCTTTTTCAGAAACAGAGTCTTCTCATCAGAGGAAAGATGGTATGCTTCATGGAAATTTGTCCCAGTTAGCAGTCAATTCTCCACAATCCTCTTCACTTATTAATTATATATCTAAAATTATTTTTATTCAATCTTATAAGATTTCTTCCGATCATCTGTAGCTTATTCACTAAATTAGCAATTGCATCCTTTCCTTGTTCAAAGCTGCTCCATCTATCTATAAGAAGAATTGATTGCACTCCTGAAATCAACATATATCAGATCAGAATGGAGAACCTCATGCCAAACCTCATGTTATAACCAAGTCTAAAAGCAGATCTGTGCTTCTGCTGTTTGACTTGTTGATAAATTTTTTAAATTCAATATTAGTGCCATTTTGAGTATATTTGACAATTTTGGCAAACAAGAGCTTCAATTTTATCTAACTTATGCATCTTAACACTCAGATGATTTTACTAGAAATTGCAGGTTAAACTAGGTCATTCTTCAATTGAAGGAATGAAAAGATAGCTGCTCCATCAAAGAAGGGAGATATGCTACATAAAACATTGAGAGAAAACTAGTACCATGATAACAATACTTAGGAAGGTCTATCCCCATGCAGCAGAGGTGACTTTGAACCAGACTAAGTAATATGCCATGGAGGCCTTGACATCTAAAATATTCAACAACATTTCCTCATAGAAAGCTGCCAACATCCATCTGCAGCATGCTCACACTCATTATCAGCCAAAGCAGATCAAGCTCCAGATAAACTTGTCATCGAAAAGCTTGCAAAGATCTCTGAACTTGAAAGGTTCCTACAGGGATTACTGTTGGAATTCAAAAAGAAAAATATCATCATTTATATGTGTAGCGGAAGCGTGCGGATCGTTTAACATAAATAAAATTAATATTACCATATCAAAAAAAATTATATAATTTTTCTAAACATAAAACATACTGATATGTTGAAGTCTCGAAGGAGTAAACGCACCTTACCACCGGATTCAAAGCTATGGAGAAAGAATTCCACCGTAGAGTTTACGGACCAAGATACTTCACAAAATACCTACAAAATAAAATGAAACCAAAGACTTCCTCCTCACCTTTTTTAGGATCAGTATCGAATTATGAAAGTGGGCTCACTTTTATTTTTCTCTATTTCTCATAAAAAAGTTGGCGCACATAAAGAAGAAAAGGAGAAGAGAAACTTTTTTTTGTTTTGTCACATTCTCTATGAAAGTCCACCTTATACCCTATTTATAGGCTTAGGAGAATCAAAAGAATTTATTTTTAAATTAATTTAATTTAGATAACCTTTATCTGTTACAACCTATTTTGAGCGTATGAGAACAATTCTCTACGCATATACGTCAACTCCTTGATCATATCAAAAAGTTATTTTCTTATTTGTAATTAATTTATAAATAATATTTAAATTAAATATAATAATATCTAAATTATCAAATCTTATTTAATAATTTTAGATATTTTAATTTTAAATATCTAATAAATTAAATTTATTATTTTATTTTAAATATTTTTAATAATCACATTATCAAAAATATCAAAAATTAAAATTTCTCTCTCTCTTCATCAACTCATAATATGTGCCACTTACAAGAGTAAAATTCTCTTGTATGATGTTCCACAATAACATTTATGTGCAACCATGATATGAACAATGCATAAACACATTTTTATTTTGTCCAATAACTAATTTATTGTACCAAAATAAATATAAAAAATAATCAATCAAATTAATTATTTATCTTCATGATAAACTCTTTATTATAAATTTTAATAAATATTTTATTAAAAAATAAATAAATAATTACATTAATTATTTCATTCAAGAGTATTCGATGCATTAACCTAAGACGGTATGGGGACCATGGACTCATAATTTCAAGCTTCAATAAACTTGAATAAACTTAATTAAAACTTTTTAATTATTTATTTAGTTTATTAATCTCAAAGTTATTCCACTAAAACTCAAGACTACACTCTTGAAAATCACAATTAATTTTACTCGAAAAACTTGAGTCATCCACTAATATAATCATTACATGTAATTCAACCCTCCATAATTAGTTCATAATTAGAATTAGATAAAATAACCATTGTACCCCTCTAATTATCTCTTGTTCCTTAAGTACCATTGATTCACTAGTTAAATATTTAATTTATGATCGGATCATAAATTGCGTACATAACTATTTAGCTATATAATCAATAATTAAGGGAACTAATTTTAAGCTTCTTTTCAAAAGCCATGAATTCCATATCTTTAAATCACATTCCCAGCCCAATATGTTATTGAATTTTCAAGATGTAAGTATTGGGTCCAATATCAAATGGACTTTAACAAACAAATCAAAAGATTCAATAGCACAATCAAGAAGTTTATGATTAAGTCAGGATTAAGGTTGATTTACATATGATCATCTTGTGACAAATTAAATTCTTTATAACGATCTTAAATAAAGATTCAAATTATGTCGGTCCAAGTCTTATATAATTTATTATATAATACCTTCATTAAGTGTCTTTACACAACAATCCGGATAAAATTATCACATCATAATGTTCATAGATTGTATTAGTGATTAGCGATAGAAGATCCGTACTTCTATCAATCACGGACATGTTTAAATATATTAGCTATAATTTTAATCCTCTTATACATATTATACTAAAATTACAGTCTCATAATATATTTTGAATTTTCATATAAACATTCATCTTTCATATAAACGAGGCAAGATTGAAGAAAAATGCTTCTTTTAATATTAATTCAGAAAATCAAAAGTATAAATACATATGATTTTAAGGGCGTTATTCCTAACAATCTTTCACTTGCTTTAAAGCAGATGTGACATATCTTTTAATCCTATTCCCACAAGATGTGACTTATCAAGATTATCCATCGCATGGTATGATGATGGATCATCATCGTTGGTATTAGCTACCATAACATTTGATTCGCTATCCTGTCTATAGCGGGCTAGGATTCTGATAACCCTCCTACTACGTTTAGGCATTATATATCCTGATTAAGAGCTGTGGTTTCTTCTTCCCTAATTTCAACAACTTTTGTTGTTGAGTGGCGATCTGATCTTTGAGCAACTCTTTGAGTACAACTTTACTTTGAGGTTTGAATTTATGTATATAATTATTTTAAAAAAAGTGGCATTTTTGACACAAACACCTTCTTTTCTTATGGACTATAAACAAACCTCATCTAGTGCCCTTTGGGTAGCCAATGAATAGACACACTTTGTTCATGGTTCTGACTTCCTAGATTTGCCCTTAAGAACATGAACTGAATACCCCCATATGTGAATATCTGATTTCTCCTTTCTGCAACACCATTTTGCTATGGAGTTCTTGGAGCTATGAGCTGTGAAACAATTCTATGCTCAATAAGGTAATCCTTGAATTCTATATCAAGGTATTCTTCACCTTGATATGATTGCAGTGTTTTTAGTGATTTACCTAATTATTTTTCAACTTTTGCTCGGAATTCAAAAACTTTTCAAAAGTCTCAAACTTTCTTTGCATTAGGTAAACGAAATCATATCTTGAATAATCATCAACGAAAGTGACAAATACTCATAACCACCTCTAGCTTGTAAGTTAATAGTCCACACACATCCGAATGTACTACCTCTAGTGGTTCATTAGCCCTTTGGCCCTTTGTAGATGTTGGCCCAGATGGCAACCCAAGAGGAGGGGGTGAATTGGGTTCTTTTAAAAAATTTAACAATTAAAAACCAATTTCACAAAGTTAATGTGCACAAGTGAAGTGATATAATGATGCTAAGCACAATATAGAAGAAAATAGAGAGAGAGACAAATAATCACGACAAACACAAAGATTTATAGTGGTTCGGTGTTGGCCACACCTACGTCCACTCCCAAACAACTCTTGGGTCCACACTATAATCACCCTGATTACAGCTGAGTTTTTTGCAAGATCACAACTCAAACTTGTTATTTTACACGGGATCACAATGAACCCAGCTGGTTTTCACGGATTCACCAGCACACAACCCAACGTAAGCTACTCTTAGCTTACCCCGAGGTCAACTACCTCAACTAATTCAATCCCCTGATTGAATTAGGACACAAGCAATTCAGATAAGTGTTTACAATAATTAAAAGCTCCTCAAATGAGCAAATATGCAATGTAAATAAATAAGAATAGAAAAGCCTGTTTTGGAAGCGATTTGAAGTTGAGCTTTTCTTCTTTTCCTCTTCTCTTCTGAATGGGCTATCAAGATTTGAACTGAGATTCTTGAATGAAGCTCGTTGAAGAGAAGTCTGAAATTTAGGGTTGTAGCTCTTCTTCTTCAAAACAGTGAAAATCCTTAGGATTTGATCTTCAATAGCTGTTGGATTTCTCTTATATCTATTCAATTGATGGCCTTGAGCACAGAGATTTTCCTCTTTGATTTCTCTCTTTTTCATCCTTTCTATTTTTTGATTTCTTTTCTTTCGTTCTGTTCTCTCTATTTTCAAATGGACGAACCCCTTTTTATAATCTTCCTTAATCCAATATTAGGAAAAATAGTCATTGAAATGTACTTGGATTGCTTCCTCACGCAAAGAAATAGATCAATTGGGGGTTAAATGAAGAATGTTACCGTTGGAATCCATTTTGATAGATTTCAAAAACTGTTTCTGACAGGTTGGAGTTGGCTCCAACTTTTAAGTCGTTGGTTCCAAGTCGGGTTTCCAAAAATAGAAATAAAAAGTACATTGGGGAGTCGGCTCTAATAAACTATGGTGTCGGCTCGACGATCTAGAGTCGGCTTAAGTTCCAAGGGTGTGACTCTAACATTGTCCCGAAAATACACTCTCTGTTCTTAGGTTAGAGTCGGCTCTAACATATCCAGGTGTCGGCTCCAAATTCTGACGCAGAAAATAGTTCTCTGTATCTCAGGTTAGAGTCGGCTCTAGGATTTCATGTGTCGACTCTAAACCATGCCAAAAATGTTAAACTGTTCTATACGCTCTGGGTCGGCTCCAGTAATAGTGGGTGTCGGCTTCAAGTTCTGAACTTTGATATATTCCATTAAAAAATTGATTCAAACTGATTTTCATATAACTTTTGAATAATTTAACCTTTCTAAGTTCCTGAAACACTTGTTAATTTCATTATTAATATAAGAAATATACTCATGGCTTTTGTTAATCATCAAAATTAATAAGTGGATTAACAATCTCCCCTTTTTGATATGATAAAAACATTGAGTATATGCATAATCAATTAATAAAAATTTTAAAATAGATAAGTTCTCATAGTTAAGCTCCCCCTGAATGAGGTAGCTCCCCCTATGATAACCAAATTAAGTTTATTTATTAAATTTTATATATGTTATAACCAAATTAAGTTCATCAACATCAAATGCATATTCATTCATACATATTTTAATTCCATTCAACATTGATTCCATAGCTTTATGCATATAAACACTCTTTCTCCATATTCTTTTTAATTGCCCTATGCATATACATAAACAAACATCCTTTCTCCCCCTTTTTTGTTATCAACAAAAAGGTTAAGAAGGAAATGCTTAAATTAATATCAAATGCAAGAGTTGCTTCATCAAGATTTGCTTCATACATTAGAATTCAAGATTTGCTTCATACAACCTTCATTGAGTACAAAGTCATTCAAAATAGCCATTATTTCATCAAAATACATTTCATCAAAGTATTAAGTTATTACATCAAAATATCCATATTGCAAACTACATCAAAATGCATTTCATTAAAGTTATTCATTACAAAATAGCCATTAAGTCATTTCACATTACATCAAAATACAAAATGCATCCTAGTTACAAACTAAAAGACAACAGGAAAAACTTGAAGTTGACAAAGATAAATCATCTCAAAATTCTTTTAGTTCTTCTATAATTTGTCCCATGCCTTTCTCTTGAATTTTCATAAAATCATTCAACATCCTTTCAACTAAAGCAGCTGCAACTGTGACTTTCTTTTAAAGCTCAGCGTTGCATTTGAAGTAGATATCAGAATCACCTGCTATATCCTTGATTTTATCAAATATTAGTCTTATGTCTTTCATCAAGGTAATCGAAGATGAGCTCAAGGATGATTCTATCACACTGATCTTGTCCTCCAAAGAATAAAAATGTTGCCTGATTCTCATGAGATGATTCTCAAGTTCATTTTTCATCTTAGCTTCATGATCCAAAAATAGAGATTTGAGTTGCTCCATCTGACTTTCAGAAAATAGTAGAAGCATGAGTAAATGATGTACCAGGGACAGGTGCAGGTGCTGGGGGTGCAGAACTGCTGGGACCTGGCGAAGGATGTCTCACTGAAGGTCCTGCCTCTGATGGACCAGGGGCCATAGTGTCCATCTAGCTGTACCATCATCCAAATGTCCTTTCCTTTCCCATTTGCCATTAATCTTTACAAATCCCATACAATGCTAGGTAGCCTTATATAATATGTATGTCTAAGGCTCTTTAAAGGTTCATTGTCTAAAATATTAACACATTGACTTTGAAAGGCCATTGTTAAAATCATACCATAGGATAGTGTTGACCTTTTCTTACTGCCTGCCTCGGCCATATACCAAATCATCATTCCAGGTAGGTTTATTGGTTGGACGGTCACTACACAATCCATTACTACAATGTCCCTCTCGGACACATACTCAAATCGTCCAATTTTGGGGAACAAAATTCTACTACAAATGTTATGCAAAAGTCTTAATTCTAGTGGCAGTTGGTTAGCCCTAATCTCTTCAAATTTAGCCACATCTCTACCAAGTAATCTTGATAAGGCCTCACCCCTCTCGCTATGAGAATTGGCAATCGGACCAATAACAGGTATTTCTAACAGATTACCCAAAATCTCCGATGTTAAATGGATTCTAGTACCTCTCATAAAACTAACAAGGCCTGCGTCTCCCCTAGTCAGATTGTGATAGAAGTCTTTAACTAATGCTGGATAAGTAGGAACATCTAGGGATCGAATATACCTTCTCCCATCCCATTTCTTTAATTTGCCTTCCAATAGAGAAATCCTCTGCTTCAAAAATCAAAAATCTACTTTTCTACCCATAGTAATGACTTTCCCGGCTAAAAGATCAACTTGAGGAGAGGGTGGACCAGGGATAGCACTAGGAGTGGAGGATGACGACGTGGAAGACGAGCTGGGCGAAGGTTGATGTGCCGGACGCCTCATTGTCCTCTTTCCTGTTGTCACCGGTGCTCCAAGACTGATCTACGATGCTTAGGTGCCAAAGAGCTAGGAGGTGATGGATTAGAAGGATTTTAGGATTTGAAAGGTGTGGAGAAGATTTTGGAAGAGTTAAAGTTGAATGGGGTCGAATAGGTGTCACTCTACCTAATATAGTCAACCTGGGACCACAAGATGTCGGCTCCTGCAAAGCTGGGTGTCGACTCCAAGTCGCTAACATAGTTAGCGCCCGAAATAGAGTTGGCTCCGCAAAAGCGGGTGTCGCCTCCAAGGTCACAGACAGAGAGCGACACAGAAAGGTGTCTACTCCACTAATAGAGGTGTCGACTTCAAACAGTTTCAGTGAAAAAATTAGATTTTCAAAGGATCTGAAACTTATCAAAATAATCAATAAATTTTGGATAAAATTCTTTGAAATATGGTGAATCAAAGGTTCAAATATCTAGATAAGTTTTCCTTAGAATCACAAAAGATTTTTCAAGAAAATAATTGAATTCTAGATAGTCATTCCTAGGAGATTTAAAATCATTCGATGGGTCACAAATTCCTAATTCTCTCTAAGATAACAAAATCTTTCTTCACTCAAAGGTTTTGTAAATATGTCCACTAATTGTTCATCAGTACAAACATAATCAAGACAAACATCATTATTAGCTACATGTTCTCTAATGAAATAATGTCTTATTTCTATGTGCTTTGTTCTTGAACGTTGAATTAGATTTTTAGTTAAATTTATTGCACTAGTATTATCACATCTAATTGGAGTTTTATCAAGTGTAATACCATAATCTTCAAGTTATACTTAATCCAAAGGATTTGAGCACAACAACTTCCACCTGCAATATATTCAGCTTCAGCAGTTGATAATGCAACTAAATTTTGCTTTTTGCTAAACCAAGAGATTAAGTTACTACCTAAAAATTGGCATGCACCACTTGTGCTTTTTCTATCTAATTTACAACCAACAAAATCAAAATCAAAATATGCAATCAAATTTAATGTTGAGTCTCTAGAATACCATAATCCTACATTTTTAGTTCCATTTAAATATCTTAGAATTCTTTTACAGCAATTAAGTGAGATTCTTTAGGTTCAGACTGATATCTAGCACATAAGCATACAGCAAACATAATATCAGGTCTACTTGTTGTTAAGTAAAGTAGTGAACCGATCATACCTTTAATATTTTTGATCAATTTTCTTACCATCTTCATCTTTATCCAGTTTGCATGAAGGACTCATAGGTGTTCCAAGGGGTTTAACTGATTCCATTCCAAACTTCTTGAGAATTTCTTTCGTGTACTTTGTTTGGTTGAAGAAAATCCCCTCTCTTTCTTGTTTGATTTGTAGTCCAAGGAAGAAGTTAAGTTCTCCCATCATGCTCATCTCAAATTCACCCTGCATTAACTTTGCAAATTCTTGACATAGAAGATCGTTAGTAGCACCGAATACAATATCATCTACATAGATTTGTACTACCTAAATATTTATCTTTTCTTTTCAAAAATAGTTTTATCAACATTTCCTCTAGAAAAATCATTTTCAATTAGAAACTTACTTAGCCTATCATACCAAGCTCTAGGTGCTTGTTTTAAACTATAAAGTGATTTGTATAGTTTAAAAACATGATTTAGAAATTCATGATCTTCAAAACCAGGTGGTTGTTCAACAAAAACTTTCTCATTTATAAATCCATTTAAAAATGCACTTTTCACATCTATTTGAAATAAGTTAATGTTCATATGACATGCAAATGCAAGTAATAATCTAATTGCTTCTAATCTAGCAAAGGTGCAAAAGTTTCATCAAAATCAATTCATTCTTGATTATATCCTTTTGCAACTAATCTAGCTTTATTTCTAATTACTATGCCATTTTCATCTAATTTATTTCTAAACACCCATTTAGATCCTATAACGGGATGACCTTTGGGTCTATCTACAAGGGTCCATACTTTATTTCTAGTAAATTGATTTAATTTCTCTTGCATAGCTAACATCCAATTACTATCTTTTTCGGCTTCCTCGATAGTTTTAGGTTCTATATGAGATACAAATGTAAGATGATTATTGATATTTCTCATTGATGATCTAGTTCTTACACCTTGAGATGGATCACCTATAATCAATTCCTTTGGATGACTATAAGCATATCTCCAATCTCTAGATAGATCTACATCATTACGAGTAGTATCAATAACATCATCCTTAGGTGAATCATCATCTTTAGCTTCTGATTCATGATATGAAGATACATCTATATTTAATTTTTTAATATCTCTTTCAAGCAAATTTGTATCTTCCTCATCATCAATCTTTTCAGAACTTGATGCTAAAGACTCATCAAAAACTACATGAATTGATTCTTCTACAATTAAATACTTCTTATTAAATACTCTATAAGCTTTGCTAGAAGTAGAATATCCTAAGAATATACCTTCATCAGATTTTGCTTCAAACTTTTCAAGATTGTCTTTACCATTATTATGAATGAAACATCGACAACCAAATGCATGAAAGTAACTAATGTTAGTTTTTCTATTATGCCATAATTCATAGGAGTTTTCTTAAGAATTGATCTAATTAAGGCTCTATTTAGGATGTAACATGCTGTGTTTATAGCTTCCGCCCAAAAATACTTTGGGAGTTGGCTTTCACATAACATGGTACGGGCCATGTCTTCTAGAGTCCTATTTTTTCTTTCTACAACTCCATTTTGTTAAGGTGTTTTAGGGCTGAGAAGTTATGATGAATGCCATTTTCAATGCAGAAATTTTTAAATAAATAATTTTTAAATTCAATTCCATGATCACTTCTAAGAGACACTATGGTGTTATTTTTTCTCATTTGTGACTTTCTTGAAGAATTTCAAAAATATAGGAAAAGTCTCATCTTTGTGAGCCAAAAATAATACCCAAGTGAATCTAGAATAATCATCTACTATCACAAGACCATATTTCTTTTCTCCTAGACTAGTGGTTCTAATAGGTACAAAAAAGGTCCATATGAAGTAGCTCGAGTAGCCTAGTAGTGAAAATAATATTTTTAGATTTGAAAGAGTTTCTAGTTTGTTTTTCAAATTGACATGCATCACAAATTATATATTTTTAAAATCTATTTTTGGAAGTCCTTTAACTAAATCCATCCTAATTAATTTTGAGATTAAGTGTGTGCTTGCATGACCTAATCTACGATGCCATAGCCATCCAATCTCATTTACCTTAGCATTATTAGCAATTAAGCAATGATTACTAGTAGACAAATTATCTAAATCAATTAAGTATACATTGCCATTTCTATTTTTAATTAATATAATGCTATTGTCAATGAGATTTGATACAGTGCAAATAGAAGCTTCAAAAGAAACTTTGAAACCTTTATCACACAGTTGGCTAATGCTAATTAAATTATGCTTTAATCCATCTACATACAAGACATTTTCAATAAAAGTGGAGGGAGTGATTTGAATTTTAACAAAACCCATGATTTGGCCTTTGCCATTATCTCCAAAAGTCACAACTCCTTTTTTGATTTCAAGGGTGATGAATTGCTCATTGTCACCCGTTATATGTCTTAAGCAGCCACTATTAAGATATCATTTTCTTTTTGATCCTTTGGCCGCAAGATACTCATGCAAGACAATCAAATCTTATGTTTAGGTACCCAAGCCTTCTTGGGTCCTTCATGGTTAGTAGCAATAAAGATTGTTCCTTTTGGAACCCATATTTTTTTGCCTTTAAGAATTAAATTCTTATGAGATATTTTGAAATTGCATTCATAAGTTTATGTCCCTTTTTGTTACAATGATAACATGAAATATCATTCTTGTTTGTTTTCTTTACAAAGAAATTATTGACATATTTTGTTTCATATGTAGTCTATATCCTAAACCAGCTTTATCAAAAACAGCTCTTTGATTGTTCAATAGTAAATTAAGTTTTTCTGAGTTATTTATAAATTTATCAATAATATTCTTATACCTATCAACTTATTTCTTCATATTAAGATTTTCATTAGAAATTGATTCTTTTTCTTTCAATATATCATCCTTTTTAGATTTTAGTTTGTTAATTTCAAGAACTAGTTCATTTTTCATTTTGAGAAGATCTAAGTTTTTAGTTTTCAAAGTTTTTTTTGGTTCTCAAAATCTTGAAATCACTAACTAGTTCATTAAAAGCATCATACAATTCATCAAAAGTAAAATCATCATTGGGGGTTTCAAAATTTATCTCATTGTCATCATTCGCCATGAAGCATATGTTGACAACCTCTTTTTAATCTTCTTTAGATGAAGACTCTTCACTGTCGCTCCAAGTTGCAACATAGGCTTTCTTCTTTTTCTTATATCCCTTCTTTAATTGAGGACATTCAGATCTAAAATGTCTTGCTTCTTACATTCATAACATATTAAAGGATCCTTATCCTTGTCCTTATCCTTTTCTCTTTCTCTTTCTCCTTCCATTTTTATTCCAAACTTTCTCTTATGGAAGGGTCTCCTTCTTTGCATAAATTTTCTAAATTTCTTTACAAGGAGAACTGTCTCATCATCTTCTTCATCATCTTCACTGCTATTCTTTTCACTTTCTGCAGCCTTGAGTGCAATTATTCTTTTCTTTTTCACCTCTTCCTCTTGATGTTGTTTCATTGTTAGCTCATGGGTCATCAAGGATCCAAGTAGCTCCTCCAAAGGTAGAACATTCAAATCTTTAGCTTCTTAGATTGCTGTCACTTTGGCTTCCTATGATCTTGAAAGAGACCTAAGAATTTTTTGCACTAATTCAGAGTTAGTATAAGTCTTACCAAGACTTTTAAACCATTTACAATAGCAGTGAATCTAGTGTACATGCATGTGATTGATTCATTTTGTTCCATGATGAATAATTCATATTTGTGCACTAGTATATTAATTTTGAATTCCTTAACTTGGTTGGTACCCTCATGAGTAACTTTCAACCTATCCCATATTTCTTTGGCTGAAATGCAAGTGGATATTCGATTGAATTCATTTGCATCCAAAGAACAGTATAAGACATTCATGGCCTTGACATTAAGCTGAGCCATTTTTCTATCATTCTCATTCCAATCCCTTTCGGGCTTAGGAACAATAGATCCGTCTACAATGTGTGTGGGTGTGCTAGGACCATTAATAATGACACTCCATAGTTTATAGTCTAAAGCTTGAATAAAAATTCTTATTCTAGCTTTCTAATAAGAATAATTTGTGCCAATAAACAAAGGAGGTCGGTTTGTGGATTGACCTTCAAAAAAAGATGATTCAGCTTGAGCTGCCATTTGGATCTTTAGCTCTTGATTGTTAAATCAAGCCAAAATGAGCACAAGCTTGATACCAATTGTTGGCCCAAATGGCAACCCAAGAGGGGGGGTGAATTGGGTTCTTTTAAAAAATTTAACAATTAAAAACCAATTTCACAAAGTTAATGTGCACAAGTGAAGTGATGCAATGATGCTAAGCACAATATAGAAGAAAATAAAGAGAGACAAATAATCACGACAAACACAAAAGATTTATAGTGGTTCGGTGTTGGCCACACCTACGTCCACTCCCAAGCAACTCTTGGGTCCACACTATAATCACTCTGATTACAGCTAAGTTGTTTTACAAGATCACAACTCAACTTATTGTTTTACATGGGGTCACAACGAACCCAGCTGGTTTTTACGGGTTCACCAGCACACAACCCAACGTAAGCTACTCTTAGCTTACCCCGAGGTCAGCTACTTCAACTAATTCAATCCCCTGATTGAATTAGGACACAAGCAATTCAGATAAGTGTTTAAATAATTAAAAGCTCCTCAAATGAGCAAATATGCAATGTAAATAAATAAGAATAGAAAAGCCTATTTTGGAAGCAATTTGAAGTTGAGCTTTTCTTCTTTTCCTCTTCTCTTCTGAATGGGCTATCAAGATTTGAACTAAGATTCTTGAATGAAGCTCGTTGAAAGAAGTCTAAAATTTAGGGTTGTAGCTCTTCTTCTTCAAAACAGTGGAAATCCTTAGGATTTGATCTTCAATAGCTGTTGGATTTCTCTTCTATCTCTATTCAATTGATGGCCTTGAGCACAGAGATTTTCCTCTTTGATTTCTCTCTTTTTCTTCATCTCTATTTTCCATTTCTTTTCTTTCGTTCTGTTCTCTCTATCTCTTTTTATAATCTTCCTTAATCCAAGATTAGGTGAAAAATAGCCATTAAAATGTACTTGGATTGCTTCCTCACACAAAGAAATAGATCCGTTGGAGGTTAGGTGAAGAAATGTTACCGTTGGAATCCATTCTGACAAATTTCAAAAATTATTTCTGACAGGTTGGAGTCGGCTCCAACTTTTAAGGTGTCGGCTCCAAGTTGGGTTTCCAAAAATAGAAATAAAAAGTCCGTTGGGGAGTCGGCTCCGATAAACTGTGGTGTCGGCTCGACGCGATCTGGAGTTGGCTCTAAGTTTGAGGGTGTCGACTCTAACATTGTCCCGAAAATACACTCTTGTTATTAGGTTAGAGTCGGCTCTAACATATCCAGGTGTCGGCTCCGAAACTCCAGGTGTCAGCTCCAAATTCTGATGCAGAAAATAGTTCTCTGTATCTCAGGTTAGAGTTGGCTCTAGGATTTCATGTGTCGACTCTAAACTGCTAAAAATGTTAAGCTGTTCTGATACGCTCTGGGATCGGCTCCAGTAACAGTGGGTGTCGGCTCAAGTTTGAACTTTGATATATTCATTAAAAACCGATTCAAACTGATTTTCATATAACTTTTGAATAATTTAACCTTTCTAAGTTCCTGAAACACTTGTTAATTTCATTAGTAATATAAGAAATATACTCATGGCTTTTGTTAATCATCAAAATCAATAAGTGGGAACAGATAGAAATGTCTTTTGATCATTTTACCTTCTAAACAGGACTCATAGACATGAAGAGTGCCAACAGTTAGCTCTCTAAGAGGACCATCCTTCAGAAGTTTATTTATCATATCAAGGTTAATGTGACCAAGCCTAAGGTAGAGATATATTTCATTATCACTGTTTATTACCTTTTATCTTTTGTTAGACCTAGGATTAGCTACTTTAAATAGTTCGGTATTGTAAGAAATATTTTCTTATGGCGATAAAATATATAACCCATCGACTAAACATCCATGACAAATTTCAAGACCATTTTTTGAAACCGAAATAATATTTTCATTACACAAAATTTTATAACATTGTTCATGAAGTTTAGAAACTAAAATCAAATTTCTAGAAAAGTTTGGAATGAAATAAACATTATTCAAAATAAGCAATTTCTCTCCAAATAAAAGATGGGCTGCTCCAACTGCCTTGGCCGATACCGTAGCCCATTGCTAACCCTTATTGTCAACTCACCATCAGAAAGCTTTCTTGAAGAACTAAGGACTAAGGAGCTGCATAAAAGAATAAACATGATTTGTCGCCCCTGTATCAACCTCAACTAACAAGCTTCAAGTACAAGTAAATCACATTTACTATTTTTCATCTTTTCTTTTAGCTTCGCCAAATACTTAGGGCAATTTCTCTTCCAATGCCCTTCCACATTACAATGAAAGCATTTGCCCTTTGGCTTCTTCTCTTTCATTTGGTTGGTGGCAACTTGCCACTTGTCATAATGTTCTCTAACATTATAATCAGCAGTGAGGGTTGGCTTAGTGATACCAAATTTGATGCTCTTAATAGTCAAAATAATGTCAAGATCATATTTTATTTGGGATAGTTTTCCTTAGTTAGGGTGTTGCTAGAAAGCAAAGAAGTAATGGGATTGTTCAAGGCCATTTTCTAAAAAATTAGTCAAGATGAATGTTTATAAGTTTTTAGAATAGAGATTTCAAAAATTGAATAATTTAGGAAAAATACAAGAAAAATCCATATTCTATTCCCTCGATAATTCAACTAGCCATGTACAAGTCTGCCGCCGTAGGGTAGGTCAGCTTGCATACTTAGTTAAACCAAGACTCTTCTTGATTAATAAGTATGTTTCTGAAATAACTCCTTATTTCCATACTCATTAACGACCGAATTAAAAAAGGTTTGGTCAAAGATATAATCAATACATTTGATATTATATCTTTATGAGTAAGACCCATCATTTCAAATTTTTAGACTTAACCCAAGCGTGCTGCCGTAGGATAGGTCAGGATAGGTCAAGCTTGAAATACATCTAGAAATGCTATCTAAAAAATCTAGCCTTGTTATTAAATTGAATGGACACTACTGGGGAACGAAATCAAAGCACCTCGAGATGTCGTTCAACTCTTACGATGCTAAACAAATGGTGAAGACCAACGAATTTATTAATTACTTATTATTAAAGTAGAATTATATTTTATTATATAAAGATAACCTTTTATCTTTGTGAATTAAATTCAATAACCTTTAAATCTTGTCATCTCATGTAGTTTAAATCTATGAATTTAATTCTTTCAAGAATCAAATTCTTGTAAATATTTTAAGATAACCATTATCTTTTAGAAATTAATATCAAAAATTTTAATAATCATATTGTTAAAATTTAATATCATATATTAACTTTTGAAATTAATTTCTATACAAAGAATCATATTCTTGTTATTTATGAAATTAATTTCTATATAAAGACTATTTTAATTTTATAACTTTATTTAAGAATCAAATTCTTAATATTATAATACCAAATTATCCATTTAAAAACCCTTTTTAAATATATTTAAAATAATAATAATATTGTCTTTGTTCATTAACTAAGACCCTATACAATAGGTATAATCATGATTAGTCAAATAGTCCTAATCTTCTAAAAAAGGCTGGTATTCAACTTTCATAATTATACAAATTGTTATTCATAAAATTTCTTTTAAACATTTTATGAAGAAATTTTATGAAAACCCATAACATTGTATGAAAAATTTTATTGGGTGCATTATTCATATGTCCTAATCTAATTTCTCAAACTAGAATAAAACAATAAATAATGCAAAGAGTCACATGTTATGATGCATAAGATGGGTATTTCTAATTTCTATATGGCATGATAAAAATAACTTATTAAATAAATGATTTGATGCGGACAAATCAACTGTTGAGCGACGGGCATGCTGAGATTTGTTGTGGGCTTCCAAGTGGGATGGAGGGGTCATCTCCCTTCTTCGGAATCCTGCAAGAAGTCCCGGCCGGTGTTCCGGCGAGGACCCTCCGACGCTCAAATTAGTAAACTTGTCGCTTAGTTTGTAGTAGTGAGATAAGAGTTGAGAGATAGAGAGCGATAGATAGGAGAGGGGGAGAGATCCCCTTGCATTGAGCTCGGGTCCTCCTCTTAAACTATTTGGGGGTCCCGTTTACCTCATTCTGTTGGAACCATCAATCTTCCTTGTTGAGATAAGTTTCTTTGAACGGCGAGTGGTTAAGCGTTGCTGGATGAGGGCCGCTTATAGCGGTAACTGCCGATCGTGGCATTTTAGTGAGCAAGGTACACGGCAATAGACCTCGAATCTCGGGATCCGTTGCCTGAGGCGGGTCATTATGTATGCGAAAAAGGCACCAAGTTAGGACCGGAGCCGTTGCTGGAGGCGAAGCCAAGGCCGCGCTGGAGGCCAGAGCCGAGGCCGGAGCTGAGGCCGTTGCGGGAGGCGGAGCCAAAGGCCGTCGCTGAAGGCCGGAGCCGAAGGCCGTCGCTGGAGGCCGGAGCCGAAGGCCGTCGCGGGAGGCCGGAGCCAAAGGCCGTCCTGGAGGCCGGAGCCAAAGGCCGTGTCGCTGAGGCCGGAGCCAAAGTCCTTTTCTGGGTTTTGCTGTCACATCATTATCTCGAAAATCGTGCAAAAGATAATACCACAGAGAAGACGGTCAGCCGTATCAGATTCTATTTTAATGACCATGGATCTTGGGTCAGGCCTAACATTTTAGATCAATTCCCATGATCAAATCTTGTGACCAAACTATTTGAAGTGGGCTTAGGCCCAATTTGCTTCAAAAGCCAACGTATGGGATTTGTTCCAAACCATTTGGGATCTTTTCACGCATGATTTCTGCATTGCCAACTTATCCTCAACCAAATCTTTGGGATTTATCCTCAACCAAATCACAACATTTGGATTTTCAAAACCAACGCCCGGATCCTTGATTTGTTTGGGATTTGTTGGTGTTTTGGGATTCAAGGCCCAATTAGGGGTGGCAATCGTGTCGTGTTGTGTCGTGTCCGGATCGTGTCATGTTTTGGTCGGGTTGAAAATACATCAATCCAAACACTACCTGTGAGTTAAACGGGTTAGGTAATTTGGACACGAACACGACCTGACTCAAAACACGATTAACTTGACACGACCTGTGACCCGAGAGGGCGGAAAAATAAAACCCGCATGAAATTTTATAATGGGAAATGAGCCGACGAAAGAGGGTAGTCGAAGAGAGCGGTGGTGTGAGTAAAAAATTATCGTCATTTAAACTCTCTAAAATGTCATTAAACGGTCATTGCTTAAGAGTGAATGAAGTTTCTCAGGGAAAAAGAGTAACGGCAGTTGCTTTTATTTTTTACTTTCTTTTTGTTAAAGGGGATTGTGATATTTGGACTCAACCGTGTTGCTTGCAAATTGGTTGCATTGTTGTTTGATCATCTAATCAGATTAAAATATATAATTCATATAATCTAAATTTTAACTATTTAACCAGTCGTTTGTTTGATCTAGAGGCCTCGGGTAGCGTGACGGACGGATCATGGCAGCGTACGGGCGAAGCGGGTGACGGGTTCGGGTCAAAACAGGTCAGACGGGTTGTGTCAACCCGATTAAATACACTGATCAATTTGGGTCAATTCGGGTTAGCGGTTGAACCCGAACACAACCCATTTAAATTTCGTGTTGGTGGGTCATGTCATACACGGGTTTGTACCAAAAAATAGTCAACCCAAACCCATTTAATTCGTGTCGTATTGTCAAAAATTGCCACCCCTAGCCCAATATCCACCAACCAACAAATCTGATTTCCTTCCTTTGGAAGGTCTAAAGTCGAACACTAGATTTGGGAAACGTTGTCAAAACCAACTCCTTATTTGGTTGGGATTTTCTCCACTGGCATGAACGCCCAGATTCTTGATTTGAAATTTATTCAAAAACTAAATCCCAACGTTTAGGATTAGTTCGTTAGTAGTTTGGGATTTTTTTCTCACCAACTAACAAATAAGGAAATCCACTATCCAGGTTTCGTTACGTGAGGAAATGCTTCACCATGAACGTCCAGATGAACCCAACGCCCAAAACAAATCTCACCCGGAATTTGTTTCAGGTGGCTATCAACGCCTCGGATTTGGAATTTGGTGGGTACCACACCCCAACATTTGGGATAAGCCCAACGCCCATGTATTGGATAAGCCCATTAAATATATGTGATCAAATCTCATATCCTTTGGCTTAAAAAGCAATTCACAATATTGTCATAGATGCTATTTAGCAGCCGTCCCTAATATCCCTACAACATTGGGAAAGAAATCCGAGGTACTACCCTCTTGGATCACTCTTGGGTTGAATACAATAAAAAGCAAGAACATTATCAAATCTCACGCCCACAAATATTGGGATCTATATTCCATACTCAACTTTTAAACAAACAATACATGGTAAAAAATAGCATACCAAATATCAAATATGTATGTACCCATCCAAACATGCAAGAAATATCAAATATTATAAAATATAGAAAAAATATCACATATCAACATCATGATAATAGTGGATGACTGCTCTGATACCTGTTGTTGGAATTCAAAAAAAAATATATCATCATATATATGTGTAGCGAAAGCATATGATTGTTTAACATACATAAAATTAATATTATCATATCAAAAAAAAAATTATCACATACTACGGTCAAAGATATAAAGGAAGAATCGGGCGCACTAAAAGAAAAGAAGAGAAACTTTTCTTTCATTTTGCCATGTTTTCTGAAAGTCCACCTTATGCCCTATTTATAGGCTTAGGTGAATCAAAAAAAAATATTTTTAAATTAATTTAATTTAGATAACCTTTATCTGTTACAATCTATTTTACCGTATGAGAATAATTCTCTATGCATATACGTCAACTCCTTGATCATATCAAGAAAAAAGTTATTTTTTATTTAAATTAATTTATAAATAATATTTAAATTAAATATAATAATATTTAAATTATTAAATTTATTTAATAATTTTAGATATTATTAATTTTAAATATCTAATAAATCAAATTTATTATTTTATTTTTAATATTTTTAATAATCATATTATCAAAAATTAAAATTTCTCTCTCCATCAACTCATAATATGTGCCACTTATAAGAGCAAAATTCTCTTGTGTGATGTTCCATAATAATATTTATGTGCAACCATTCATAACAATTATTATATGAACAATGTGCTAAATATATTTTTATTTTATCTAATAACTAATTTATTGTACCAAAATAAATGTAAAAAAATCAATCAAATTAATTTTTATCTTCATAATAAACTCTTTATTATGAAGTTTCAATAAATATTTTATTTAAGAAAAATAAATAATTAATCACATTAATTATTCAATTCAAGAGTATTAGATGCAATAAACCTAAGATGGTGTGGGAACCATGAACCCATAATTTTAAGCTCTAATAAACTTGAATAAACTTAATTAAAACTTTTAATTATTTATTCAGTTTATTAATCTTGAAGTTATTCCACTAAAAACTCGAGAATGCACTCTTAAAAATTATAGATTAATTTTACTCAAAAACTTGAGTCTGATATAATATTACATGTAATTCAATCCTCCATAATTAGTTTATAATTAGAGCTAGGTGAAATAACCGTTGTACCCCTCTAATTATCTCTTATTTCTTAAGTACCATTGATTCACTAATTAAACAGTTAATTTATGATCGGATCATAAATTGCGCGCATAACTGTTTAGCTACATAATCAACCCTTAAGAGAACTAATTTTAAGCTTCTTTTCAAAAGCCATGGATTCCATATCATTAAACACATTCTCAACCCAATATGTTATTGAACCTCCAAGATGTAAGTATTGGGCCCAACATCAAATGGGCTTTAACAAACAAATCAAAAGATCCAATAGCACAATCAAGGAGTGAGTGATTAAGTTAGGATTAAGGTTGATTTAGATATGATTATCTTGTGACATAAATTGAATTCTTTATAACGGTCTTAAATAAAATTTAAATTATCGGTCTAAGTCCTATATAATCTTATTATATATAATACTTTTACTAAGTATCTCTATATAACAATCCGGATAAGATTGTCACATTCATAATGTTCATGGACCGTATTAGTAATTAACGATAGAAGATTCATACTTTATCAATCATGGATATATTTAAATATATTAGCTATAATTTTAATTCTTTTATATACATTATACTAAAATTACAACCTTATAATATATTTTAATTTTTCATATAAACATTCATCTTTCATATAAACGAGGCAAGATTGAAGAAAAAAATGCTTTTTTTATTAATTTAAAAATTAAAAATATAAATACATATGATTTTAAGAGCATTATTCCTAACAATTAAACCCAAAACTAATATTTGCTTCACCAATGATTAACTTGTACTAGCCGAGATCCAAGAGCAGCAATGCTTATTAAAAACCTTTGAGGTCATGGTGAAGAATTTCAAGGGATCCAGCTAGAAGAAGTGCCAGATATCTTGGTAGAAGAGGACAGCTTTTAAGTTAAGCTCAGATCTTTTTTCTACTGCTGCACACACAGCATATAAATCTGTACATAATTTCTCAAAGACACTGATCAACATGATGGGATCTGGATTCAGTGGCAAACTCAATTGAACCTGCAACTGTTCATAAGTGGATTCAGTGGTAGTCTCATTTTTTTTTAACCAGTTCAGTATTCATTTGCTCAGCAGGCTCAGCAAACCGGAAGATTATTTATGTTTTCATGTTATGGTTGTGATGTTGGATGATGGTTGAGTAAAAGAACTGTTGATCTCGAGAAGCCTCTGTTAGTGATATCATTATCAAAAGATTGATGATTAATTAAAATTTTTTGTTACCAGCTGTTTGGTTATGGTGGGTGATATGCCTGTTTGGACTTTGGACTCCTGAAAATGTTTCCATGGTTAGCACCGACTCATGAGGAACATAATATGGAGAATTAATCACACATATGATAATCATATGTTGTGTTAGGCAATCAAAACTTCTACTTCTAGCAACTTGGTTGCTGAGCAGTCATCTCGTCTCTTTACATCCTCCTTATCAGGAGAAAGATCAAGTCATTGCTCAGAATGCCATCCCCATCCTTGGACTCCAAAAGAGTTTTACTACGTTTTGAATTTTAAATCCATTCACATTTACTGGAGGTGGATGGCCTGGCCTGCCATTCCGGTATGATTGGCAATCTAGTGTAGGAAATGACAGCCAAACAGTGAATTTAGAATCTGTAACCTTATCTCTTCGCTGTATTTTCACTTTCAACTCCATGAATCCAAAACCTCTCAATATTGAAGTTTTGTTCCAAATGGTTGCCTCGATCAGTGCTAGTTGCATTTGTAGAAGTTATAAGTTGTATAAAAACTTCATCAATATACCACTAGTAGCACAAGCAAACTCACAATTTATTAATCTATTTATTGTCTCTATATTAAATCATTGCATTGCATAAACTAGTAACACAATAGCTAATTTTTTTTTTAATATAGGTTCAATAGCTTTTGCCTCGTTCATTCACGTCTTTCTTGACCGTCCCTCAAGGTGGCAGTTATTTTATGCGATTTCAACAGAGAGAATCACCCACATCTAGTCTTAGTCCCATCGATCGGCTAGCTTAAGTATATTTATTTCGGTCCTGGGTAGAAGCCTGTGATGTTCTTTTTAATAAAGCAGTTTCAGATTTTTCATCATATGACTTATAAGAATATTAGGAAGGTCGATTTAATACCCCCATTCCAAATAATTATATATATATATATAAATAAAAAAATAAATAACTTATAACTTAAGTTTATACACTACAAATTAACTTTCAATTGAGTTTTCAGAATCATATGATTTTGACTTACTAATAGATTAATTAGATCAATAGATGGGTTTAGAATATTACAAATGATATCAAAAACGATTTGAAAGTTGATGAGTAGAAGGAAAGGGCTATCATCCATAGGATGGTGGTAGAGTCTCGCATGGAGTGGAGCCACTCTTTTAGTACAAATAACTAGCTTGAAAAGAAAAGTTTGAAGTGCTTATAATTCAAGTTCGATCACCTGCTACTAATTAACTTCCACTCAAGTTTTTAGAATCATATGGCTTTGGCCCATTAGCAGGTTAATTGGGCTAGTAGATAGACTTAGAGTGTTAATTACAGGTAATATCAGAATCAATCCAAATGCGTGAAAGTTAATGAGCACAAAAAAAAAGCTATCCAAGGAACAGTGGTAGAGTTTTGCCATAGCATGAAGCCATCCTTGTAGCACCAACGACTCGATTTGAAATAAATTCTGGTTAAATTGTGGCATGCGAAGATGTTACATTATAGAAGGAGGCATTATAAGGAAGAAATTATAATATCTCACCTTCAAAATAGTTTTATACTTGATTGAAAAGAAAAGTATGAATAGCTTATAACTTAAATTTATATATTATCAATTAATTTTTATCTAAGTTTTTAGAATTATATGATTTTAGTCCATTGGTAGATTAATTAGATACTTTCCAGCTACCCTCTCCCTAGCCCTCTCCCTCTCCTTTTTGGGTGGATAATCTTGAAGTTGTCAAGATCATGAAGGAGACAAATTTTGCTGCTCACGTGATCGCTGGGCAGTGAAATATCTGTCAGATGTCGCCCATGTGATCCCAATCACCAGACAGGCTGGCAAAGATGGCAAAGAGTTCCAGTCTGTGGACACCTTGGCACTAACCGGCTGTTCCTACTTTAGAGGTTTGTGGAGAGAAGATTAGTTTCTAACGGATATAAATCTTGGTCTTGTTCCCATGTCTTCCCTTTTGATGCTACTATTTAAATTGCTTATTAACAGGACAACTCAGGACTTCATGAATCCAAGAGGCTCACCTAACCAAAGAAATAATTGAGTTCATAGCTACTATTTCAATCATCCAAGATGTGAGATGATAAGGACCCCACTAGTAGTTGGCGATACTCTTGCTGACTCTTGCCATGGTGTTAGCCTTGCATGGATCCTGGTGACCTAAACTGAATTATTGAAATTAAAAGAATCTTTCAGAATACTGGTGGTTTCAGTGTACGCATTGCCACAACAAGGAGATCATGTTGCTTCAAATATAGTTCCAAGTATAATTGTGAGATATATATAGTGGATAATGACACTTTTAAAGTGTTATTCTGCAATAAAATAAGATCATTTTCTGCGAGAATTTATGCTAATGAATATTTATAAGTTATATACCATTTATTTACTCAAAAGATTTTGAATATATGTGTTGAGGGATAAATCATCATTGCATTAATATCCGTGCAAGGGGGCTAAGACCGACCCCTATCTCCCGAGCTCTCATAGCTCGTCCTCCCCGAGCTTTCGTAGCTCATCTCTTCCGAGCTTCCATAGCTCGTCTTCCTCGAGCTTCCATAGCTCGGCTCTCCCGAGCTTCCATAGAGCTTCCATAGCTCATCTTCCTCGAGCTTCCATAGCTCAGCTCTCCCGAGCTTCCATAGCTCGGCTCTCCCGAGCTTCCATAGCTCGTCTCTTTCGAGCTTCCATAGCTCGGCTTCCTCGAGCTTCCATAGCTCGGCTCTTCCGAGCTTCCATAGCTCGTCTCTCTCGAGCTTCCATAGAGCTTCCATAGCTCGGCTCTCCCGAGCTCCCATAGCTCGTCTTCCCTGAGCTTCTGTAGCTCGTCTCTCCCGAGCTTCCATAGCTCGTCTTTCCCGAGCTTCCATAGCTCGGCTTCCTCGAGCTTCCATAGCTCGGTTCTCCCGAGCTTCCATAGCTCATCTCTCCCGAGCTTCCATAGCTCGGCTTCCCCGAGTTTCCATAGCTCAGCTGAGCTTCCTGTAGCTCGTCCCCCAAGCCTCCATGGCCCGGCTTCACTGAACGACCCACGATCCAATACCCACCTCCACGGAACCTTAAGCCTACTGTAACGACACCCTAGGCAAGGAATCATGCTGAAAAGTGGTCTAGAACCTATCAAGGCTACCTGAGACCTACACATCTACCAGATCTCAAGCCATCAAGGAGCGCCGTCGAAACAGTACGGATCCCAACAGCCCCACAACGGCCTGATTCGATCCACTCTCGTATCCTAACAACCTGAACATTCCAGAAGACGCTCAAGATCCAGGTGACTAAGTATCACGCTCACAGATTTCAGGTACGCGCACGCTCACACCCTCACTCCCCACTCTCCTGCTCTCCTGCTGCTCGTCGGTGCTCTAGCTCCCTCTAGAGCTTCCGATTGACCGCCCTTCAGATTGAAGGGATCCACCTCCCCGTGATTGATCGTCGGACTTGAGCGTCCTTCCGCGGAACCCCCAACGCCTCTCGCGCGAGGACTTGTGTGCAGGTCCGCCCCTCTGAGATCGACTGCGCCCGAGTCGGAGGACGGATCCCGGCGGCAGGAAGGTAAAGCCTTGGTTAGATAAATGATGACCATTATGATGGCATGGCTTGGTAAAAGATTACTCACGGAAGTGACTGGAAAGCATGGAACCTATCCTTTCTTTTGAGCACATCTAGTTTGGCGAAGTTTGTGAACACTCCATCAAAGAATATCGACCAAAACTACATGGAAGAAGCCGAAGGCTGGCCTCAGCACTCCGTGACTGGCGGGCGTTCTGGAAACTGGGAAGGCGGGCATTGCTACTGGATTCCCAAGAAAGCAGTATACATGAGAATATGGGGTTTGATTCAATGGTCTTGTGGTGGGAAACACCACTTCATTGTCCTTTATCCGTGCTAATTAAGTGGATTGGGTCTGATTAAATCTTAGTCAGAAATCAATCTGCCATGGTAGAGCCTTCTTCTGTAATGACTTCAGTTTTGTTTGAAGTATGGGATTTGTTGTTGACGTTGTACTTACCCCTCTATATTTGAGGCATTGCCTATCTATGCTATTTATTTTCTTTTAAGACCCAAAACTGGGATGCTTTATTTCTTGGTAAGCAACCAAGCATGTTTAAAAAAACTGAAGTACAAGTAGTTAGCTGTTGACGTCCGGAATGTGGAAAGAAATTCTAGCTCAGACCCGCAGAATACCTCCTCCAACCACTTATATACGCCTCAAAAGAAGTAGGAAGAAAAGAAGGGAAGAAGTTTGGAGGTACTTACTCTCCAAGGACTTTTCAATGCTCATCAAGTCAACCTAAACATAAAATAGAAGTCCAAATTTCTTTAGATCTATATTCTTGATGTCAAAGCTTAAAGATTAGATCAAAAATTTTACCAAAGAGACATAAGACTGCTTTTATAAGTGGGAATATGCACCGCGCGCGCAATGATTTATCCACATGCGCACGGTGCATGCGATTCTACACTGCGCGTGGTGCTCAAGGCATTTCCCTTATAAGTGTTTGAAAGTCCTCTTAGGTAGTGTTTGAAATAGGGGATAAGAGAGGATATCTTCTGGATATCCCCTTTTATTCCCAAAAGCCATAATAACTATAAGGGATAGCTAGGAATAAAGTTAACCAAAGGGATAATCCATGGTTAACCATGGTTAACCATAGGATATCCCCTCAATTTATTCCCTAGAGAATGCAGGATAGCTGGTTATCCCTCCAAATAAAAGTAAAAAAAAATTATCCTATGGATTTACCTTTTTGCATTTGATATGATCAATGGGATAGTCAAGGGATATCCTTAGGGATAGCCAAGGGACAAACTCTATCCTGTACACTTATCCATGGATAATATTTTTTCTATCAAACACTACCTTAGAGTTGGGTCATTCATTGATGGACAATCTGGATGAGTTGAAATATCTAAATGATGCAGCGTTTTTATGGAATCTTTATCCGATCAAATAGTAGACTCCTATCTAAATTGATTTATGCCTTAAGTCTCTAAATTGATCAAAGCTTCTCTTAATTTGTATTTATTTTCTTAAAGAGGATATGTGTATCGATCTAGTCAGCCACATCATGCCAATTCTTGATCATTTTTTATACATGACTTTCAGGTTAGTTAAAGATATTGTATAGGTGATTTTTGGTATTAGGATGCTGGAAACCAGTGAGCAGACCGATGTAGGAAAGATTTGGAAATTAAAGTACCAACAATTGGTGCTTTTTTCTTTGGATATAATGGACTCCATACGACTTCTTTATTAGCATTTCATCTTTCTTCAGTGTCTCTAATACGTTGTAAGTGTATGATAGTGACTGAATCCCTAAATCATCTACTTTTTGATTGTAAATGGTCTATTCCCGTATGGCTTGAATTTTCATCTTTGCAGTTTTTTCATTGTCAGTCTCTTCAACAAGCATAGCAATCCTTTCTTCAGAGGCCACAGGATGTTTATATGAAAACGGAATAAACATTCTTTGCTTATATCTTATGATGAATCTAATGAACTCAAAATGAAGTTTGTTTTCGACATAAGATTTTCGATCCTTTATGGGTGGCTCGGCAAACTCAGGCTCAATCTGTGAAATTACTTTATTGTTCTTCATCTTCTCCCACCTTAAACTAACATGGACAGAAATAAGTAAAAAAGATATAACTATTTTTAATTTGAATGTCGACTTGGTCCTGAATAGAGCAGGATGGAGGAAGCAGAATCATGTAGCCGACACCATGTCATTGGGTAAAGGCTTAGATGAGTTGAGTTGAGTTGTTCTTCATCTCCTCCTTCACGTATACTTGGCATATAGAGTTCCTCTCCTTTTGATCTTTTGGATTAAACCAAACTTTTTTCTTTGGCACCCCTTCAATTGGGCTTCATTGAAGTTGATCAGCTGAAGCTGGCATAATTAATCCAAGATTATTGGGGCCACATTCTCTTAAGCTCTGGCAATTCCTTTTGACTACTTCTCTATTTCCTCTAGATGAGATGTATGCTGCTTGGTTTCAGATGAAAAGGGTTAGAAATCACTCTTGGAGTCCAATATTGTATTTAAGGGTGATTCCGGTGAGCACTTGGACTCAAGAAGACTCTTCATACTTACATCCTTGCAGGTAATAGGATTTACATTCTTTCTAGATGCCTACCTCAAATTGTATTTGTCAACATATTTATTGAGAAATAAATCAAGCAGCTGATTCTTTGGCAAATTGGGTTGTTGTTAATGGGACCCAAGGAGTTTGGCATTCAAAGGAGGAATATTCTTCATCATCAAAGCTCTAGCTATGGCGTCAGTCCTTATCACCTCATCCACGTTATATATTATCTAGTTTATTCTCAAAAAAAAAAAAAGAGTCTAATTTTTCAATCCAAGGATGAGAAAAATTGATTTATTTAAGCATGCATAAATCCAAATCAATCACCATGAAGATTATAACGAAATGATTGCATGCCTCTCCAACGTATAGACTAATTGCTTATAGCTGGCTCTCATTTGTTATCACTGGATAAATTTTTCTCTCTTTCTTTTAGAAGAAGACCACAAATGCTACAGCCAAGATAATAAGGACTCGGGCATTGCCTTGAGGTAAAAGGTTGCCCTCCGAAATATAAGTGACAGCTCATTCTCGCTGTTCCATGAGGTCGCTGTCCCGGTGGCGCAGAGGCCCTTAAAAAATGGAGCAGGTTCCCCGTGGGAGGTAGGCCAGAGTGTGCTCCCTCCTTGCCAACCCCATCCAACGAATGAAGAAGCCTCACCACTAGGGATAACGGCCCTGGACGATCTATACCGGTTTTCATTTTTGTTAGAAAAAATGTTCTTGTTTCCTATCCTGTTAAGCTATTATAGTTGACAGAACGAAAATAGAGATATCCGGCCGAGTAAACAGATATCTACTGGATACCTGTTTGCTAGTATATATAAAAAAATAAAATTATTTTGTTAATTTATAATTTATTAAAAATTAAAAAAATAAAAATTTTTAGAGTAAAATGAAGACTAATCGAGAACAACAAAATGATAATATTGATATATATAAGAGATTTTTCAACTTCTGACTTCTGAAATGATTTGATTTAGGCCTGTTAAGAAAGGCTTTAATAAAGTAACAAACTAGATAGAAAATGAAAATTTTCAATGCAACACCCGTAAAAAAAATACATTCAAATTTCAAAGCAAAAAATAAAGAGATATCTTTCTTTAAAAATAAAAATAAATAAGGAACGGCTAAGGCTATAGACGATTGTGTTAGGTTTTCGTCTGGTTTTGATGTTCAGAACGGCTGCATGAAATAAGAAGAGCAAAAGACGGCTGCATGAAATAAGGAAGAGCAAGAATAAATTCAAACGATTTTTACTATATATATATTATTAAATTTTAAATTTTAATATTTATATATATATATATATATATATATTATATATATATATATATATATATATATATTTAAAATATATTGTATTAAAGTTAACGAGGACGGGATGGAGTGGAGATACCATTCTCATTTAGTCATTAACGAAAGATCTCTATTATTCATTAAGCTATTTAAATTAAAAAATTTTGATCCATTAAAAATAGTACCGGTCAAATAAACGGTCAGAAAAAAAAAAAAAAAATTGCCAGTTCACCGCTAGGCTCGCCAGCCAAGCCTTCTAAAACTCGAATAAAGGGCAGGCAAAGCCTTGGCCACGTTAATCCCACTTGTCCTTCTCCCCCGTTTCCTTGGTCCAATCAACCGTGTTCTCATTTATTTAGTGTAAGTGGATGCGTGGGAAAAGCACTCCAATTTATTATTATTATTTATTATTATTTTGCTAGATTGCCCTTTGCTCCTCATGTCTCTGTCCTCCAATATGAAACGGATGGAGCGCAGTACAAAGGGTAAGGTGTTCACAAAATTTCATTTATTTTGGTTTAAAGTAGAGAACAAACACTTTGCTTCAAAAGATTCACTTAATTATTGTTATTGAAAGGAAAGAGCATTGGGAAGATACAAAGACTTAAATGAGAATAGAATGAATCACTAGTCTGAACATCTAAAGAAATGTTACTGAAAAATCTTCTACATCCAGAATTCAAAAATCCAATCTTTACTGAGGCTTAGTTTTCGACAGTTCTGAAAACCAATCCCGGAAGTACTTCCGAGTTGTTCAGATTCAAATTGAGCAAGCCCAACAGGCAGGTCTAACCAAAATCCAACAGTCATCACAATATTTTAACGAACAGAAGGAATCCATCCATACAGTTGGTTTGGTTGCTGGGTCCCTTCAATATATCAAACACCGATTTAAGTGCTGCACTGAGTACACAATTAATGCAAACCTCTTTGTGTTCATGGTCTTTGATACTCCATTTCTGAAGCTTTTAGTGCTGATATTAAAATTTTGTGCCCACCATTTACAAACAAGAGAAGCCTTCAGTTCTGTACACAATCTTTATGCACATGTTTACTTTTATAGTGTCATGTCCTCTTAGGGTCCTTCCTGATCATAAGTTGTCAACTATTAACATAGATTCCATGCTTTTCTCTGGGTGAGCTTTCCAGTGGAATGGGCCCAAAGAATAATAAAAAAAAAAAAAAATCAGAACTCTGCATGCTTCTTTCCAGTTGTGTCAGATTTGCACATGAAAGCAGGCATTAGCAGACTGCATGTCTCCTTGGTTAAATTTTCAGTCTTTCACTTGAGTTTTGCCAGGATCAATTTAACCTTGTTATTAATCTCAAATGCTGTACCATTCTTTTGAGAAAAATCAACAGCAAGAGTAA
This sequence comes from Calamus simplicifolius, assembly GCA_900491605.1. Taxonomy (NCBI): domain Eukaryota; kingdom Viridiplantae; phylum Streptophyta; class Magnoliopsida; order Arecales; family Arecaceae; genus Calamus; species Calamus simplicifolius. Next base: position 730,458 of record UESW01003902.1, on the reverse strand, counting down.
AACAAATCCTTTGCCAGAGTTCACCATGGACATGAACTTAAATAACAGTACTTCTACTATTAATTGCTTTCTGGTCAAATACATGGAATCTACTGATACAGTGGCTTGGTAGCTATGGCTAGCTGTTGCATGCTCCAAACAGGTGAACCCCTACTATATCTTTTGAGCAAAGGGACTGTGAACTTTTGGAAAGCATAACTGTTACTTTTCTTTTCAGCTTGTAAAAACTTTATAAAGCTAGATCTTAATAGATCGATATCATCATTCAGATGTACTGTCAGTCTAGTTATTTTAATTGATCATGCATGCCTAGTAACCAGTCTGCCTTCTACAGTGGCAAGAGATCCTTAGCTTTACTTATATTCAAGCAACCAAATAGGAAACTAGTGCTCCATGGATCCTATTGCTACAAATTCTAAAGCTAACACAGAGACATTATTAGTTTTAAATTTACAAGGTTTTCTTTATCAAATTGCCTACTAATTTAATTTGTATGTAAGAAAACATCAGAATGATGGGGTAAGTGCAAATTGAATGTTCTGGTTATAATAATTTTGCCATGCATTTTTATTGCATGTAGCCAGCATACAAAAGCAACTGCAACTTCTGACTTTTGTGCAACTTCTTAACCTATGCCGGACTCATCAAATGATATACGCTTCCCTGCTTCTTAGGAATGATTTCGAGAGCAATAGTACATTGTAATAAGATATGAAAATAAGCTAGATTTATGTCTCAAGTAAATAAAAAATAAGAATTGCTTCCTCCTTGATGGAAAATAAAAGAGGTGCCCAAGCATCAAGTTTGTTTTATTTATTATTCAAACAAAGCAAGCGAGTTATATAGATTTATTTACCCAAAATTTTCTACAACAAAGTGTCTGATACTCCAAACATAATTTCATATTGAATGGAAAAGAAAGTATCATGTGCTAAGTCTACTTGTCATTCATTAACTTTTACTCGAGTTTTTACGCCATGTGATTTTATCCAGCTAATGAAGTTAATTGAGCCAATAGATGAGTAAATTGTATCAGAGTCGATCTGAATGTACGGAAATTGATGGACGTGAAAAAATGTTACCCATGAGACACTGATGGAGTGCCATTATGGCATGAAACCATCCTTTCAGTACCAACGATCCAACTATAGATTTTAGCTAGTTTGTGACGTGTGACGAGAACATCGCATTATAAGAAGAAAAAATTATGATATCCCAAATTTAGTGCATATTAGATGAGAAAGAAAATGTCATGTGTTTATAACTTAAATCCACTTGCTATTCATTAACTTCATTTTCAAGTTTTTGAGCTACGTAATTTTGGTTTGCTAATAGATGAGTTTGAAGCATTAGAAAGCTAATCCTTAATGTAAGCCTAAACTAATTTATTAATTTATTATAAATTTTTGACTGCTTTCAAAATATATTTTCAGCATATTATTGGCATAACTTTAGAGAGAGAGAGAGAGTGATCGAGATTTACTATCTAATTCAAAAACAGAAAATGAGTAAAGCTATGAGGGTGAATAAATATTAGCCCAATTCTTGGCACCAACGAAAAGTCCATCATTGGAGGGTCACGTGAAAACAGGAATTTAGTACGATTTGAGGCAACGCATGGCGGTTTCCTGCCATAAGGTCCCAACCATTTCATGGCGCATGGAGGTTTGAATCTTTTCTTGGCGCCAGGTTTGGGCTCGAAAGCTAGTTGCTTCTCTTCTGGTACGGAAGTTTGAGTACGAGGCCACCGTATTCATAGCTCACCGTTGAGACGATAAGTGACCCGTGAATATAATACGAATCCACCGCAATATAAATGAGTTTATGCCGTCTTTAGATGATTTTACTCCTTGATATTTTTTGGCTTGTAATCTTCATTGTTTCTTCATTTGTATTTCTATTCGCACTAAAATTACATTTCATGTACTAATCTTAAAACCTTTAGATTCTAAAGCCTCTCAAATCTCTAGCTTAGCATTTACTCCAAATTTAATTTCATCAACCAACACTATATCATCTGCAAATAACATATACCATGGAATATCATTTTGAATATGTTTGGTTAATTAATGCACAACTAATACAAAAAGATACGGACTTAAGGCAGATCCTTGATGTAAACCTATAATAATTAAAAACTCACTAGTTTCTCCTATTATTATTTTAACAATAGTTATTACTATATCATACATATCTTTATCAATTCTATGTACCTTTTGGTAACTTCTTTTTTCTCTAAAACCCACAATATTATTTCTCTAGGTACTCTATCATATGCTTTCTCTAAATCAATAAAGACCACATGAAGGGCTTTTTTTTCATTTCCCTATACCTCTCTATCAATCTTTTAAATAAATAAATAGTTTCCATTGTCGATCTTCCATGCATAAATCCAAATTGATTATTTGACATCAAAGTTTCAACTCTTATTCGATTTTTTATTACTCTCTCCCATAATTCATTGTATGACTTATTAGCTTAATCTCTATAATTGCACAATTTTAAATATTCTTATTTTTGTATGTGGATATTAATATATTTTTCTTCAATCATATGGCATTCTTTTAGTTGCTACAATCCTGTTAAATAAATTGGTTAACCACATGACTCCAATTTCTCCTAAGCCTTTCTAACCTTAATAGGGATCGCATGTAATCCTAATACCTTTGCATTTTTTATTTATGTACTCGAAGTCTTTTTAACCTAAATCATACTAAATTTACGAAAAAAATTATGTTCATTTGTTACTCCTATGTTATCATATCTTTCTACTCTTAAATTTACTGAATTATTTTTATTAAATAAAATTTTAAAATAACTCATTAAATCAATATATATATAACTTAAATAAAAAATATATTTTAAATAAATTATATTATTATTATTATTATTATTTTAAATTAATAGTTAAATATGACATGATCTGATTATTTTATGCCATAGTTATAGGTACTTTATGTCATATATTCGGAATCAATTATCTAGTAAGAAGGTGAAATAGGTGAAGATATGAATCATAGAGTTAAAGGATAATAGATTAAGTAAAGGAGTACTTTGGGAGCATTGTATAATCAACCCATCCCATTAAAATTAAAAGAAAAATTCTATAAAATCACTATTAGGCTAAAGCTATATGAAACAGACTATTGGGCAATATTGAAACAACATGTAAATAAATTAACTTAACTATATTTAAATTTAATCAAATATATAATAAAATTTTTAATATAATTCAATATTAAATTAAAAAAAAAAAATATTTTTTAATATTAAAAAAAAAATCAATAGATTAAGAGTTGTTAAGAAAAGTCTGCCATGCCAATTTTAACATAATTTGTTTATTAAAAGATCTACAGATGTCATACTATATTATTTATTTAATAATTAAATGATATTTTTGATATAATTAAATAATTAATTATATAGCGTTTGTATTCAGTGCTATATCATCCAGCTTCTACGCAATACGAATACTTTACGGCACGATGGCTTTCCCACCCAAAGGAATCCGCGGTAAAAGCCGGCCATCTGCCACTTTCTACTTTTATATAATCGAGGCCAACTCCTACGGCCACCAAAGCGATTCCCATCCAGAGAGAGAGAGAGAGAGAGAGAGAGAGAGAGAATGGCGGAAGCCACGCCTCCCAAGCTCATCTCCCACAACCTCTTTCTACTACTGCTCTTCATCTCCGCCAGTGTGATCACCTCCGCCACCGCCTCATCCACAGATTTCATCCGCTCCTCCTGCGGCACCACCAGGTACCCAACCCTCTGCATCAAGTGCCTTTCCGCCTACGCCCCCTCGGTCCGCCGCAGCCCCCGGCAGCTGGCCCTGGCCGCCCTCACCGTCAGCGCGGACCGGGCCCGCTCCGCCTCCGACTACGTCGCCCGGCTCTCGGCCGGCGGGAGCAAGACCATCAAGGCCCGGGAGGCCGGCGCCGTCCGGGACTGCCTCGACACCATGGCCGACAGCGTGGACCGACTCCGGCAGTCGGCCCAGGAGCTGGGCCGTCTCGGCCGGGCCGGCTCGGCCGGGTTCATGTGGCACCTGAGCAACGTCCAGACCTGGTGCAGCGCCGCCCTCACCGACGAGAACACCTGCCTTGATAGCCTCTCCAAGTACGGTTCCGGCCGTGAAAGGGATGACATCCGGAAGAAGGTGGTCCAGGTGGCCCAGCTCACCAGCAATGCTCTGGCCCTCGTGAACCGGCTCGACCCGAAGTACTGAACCGGCTCAAATATGATCTCCCTAGTCCCTAGCTAGCTGATTAAAGAGACTAATATATATATATATTGCTTGGTTTTGTAGTGTTTGCCTTGCTTCTTGCTTAATGAATGTGTTGTAATAGTTTGTATATCATCAACGTTATGGTTTTGTGATCTGAAGTTTATCAGAAAGATGGTATAAATCTAAGCACTACGAGTTGGTCGTTTAAGCAAGAGAAGCTCAGCTCTTATTGATGCTGGTGTTCTCTCCTGAAATTTAATTCGGTCGACAACATAATTTGGTCTCATTTGCTTATCCTTGGAAATAGTGGGGACGAGGACAGAGTGGAACATTGCTCATCTTCTTCCCTTGATTCCAGCAATAGATTAGAAAAAAAGGCGTCAAAAAAATAAAATAAAATAAACATACGATCACCACCACCCATTAATTCTCTTCTCTAGCTCATACTCACCCATTGTTTTCCTTTCTTCCAGATCCAGTGGCTTTAATCTTTAGCTTTTCCTCTTGGATCTTCTCCACTTGCTCGTAGTATGTTCGTGGGGTTCACCGCCGGAAAAAGCCACCGCGATGCACGCCGGTGGGTCTAACAATAATGGGAGGCCTCATAAAGTCTCTTTTCCTTCCCATCCTACTCCCACTACCGAAGTTTGGCCTCTCGCTAACCAACCAGTACCAGCAGCGCTGTCACATAAGCTTCGTGGTACCATTTGAGTCTTCTGGGGCCGCAGTCTAAGACTTTTTGGCAGGGCCAGTCTGAATACTTGCCAGTCTCTGCCCAATTGTTTTCTTTGTTTTGAAAAAAATAATCTATGGCCAACTAAAGTGTGAAGGGGTATTGAGTGCCACCCAACATTCTCTGTTGATTGGAATGCCAGGCCCTTCGACAACCGATCAAATAACCGATGCATGCCGAATATTTCTCTCCTCTGTTGCTGTCTTTTTTTTTTTTTTGTGTACAAACGAATAATTATACTAGTCTAATGCGAGTCAACCTAAATAAATCTGAGTACAAAATCAGCTGTAAAGGATAAGGGCAAGGGTCTCCCAATTTCCACGACCACGAATCGGCATGTTGGACGACAGAAGTAGCTACCTAGTCCGTCGCCGAATTGGCTTTCCGAAAGATATGGTGGATCTGGGCACTATCAACCCCCGCAGAATAATCCAAATATCCCTAGTGTGGCCAGGAGGGCAATTCTCCTTCTTCAGCCAAGAGATGACCGACATGGAATCACTCTCGATGAAGAGCCTCTGAGCATGAAGAGTACGAGCAGTATATGAAATACCCACCCAAGCCACATGAAGCTCTGACATAGGGACAGAGAAGTCGAGAGTGCCAAATCCTCTAGCTGCCAATAAGTCCCCATGAGTACCATGGATAACGAAAGCAGATCCAACAACTCTACCACAAACACTCCCATCAAAGTTGATTTTGACAAACCCTAGAGGAGGTTCCCATGAGATAAAAACTGTGTGCCGGTTCGCTGCCAGAGCAGCAGGGGATCTCTAGAGGCCAAAGACATCAAAACCAACACGGGCACAGTTCGCCATCAATAGTCTAGTCTTCCTCACATTAATGTGAGGAGAAAGAGTAACGTCAGAGAAAATGAACTAGTTCCTGGACAGCTAAATCTGGTATGCCATAGCAGCCCAAAGACCTTTCTTCTGATAGGAACACTGCCTGAGATAAATAAGAAAGGAGGAACGTGAAGAGCCCGAATCATCTTGTCTAATGGAGTAGCCTATCATATGCCAGACCTGTCTAGCTCTAGGACAGATGAAGATAGCATGATCAGAAGATTCCTCCTCCAAATTACATAAAGGGCAGATCGGCTGAATAGGAAGGCCTCTCCATAAAAGAAGACCGCAGGTAGGAAGACAGTCCCACATAAGCTTCCAAATAAAAAGCTGAACCCTAGGAATAATAGGAAGCTTCCAAATCCATGCCGCATCAACCGAGCGCGGGGACTGAGGCCTGAACAACTTGACTAGATCCCTAGAGGGAGCCTTAGAGAGACTGGTTCTTTGCTAGATCTTGGAGTCAGAAGAGTGGTCAGAAGTAAGAGGCATCGAGAGAATCCACGAGAGAGTTCCAATCCAAAGAATCTGGTCATCGAGGGGATATGCCAAGCAGGGGGATCAGAGGAAATCAAATCCTTAACCCTTAAACTGGATGCGGCCATGATTAGTTTGGTTTTGGACCATGAAAAATACAAACAAACTCTGACAGCATCACGTAGAGAGTTTTTTTTTATTTTAATACCGGTGTCAAACGACACCAATTTTACAACATAAAAGATAAAGAATTTGTAATAAAATAAAATAAAATAAAAATATTATTTAAAATGATATTTTTTTGTGTTCACAATGGCAATCAAAAAGCACCACTCAAAATGATGCTTTTAAGAAGCACAGCTTCAAATGGCGCTTTTAAAAGCATCATTTTAAGTAAGCGTCATTTTAAGTGGCACTTTTTGACTGCCACGATGAACATAAAAAATGCCATTTAAAATAGTAATTTTCAATTTAACATCTTTTTTACAAAATTTTTGCCTTTCATGCAAATATTGAAAAACCGATGTCGTTTGGTACCGATTTCAAAAAGGACTCAGAACATGGAGGCAATGCAGGCGTTCACCCTATAGTATGAAGTTTCAAACGATTAATTTGCTTTCGAAAACAATCATAAAGCATTTGGTAACTCATTTAGGCTGCATTTAGGCACCAAAATACATTTAGGCACCAAAATAACTAAAGATTGAATTAGAAATAGTGTTCTTTTTTTTTCTTTTTATCATTGTCTCGATGGTACTAAATAAAAGAAGAGAAATAACACATGTAATGCACTACATATAAGCTCTGTTTAATAACTAATCAGAATGGATTTCGGTCTTGTTTGATAGGATTGTTAATAGTAGTTTTGTAAAAACAGAGATTTAGCCGTAAAGATTTTGATTGTTTGGTAATTAAAAATTAAAACGGTTGCTCAGAAGTAGCAACCCAAGAGAGGGATGAATTGAGTTCTTTAAAAAATTTAATACGTAAATATATGCTTTCAACAAATCAAAATTTAATCAGTAGTGGTATGGTGAAGTAAACACAAAGATATCACAGAAAATATGCAGGCAATCATAAACACAAAGATTTTTATAGTGGTTCGGTGCCAACCCTGCATCTACGTCTACTCCCCAAAAATCTTTTAGGAATTTTACTCCAATCGTTTCACCAAACGATTACAACCCTACCCTTTCCTGGCTAGCAATTTATTTCATGGCACAAGGCAGCCTTACAATAAACTACCAAGGGTTAAACCCAACCCTTTACAAGATTCAAATAAGTTTTAAAAAATATTAAGAACAAAAAGCTCCTATAATGAGCAGATATTCAAAAATAAATACTTTACAATTTTAAAGACTATTCCTCAAATGAGCTTCTTCCTTCGAATGCACTTCAGCTATAAATGAAGTCTCCTTTGAAGTAGCTCAAGCTCTTTTGAAAGCTTTGATGATTCAGCAAGGATAAGCAATTAATGATCTTTAAGAGCTTTTACGTATTCAATGCACATTTCTTTCTCTAAGAACAGCTTGGATGTATGCAATAAATTTCTCTACTGTTCATCTCTTTTTTTTTTGTTGACATCATGGCTATTTAAGGAGTTTGAACTGCAAAACTAGTAGTTAGAGATGGAACGGAAATAAAGGAAAGAAAAATGGAATCAAAGATGACCGTTGGAGAAGTTTTCCAAACCCCAGTCATCCCGTCGTTCAGCTAGAATGAAGAGAGCATCGTTTTCTTCCCAAGAAGCCAAGCTTCAATTGACTAGAAACGAAATATAGTCATCTTGGAAATGTGAAAGCAACCGCCTAGGCAACTAAATACCAAACCCTATTGACTGGATTTGATCCCTAGTTGGATGGATTGGTAAATGAATAGCCCAAGAGAAGATGTCATTCTAAACTAGTTGACATGTCATTCTAAACTAGTTGACTGGATTTGATCCCTAGTCAACTACTTTCAAATAAGGTTCAGCCAAGTTTACTGGCACATCTTGGCAAACAAGAGAATAAATCTAGTTGACTGGATTTGATCCCCAATCAACTTGTTTATAGCATTGGTTCGGCTAAGTGACTTTATAGGAAAAAATAGTTGACTAAAATGCAACTTCAGTCAACTTGTTTTTAGCATGGTTTGACCAAAGCTTTTCCCAGGCAAAAATACTTGACTAAAATGCAACTCCAGTCAACTTATTTTTAGCATGGTTCAGCCAAAGCTTTTCCCAGGCAAAAATAGTTGACTAAAATGCAACTCCAGTCAAATAGTTTTTAGCATGGTTCAACTAAGACTTTTTCCAAGCAAAAATAGTTGACTAAAATGCAACTTCAGTCAACTAGTTTTTAGCATGGTTCGATCAAGGCTTTTTCCAGGCAAGTCTAGTTGACTAAAAAATCATTCTAGTCATCTTGATTGAAGCAAGGTTCGGCTAGAGCATTGTAGGAGTAAATTTAATTGGCTGGATTTGATGCCTAATCAACTCTTTTAAAGCATGGTTTGGCCAAATCACTGAGCAGGGAGTCTAGTTGGCTGGATTTGAAATCCAGTTGACTAGAAAACATAAGCAATCGGCCAGGAGGAATCTAGTTAGCTGGATTGAAAATCCAATTGTTCAGATTTCAGTAGCATTCGGCCAGGAGAAGTAAAATAAGTAGCTGGTTGGCTGGAAAGTAATGTTAGTCCACCGAAAAAGAAGAGAACACAGCCAATGAAGAAAGAATGCAATTCTTAGTAGCAGTGAGTGTAGGAATATTTTCATTTGTTTCAATATTTTGAGATAGAGTATTGAAACACCTTTCACTCTTCTTGGTATACTGTATAAAACCTGTAATGATCTTTGTCTCCACAATAAACACATTAGTACTATACTTAATTGCTTTGTAATCATTAAAATTAATAAGGAGTCAATAATCTCTCCCTTTTTGATGATGACAAAATCATTAAGTATATATTTAAAAGATTGCATTTGAAGGTAAATCATTACATTCTTGGTTTATTTGAAAATGAAGACATTCTCCCCCTTTATAATGTTAAGTTCTTCTCCCCCTAAATTTTTGAATGTATGAAGATGTATGCAGTGTTCTTCTTTATTTTGGAATGTATGCAATATTCTTCTTCTCTTTTTTGTCATCAATCAAACATGAGGTTAAAGAATGTGCAAAGCCTTTCTTTTAGGAATTTAAATAAATTAACTATTCTAAATATCATTCATTAGGAAAGCTTTTCATCAATGGTAAACACACAATGCATTAAAAACATGAGTACATAATTAAACATTAATACAAACTAGTAAGCCAGGAGCTTGATCCAAATATCAAATACTAAAGCAAGTATACATTAACACCATACAAGATATAAGTTTTAAAATACAAGAAGAGCATAAAGTCTACTCTTCATTAGAAGAAGAAATAACAGATGGTCGAGAAGAAGATCCTTTGTGGCGCCGAGGAGCTGAAGGCCTGAACTGATGTGACTGCGGTGGAGGCACTCGGAGGTGAGGATGAGAATGAGTCTGATATGATCCAAAGAACTGAGGAGCTGGTTGGGAAGAGGCAGAAGCAAGGTCCTACTCTAGGAGGCTGATAAGCTTGGCAATGGACAACATTTGAAGCATATTTGGTTTGGCTTTCATTAGAACGCATATGAAACACTACCCATTTAGCTTTACCCTCAAAACACTCCAGCTTAGCTTTTAAATGATTAACCTCATTAAGAATGTAGCCCACCATAGAATCATTTTGGTTAAAAACTCTCCCATTAAGAATTTGAATGTTATGCTCAATTCACTCCTGATGCACCAAAATTTGAGAAAGTGTCCCAAAGATAGAGGAGATGTGGGGAATCATAGAATAGTAATTTATGGATGCTCCACTATCCTCAGAGCTTCTACTTGACTGAACGTGAGATAACTCTCTAATTATCCATTGTATTGCTCTTCATAGATTTCAATGGTATTGCGTTGAGGAGGAGGGTTAGCATTACAGAAAGGTGGCTCAAGTGCAGAAGGCATAAATGAAGGACCATTATCGCCAAGATGCATTAAAGGTGAAGTAAAAATTGGTTGTGGCTGAACTTGAGGGGGTTGGTCTAATGGTGGAGGGACATGAATTTCAATAACTCTATCTCTAACCTTGGTCCAAATACCATCAAGCTTAGCAAAACCCATACGGTGAAGGGAATGAGCATTGAAGGTATCGAAATGGCGCAAATCTATTTCTTTCTCACCCTTAAGTTTAACATTGAAATGCTTAAAAACATAGGTAAGAAACATGCCATAAGGTAGAGCAGCCTTGGGACGTTCTAAAGATTCCTTCATGATAGACATAATAAGATTAGGGAAGTCAAGTGGGGTTTCATTGATGATGTGGTACATGATACAGATGTCACGGTCAATTACAACATTGAATGAACCAGCACGAGGGGCAAAAATTTTTGCAACAATGCTATGGAGCAATCTATTCTCAACACTTAACTTATTGGCATCAAGATTTTCTATGTTGTCTTCCTCACCATCCTCTACATCAAGAACAACTGTGAGTCTATAACCTCTACCACAAGGAAGATTTTCCATAACACCATGAGCAGGAATATTTAAAATGGATCCTAGAATTTTTCTATCAAACTCTATCTAACCTTTTTAACAACAGAAGTAATGACACCATCACCAAAAAGGATGTTCTCATAAAATTCTCGGATAAGGTCTAGATAGATAGGTATTTTGGTTTTCAATAAGTTTGTGCAACCTTGTTTAGCTAACAAACTACCAATCTTAAATCCTTCTTGATCAAGAAAGTTGAAATCTACTAACCTTCCATTTGTAAGTGCTCTTGCGGCAATATTGGCGGTGGAGGAAGTGAAACTCTGTGAAGAAGAAGAAGATGGAGCTTTCCTATGAAGATCAGAGGAGCTTTCCTCTTCCCTTGCATGAAGATTCTTCTTCTTAGGAGCCATCTCTTTTTTTCTTGGAGGGAATGAAGTTGTGAGGGATGGAGAGCTATGGAAGGATCGGCCAGGTGGTGAAAATGACAAGTGATGGAAGAGAGCATGGTGAGAAGTGATATATAAGCAAGTTCCATCTAGTTGACTGGCCAATTAGCTAAGGGGGTGAATTTGAGTTAGTTGGCAGGTCAACTAGAGAAAGAATTAAATGTTGTTTGGTGAGGGAGTAAAGGTTAAAAGTTCTTTTGATCAGTTGACTGGCTTGTTAACTCATGAATGAAATGTATTGAATGAAGTTAGCTGGCCAGTTACCTGAGAAATAAATGAAAGATAGAATTGAATGCTTTGAGTGTTTATTGGAGAGAGTAAAAGAAAAATAGGCTTAGATGGTTGCCCAGTCAGCTGGCACACAAGGAATTAAACTAGCTAACTTCTTAGTTAGCCGAAACAAGAGATCTCACATGCGAAAGGTATCAGGAGGGCTTTAGAAAACCAAAAAAAATAAATTCAAGGAGGTTTTCAAGAGGAAACAGAGTTCCAAATTCATCTAGAGGATACTATGAACTTCTAGAGATCTAACAAGCATGGCAAAAAAAATCAAATAAGCTAACTTACTGAACCAAAGGATCAATCATACCAAGTTCCCTTCTAATTTTACAAAATTTGGCTTCTTCAAGTGGTTTTGTGAAAATATTAGCAAGTTGCTTTTCAGTACACAAAAATTTACAACATTACCATTATTTACATGATCCCTAATAAAATGATGTCTAATTTCTATGTGTTTGGTCCTAGAATGCTAGATGGGATTCTTAGTTAAATTGATTGCACTAGTGTTATCATATTTTATTGGAATGCCTTTTAGTTTAATGCCATATTTTTCTAGTTGCTGCTTAATCTACAAGATTTGAGCATAGCAACTTCCAGCTGCAATGTATTCGGCCTTGGCCTTAGACAAAGCTACTGAAGTTTGCTTCTTACTAAATCAGAGGATTAAGTTAATACCTAGAAATTGGCAAGTTTTACTAGTTGATTTTCTGTCTAGCTTACAATCAGCAAAATCCAAGTCTATGTATCATATTAGGTCAATGCTAGATTGCTTGTCATACCAAAGTCCTAAATTTACCATATCACTTAAGTATTTAAAGATCCTTTTAACAACAAACAAGTATGACTCTTTGGAATTAGCTTGAAATCTAGCACACACACAAACACTAAAAAGAATATCAGGTCTACTTGTAGTTAAATACAATAATGATCCTATCATGCCTCTATAAAATTTTAAATCAACACATTTGTTGGTACTATTTAAATCTAATCTACATGATGAGCTCATAGGTGTACCGATACTCTTGAAGGTCTCCATGGTAAATTTTTTAAGCATTTCTTTGATGTACTTGGATTGGTTTATGAAGATACCCTCCTTGCTTTGTTTAATTTAAAGTTTGAGAAAGTAGTTTAATTCGCCCATCATGCTCATCTCGAACTCTTCCTACATAAGCTTTGCAAAGTCTTTGCATAAAGAATCATTAGTAGCACAAAAAATGATATCATCCATATAAATTTGAATAATAAGCATGTCATCATTTTATCTTTTAATGAATAAGGTTGTATCTACATTTTCTCAAATAAATTTATTACTGATTAAGAATTTACTTAATCTTTCATACCAAGCCCGAGAAGCTTGTTTCAAACTGTATAAAGCTTTGTTCAACTTGAATACATGGTTTGAAAATAAGTAATTTTTAAAACCGGATGGTTGCCCCAGAAAGACTTGTTCAATAATATATCCATTTAGGAAAATGCTCTTAACATCCATTTGATATAATTTAAAATTAATAAAGCAACCAAATGCAAAAAAAATCTAATAGCTTCTAATCTAGCTATAGGGGCATATATTTCATCAAAATCAATATCCTCTTCTTGGTTATATCCCTTAACTTCCAATCTTGCTTTATTTCTTATTATATTACCATGTTCATCCAATTTGTTTCTAAATACCCATTTAGTCCCAATGATTGAATGATTATGAAGTCTATCAACAAGAGCCCATACATTATTCCTTTCAAATTGATGAAGTTTCTCATGCATGGCTTTTATCCAATTAATATCATTTTTAGCATCATCATAGCATTTAGGTTCAATTTGAGATACAAATGCTAATTTATTGTAAGTATCTCTAAATAATGATTTAGTCTGAATACCATGAGATGGATCATGTAAGATTAACTCTTTAGAGTGATTATGAACATACCTCTATTCTCTTTCTAATTCATCATTAACTTGAGGTTCATCAAGTTGATTTTTGTCATTTTCTTCATGTACCTCTTGTATCGCTCAGTCCTCTTTATCTTCCAAAGTGATATTCTTAAGTTGATCTTCAATTTCATTTACATCTTTTAAATACTTTCTCTTCCTTGATGAAATATCATTAGTTTTATCAAATATAACATGAATTGATTCCTCAACTATTAAAGTCTTTTTATTGAATACTCTATAAGCTCTACTATGTGAAGCATAATCAAGAAAAATTCCTTCATTAGATTTAGCATCAAATTTATCAAGGTTCTATTTTTTATTATTCAAAACAAAACATCAGCAACCAAAAATGTGAAAATAACCAATGTTTGGTTTTTTACCTTTTCAAAGTTCATACAGGATCTTTTTCAAAGCAGGTCTAATTAATGCATGATTTAAAACATAACATATTGTATTGATAGCTTCAGCCCAAAATACGTTGGGAGATTGCTCTCACACAACATGGTACGGGCCATTTCTTTTAAAGTTCTGTTCTTTCTTTCTCCTACTCCATTTTGTTGGAGTGTCCTAGGTGCTGAAAAATTATGCTCAATGCTATTTTCATTACAAAAATTTTTAAAAGGTTGATTTTGAAACTCTTTGCCATGATTACTTGGAATCAATAAAATAGAAGAACTCTTTTTATTTGTAATCTTTTTAAACAATTTTTGAAATGCAGTAAAAGCTTCATCTTTGCTAACTAAAAATAAAATCCATGTAAATCATGAAAAATCATCGATCACAACGAAACCATATCTTTTTCCTCCTAGACTAGTGGTTCTTGTAGGACCAAACAAATCCATATGCAAGAGCTCCAAAGATCTAGTGGTAGAAACCAAATTTTTTGATTTAAAAGATAATAAGTTTGTTTTCTAAATTGATAAGCATCACAAATTTTATCTTTTTCAAAAACTAGTTTTGGCAAACCATTCACTAAATCCTTTTTAATCAGTTTAGATAATAAATCTATACTTGCATGAGCTAATCTATGATGCCACAGCCAACTATTATCAGTTTTAGCATTCATAGCAACTATGCATTCAATATTTTGGTCATACAAATTATTTAAATCAACAATATATACATTACCACGCCTATGACCAATAAATTTTATGTACTCATCAGCAGGATTTATAACAATGCATAAGGATGATTCAAATGTAACTCTAAAACCTTTGTCACATAATTGACTAATGCTAAGCAAATTATATTTTAGGGCATCTACAAGTAGAACATTATCAATGTAAATATGAGGTGTGATACCTATTTGACCAATGCCAATTATTTTACCTTGGCCATTATCTTCAAAAGTAACAACACCTTCATCTTTTGCATCCAAAATGATGAATTATGATTCATCATCCGTCATGTGTCTTAAGCACCCACTATCGAAGTACTATTTCTTTTTAGTTGCTCGTGTTGCAAGACACACCTGCATATAAAAATTTAAGTTTTACTTTTAGGTACCCAAGCTTTCTTGGGTCCTTTGGGGTTAGTTAAAATAGTTTCTTTCGGAATTCATATTTTTCTAACATTTTGTGTATGACATATATATGCTTTGTGTCCAGATTTACAATATTTAAAATAAGTAATCTTAGTAGAATCATCAGCATGCACATAAATATTTTTTTAAAACTTTTATCTTTTTAAAGGATCATATCTAAGTCTGACTTTGTTGTAAATAGCTCTTTGACTATTAAGAATTATTTCTAATTTATTTGAGCTTAAAGTAAATTTATCTATAATAGGCTTTAATCTATCTACTTTATTTTTTAATTCTTGATTTTTCTTAAGCAAGGATTCATTTTCTTTTGAAATTCTTTCTTTTTTAAAACTTAGATTTTTGATCTCATTTTTAGTTCTTTATTTTTTGAGCTTAAGTAAGCAAAATCATCAAGCAATTTATAGAATGCACCATGTATAGTTCATTAAAAGTAAAGTCATCTAGGAAGCTAAGACTTACCCCATTATCATCTGCCATGAAGCATACATTGGTGACTTTATTTTTGTCTTTCTCTTCAGAGCTTGTAACTTCACTGTCACTCCAAGTCGCTACTATGGCTTTCTTCTTTATTCTTTTAGAGCCTTTTTTCAATTGAGGAATTCTGATCTGATGTGTCCTGGCTTCTTACATTCGTAACATATAAGAGGCTGATTTTTCTCATTCTCTTTGCTATATTTCCCTTTTATGAATTATTTTCTTCTTCCTCCAAATTTCTTCTTTCTCATAAATTTCTTGAATTTCGTGAGATAAGTGCCATCTCATCATCCTCTTCACTGTCACTACTTGTTTCCTCACTCTCATCATCTTGTGTGGCACTCTTTAAAGCCATAGTCTTTTTTTTCTTTGACTCATTTTCATCAATATGTTATCGCTGCTGAAGCTCATGAGTCATCAAAGAACCAACTAATTCTTCAAGAGATAGTGTGTTGAGGTCATTGGCTTCTTGAATTATAGTAACTTTGGCCTTCCAAGACCTAGGCAAGGATCTAAAATCTTTCTAACAAGATTACCATTAGTATAAGATTTTCCTAGGCTTTTCAGCCCATTAATAATGTCGGTAAACCTTGTAAACATATCAGTAATGTTTTTAGCAGAATCCATTTTGAATAATTCATATTTGTGAACAAGCATATTTATTTTAGATTCTTTGACTTGATTTGTACCCTCATATGTGACTTCAAGTCTATTCCAAATTTTCTTGGCAAAAGTGCAAGTAAAAATTTGATTAAATTTATTTGCATCAAGTGAACAATAAAGCACATTCATAGCTTTAGCATTCAGTTGAGCCATCTTTTTATTTTGCACATCCCATTTCGTTTTCGGCTTTGGGATATCAAGACCATTAGTCTTGATAGTGGGTGTGTGTGGGCCATTGATTATGATGCTCTATAAATCATAATCTAGTGCTTGGATGAAGATTTTTATTCATACTTTTCAATAAGTGTAGTTTGTTTCATTGAACAAATGTGGTCTATTAGTTGACTGTCCCTAAGTTAAAACTGATCCCATTTGGATTGCTAATAATCTTTGGCTCCAAGCTTATTAAAGCAAAAGTAATTAAGAGCACGCTGCTCTGATACCACTTGTTGCCCCAGATGTAACAACCTAAGAGGGGGATGAATTAGGTTCTTTAAAAAATTTAATACGCAGATATGTGCTTTCAACAAATCAAAATTTAATCGGTAGTGGTGTGGTGAAGTAAACACAAAGATATCATAAAAAATATGTAGGCAATCACAAACACAAAGATTTTTGTAATGGTTCGGTGCCAATCATGCACCTACGTCCACTCCCCAAGAACCCATTGAGAATTTCACTCCAATCATTTCACCAAACGATTACAACCCTAGCCTTTCCCGGCTAGCAACTTGTTTCATGGCACAAGGCGGCCTTACAATAAACTTCCAAGGGTTAAACCCAACCCTTCACAAGATTCAAACAAGTTCAAAAAATATTAAGAACAGAAAGCTCCTATAATGAGTAGATATTCAAAAATAAATACTTTACAATTTTGAAGACTATTCCTCAAATGAGCTTCTTCCTTTGAATGTACTTCAGCAAAAAATGAAGTGTCTTTTGAAGTAGCTGAAGCCTTGAATGCTTTTGGAAGCTTTGATGATTCAGCAAGGATAAGCAATCAATGATCTTTAAGAGCTGTCACATATTCAATGCACAGCTTCGTTTCTTTCTCCATGAACAACTTAGATGTATGCAATAAATTTCTCTACTGTTCACCTCTTTTTTTTTTTCCATTGACATCATGGCTATTTAAGGAGTTTGAACTGCAAAACTAGTTGTTAGAGATGGAATGGAAATAAAGGAAAGAAAAACGAAAGCAAAGATGACTGTTGGAGAAGTTTTTCAAACCTCAGTCATCCCGTCGGCTAGCTGGAATGAAGAGAGCATCATTTTCTTCCTAACAAGCCAAGCTTCAGTTGATTAGAAATGAAATATAGTCATCTTGGAAATGTGAAAGCAACCGCCTAGGAAACTAAATACCAAATCCAGTTGACTGGATTTGATCCCCAATCGGCTGGATTGGTAAATGAATAGCCCAAGAGAAGATGTCATTCCAAACTAGTTGATTGGATTTGATCCCCAGTGAACTACTTTCAAATAAGGTTTAGCCAAGTTTACTGAGCACGTCTTGGCAAACAAGAGAACAAAATCCAGTTGACTGGATTTGATCCCCATTCAACTTGTTTTTAGCATGGTTTGGCCAAGTGACTTTGTAGGCAAAAATAGTTGACTAAAATGCAACTCCAGTCAACTTGTTTTTAGCATGGTTCGGCCAAAGCTTTTCACAGGCAAAATAATTGACTAAAATGCAACTCCAGTCAACTTGTTTTAGTATGGTTTGGCCAAAGATTTTTCCAAGAAAAAATAGTTGACTAAAATGCAACTCCAGTCAACTAGTTTTTAGCATGGTTTGGCCAAGGCTTTTCCCAAGCAAAAATAGTTGACTAAAATGCAACTCTAGTCAACTAGTTTTTAGCATGGTTCGGCCAAGGCTTTTCCCAAGCAAAAATAGTTGACTAAAATGCAACTCTAATCAACTAGTTTTTAGCATGGTTTGGCCAAGGCTTTTCCTAGGCAAGTCTAGCTGACTAAAAAATCATTCCAGTCAACTTGATTGAAGCAAGGTTCGGCCAAAGCATTGCAGGAGCAAATTTAGTTGGCTAGATTTGATGCTCAGTCAACTCTTTTCAAGCATGGTTTGGCCAAATCACTGAGCAGGGAGTCTAGTTGGCTGGATTTAAAATCCAGTTGACTATAAAACATAAGCAATCGGCTAGAAGGAATCTAGTTACCTGGATTGGAAATCCAGTTACCTGGATTGGAAATCCAGTTGTCCAGATTTCAATAGCATTCGGCCAAAAGAAGTGAAATAAATAGCTGATTCGTTGAAAATTAATGTCAGTCCACCAAAAAATAAGAGAACACAACAAATGAAGAAAGAATGCAATTCTTAGTAGCAGTGAGTGTAGGAATATCTTCATTTGTTTCAATCTTTTGAGATAGAGTATTGAAACATCTTTCACTTTTCTTGGTACATTATATAAAACCTGCAATGATCTTTGTCTCCATAATAAACACATTAGTACCATACTTAATTGCTTTGTAATCATCAAAATCAACAATGAGTCAACAATCTTTTCCTTTTTGATGATGACAAAACTATTAAGTATATATTTAAAATATTGCATTTGAAGGTAAATCATTACATTCCTGGTTTATTTGAAAGTGAAGACATTCTCCCCTTTTATAATGTTAAGTTCTTCTCCCCCAAAATTTTTGAATGTATGAAGATGTATGCAGTGTTCTTCTCTATTTTGGAATGTATGCAATAGTCTTCTCTCCTTTTTTTTCATCAATCAAACATGAGGTTAAAGAATGTGCAAAGCATTTCTTTTAGGAATTTAAACAAATTAACTATTCTAAATATCATTTTATCAGGTAAGCTTTTCATCAATGGTAAACACACAATGCATTGAAAACATGAGTACATAATTAAACATTAATACAAACAAGTAAGTCAGGGGCTTGATCCAAACATCAAGTACTAAAGCAAGTATACATTAACACCATACAAAATATAAATTTCAAAATACAAGAAGAGCATAAAGTCTACTCTTCATCAAAAGAAGAAATAACAGATGGTCAAGAAGAATATCCTTGTGGCGCTGAGGAGCTGGAGGCCTAAACTGATGTGACTGCGGTGGAGGCATTCGAAGGTGAGGATGAGAATAAGTCTGATCAGATCTAAAGAACTGAGGAGCTGATTGGGTAGGGGCAGAAGCAAGGTGCTGCTCTAGGGGGCTGATAAGCTTGGCAATGGAAGCCGTCCAACAATCAACAGCATTTGAAGCATCTTTGGTTTGGCTTTCATTAGAGCGCATATGAAATGCTATCCATTCAGCTTTATCCTCAAAAAACCTCATTAAGAATGCAGCCCACCATAGATTAATTTTGGTGAAAACTCTTCCATTAAGAATTTGAATGTTATGCTCAATTTGCTCTTGATGCGCCAAAATTTGAGAAAGTGTCCCAAAGATAGAGGAGATGTGGGGAATCACATAATAGTCATTTATGGATGCTCCACTATCCCCATAGTTTTTGCTTGATTGAACACGGGATAATTCTCTAATTATCTGTTGTATCTTCTCTTCATAGATCTCAATGATGTTGCTTTGAGGAGGGTTAGCATTACAGGGAGGTGGCTCAAGTGCAGAAGGCATAAATGGAGGTCCATCATCGCCAAGATCCATTAAAGGTGAAGTAAAAATTTGTTGTGGCTGAACTTGAGGGAGTTGGTCTAACGGTAGAGGGACAGGAATTTCAACAACTCTATCTCTAACCTTGGTCCAAATACCATCAAGCTTAGCAAAACCCATACGGTGAAGGGAGTGAGTATTGAAGGTACCAGAATGGCGCAAATCTATTTCTTTCTCACCCTTAAGTTTACATTGAAATACTTAAAAGCATAGGTAAGAAACATGCCATAAGGTAGAGCAGCTGAGACATCCTAAAGAATCCTTTATGATAGACATCATAAGATCAGGAAAGTCATGTGGGGTTTCATTGATGATGTGGTACATGATACAAATGTCACGGTTAGTTACAGCATTGAATGAACCAGCACGAGAGGCAAAGATTTTTGCAACAATGCTATAGAGCAATCTATTCTCAACACTTAACTTATTGGCATCAAGATTTTCTATGTTGTCTGCCTCACCATCCTCTACACCCAAAACAACTGCGAGTCTATAACCTCTATCACAAGGAAGATTTTCTATAACACCACGAGCAGGAATGTTTAAGATGGATCTTAGAATTTTTCTATCAAACTCTATCTTAACCTTTTTAACAACAGAAGTAATGACACCATCACCAAAAAGGATGTTCTCATAAAATTCCCGGATAAGGTCTGGGTAGATAGGTATTTTCATTTTAAATAAGTCTGTCCAACCTTGTTTAGCTAACAAACTACCAATATCAAAACCTTCTTGATAAGAAGTTTAAATCCACTAATCTTCCATTTGCAAGTGTTCTTGCAGCAATGTTAGAGGTGGAGGAAGTTGAACTCTGCAAAAAAGAAGAAGATGGAGCTTTCCTACGAAGATCAGAGGAGCTTTCCTCTTCCCTTACATGAAGATTCTTCTTCTTAGGAGCCATCTCTCTTTTTCTTGGAGGGAATGAAGTTGTGAGGGATGGAGAGCTATGGGAGCATGGTGAGAAGTGATATATAGGCAAGTTCCATCTAATTGACTAGCTGGTTAGCTAAGGGGGCAAATTTGAGTTAGCTGGCCGATCAACTAGAGAAAGAATTAAATGTCGTTTGGTGAGGGAGTAAAGGTGAAAAGTTCTTTTAATCAGTTAACTGGCTGGTTAACTCATAAATGAAATGTATTGAATGAAGTTAGCTATCCAGTCAGCTGAGGAATAAATGAAAGATATAATTGAATGCTTTGAGTGTTTATTGGAGGGAGCAAAAGAAAAGAGGCTTAAATAGCACACAAGGAATTAAATTAGATAACTTCTTAGTTATGTGAAAGGTATCAGGAGGGCTTTAGAAAATTAGAAAAAATAAATTCAAGGAAGTTTTCAAGAGGAAAGAGAGTTCCAAATTCATCTAAAGGATACTATGAACTTCTAGAGATCTAACAAGCATGGAAAAAATAATCAAATAAGCTAACTTACTGAACCAAAGGATCAATCATACCAAGTTTCCTTCTAATTTCATAATACTTGGCTTCTTCAAGTGGTTTTGTAAAAATATCAGCTAGTTACTTTTCAGTACACAAAAATTTAATTATAACATTACCATTATTCACATGATCCCTAATAAAAAGATGTCTAATTTTTATGTGTTTGATCCTAGAATGCTGAATGGGATTCTTAGTTAAATTGATTGCATTAGTGTTATCACATTTTATTGAAATGCCTTTTAGTTTAATACCATAATCTTCTAGTTGCTACTTAATCCACAAGATTTAAGCACAGCAACTTTCAGCTGCAATGTATTTGGCCTTCGTCGTAGACAAAGCTACTAAAGTTTACTTCTTACTAATCAGGAGATTAAGTTAACACCTAAAAATTGACAAATTTTACTAGTTGATTTTCTATCTAACTTACGACCAGCAAAATCTGAGTCTGTGTATCATATTAGGTCAATGCTAGATTGTTTGTCATATCAAAGTCCAAAATTTATACTTCCACTTAAATATTTAAAGATCCTTTTAGCAGCAAGCAAGTGTGACTTTTTAGGATTAGCATGAAATCTAGCACACATACAAACACTAAAAAGAATATTAGGTCTACTTGTAGTTAAATACAATAATGATTCTATCATGCCTCTATAAAATTTTAAATCAACACATTTGTCGATACTATTGAAATCTAATCTACATGATGAGCTCATAGGTATACCGATACTCTTGGAGGTCTCCATGCCAAATTTCTTTAGCATTTATTTGATGTATTTGGATTGGCTTATGAAGATACCCTCCTTGTTTTGTTTAATTTGAAGTCCGAGAAAGTAGTTTAATTTGTCCATATCATGCTCATCTTGAACTCTCCTTGCATAAGCTTTGCAAAGTCCTCGCATAAGAATCATTAGTAGTACAAAAAATGATATCATCCGCATAAATTTGAACAATAAGCATATCATCATTTTATTTTTTAATGAATAAGGTTGTATCTACATTTTCTCGAATGAATTTATTACTGATCAAGAATTTACTTAATCTTTCATACCAAGCCCGAGGAGCTTGTTTCAAACTGTATAGAGTTTTGTTCAACTTGAATACATGGTTTGAAAATAAATGATTTTTAAAGTATTTTATCTTGCGAAATCTGAAAGATACTTTTAAAGTATTTTATCAAGCAACATAAAATTATATAAAAATAATTTTTTAGACCTCTAAATTTAGTTTTGGGTCTTTGAAAAGCTCAACCAAATGGAAAGTTAATTATTTTTAACCATCCTTTAATCAGCTGATCAACAAATAAAATTGTTCACCATCTCAAAGTTATTCAGGTGAGGGATGGTCAGAAGCTAATGATAAAATTGACTCTTGTTAGCAAAATCCAGATTAACTTAATTTCAAAATAAAATTACCAAGATTAATTTTTTATCACATGATCCAATAGTTTTATTTATTTATTTATTTGCTAATATTTGGCTGGATAACTTGATAGGTTCTCCTTATATATATATCATTGAACTCGCAACCAAATATAGCCAAAAGATTTATATGGTCGTACCATTGATTAATTAATTTTTTTAAACAGTTAATTTATTCTTTAATTCTCTCAAAAAATAATATATTGTGAACACCACCATAATTTTAAAATTTCAATGGCAAAGTACAGCATTTCATCTTGAAAACATTGCTCTTATCCTTCTCTTGGCTTAATTAATGGTACCTCCTTAATACAGCAGTGTTATCTATCTATAGATGTTCTCTTTTATATTTATTTTATTTGAGAAAAGCCATCTAAGTAGAGATGTAGTCATTTTCTAACAAATTATTAATCATATTTGTTTTGGTTATTCAACACAATTATGATATACAATATGAACAACTACATCTGCTTGTGGGCTTTCACACACGCACAAAGGAAAAATGATTATTATTTTTGGTTCATAATGGAGATTAATGAACTTAGCGTTGGCTTCACAAAAACTGGACTTAGTGGGCTGAATCAAAACTGAACTAGGATTGACAATTGGCGAGGTCAATCCAAGATAAAACCTTCAGCCTAGACTAAATGATTGAACTTGAGCTAGGCTTGACTCGAAGATAGAATTGACATTTTGCGAGGTCAATCCAAGACAAAACCTTGGTCATAGACTAAATCATTAAATTTGAGCTAAGCCTGACTTGAAGATAATATGATAAACCAAGATAAAACTTTCGCCATAGACCAAACCAATAAGCTTGAGTTATGCCTAACTCAAATATGGTAAGATGGAAAAGTCTTTGTACATCGTTTTCGATGCAGAATGGTCTGCATCGGACGTGATGATTCGTTTGCGCGTGGATCCGTACCAAGGGGCTCACTGGTGGATTTCACATAATTGACGTGCAGGCTCATGTGCGAACGAATCATCACACTCGGTGCAGGCCATCATGCACTAGAGGCAGTGTACAAAGACTTTTCCATGGTAAAATAAATATAGGCTCAAGAACAATCTAAAATTATTATGAGGTTTGCAGCTTCATTCATGACAAGCAAAAGGCCATCTTAACTCCTTTGAATTAATGCCTGTCCTTTACCATGCGAAAGCTTTGCCAGTTAGATTGCTGCTTCTGAATGTCAAATTGTACCATATGAAAGCTTTACAATATTTAAGGGCAATAAATCTTCTTGAATCCTGTTGGTAGGAAACTCTTTGCGTTTAGCACATATGCTAGGATAGTACAAAAGAGAGGATGAAATAGGAGAAAGAAAGGGATACGATAAAAATTATTCTATTTCAGAATAACAAATCAAATGGAATAGTAATATTTTGCTAAAAATAAAAATAAAAAAACAAAGTAGACTCGGACAGAATAAAAATAAAAATATTTATTTTGATGCAATAAGTTATCATCCTTTTAATGAAATTAGCTATCTCATAAAATAAATTTTATTCTGTTCTTATGAAAAATAAACATAAGAAAAAATTAAAAAATTCTATCATTTTAAATAGATGTTCAAAGGCACCCTATTGGATATATAGTAGATTTTAATAAATTAAAAATAAAAATTAGTTGGGATTCTCTTTTCATAGATATAGTTCACCTCTACGATTTGGATGTTGGTAAGAGTTCATAGTTCATAAAATATGCAATGAACCCCAACTACCAAAATTTCAAACCATCAGATTTGCAGAGGATTTAAACTCCAATATAAAGCAAGCTTTTAGCAGAAAAATAGTACTTTTTGGTTACATGAATTTTTAATTTCAAATTAGCTGAAATTAGTTGCATACATTTTTTTTTCTATTTTACTTATTTTTGAGTTATATTCTGATAAATGTAAAGATTTTAAATCTTTCTTTATCACAACATTAATTTTACTTTATGCTTATTTTGTTGGCTATTTGAAAACCAAGGCTTGATTATCAAGTATTTTACACATGTTCCCTAATTTTTTTTGGCAATTTAATTTTTTACTCCTTAGCTTTTTAAGTCAAAACAATAATAAATATGCGAATGATCAAATATGTACCATCTGGCACTGTTGATCGGTGGTTAGGGGCGTCTGCTAAAATCCCCATCTATAGGAGATGCCTCCTAGAAATAAAGAACCGTAAATATATGCTTATGTTTGTACGAAGAACAAATATTTATTTGTGTAAAATTAAGCAAAATCTAAAGTTTAACATTCTCATGGTGTGATCTATAAACCACAATGGAACCAAGTCTGAAGATAATTTCATCCCTTCTTTTTCTTGTTGTTCAATGCTCGAGTTATTAGTGAATGGTAAAAGTATATTATGAAATATGCAATTATTGATTAGAATGTTAGCTCATCGATTAATCTATATACATTAAAAAGAGATATTCTTTACATAAGTAGGATCATAATCACCTCAACTATATATAGTTCAAGTATTAGGACTAGGCTGGAAATAATTCAAGAGTTTATTATGTTCAAACATTTTTACCCCTTCCCCCTTGAGACAATGTATAGAAGCCACTTTAAAATATGCCATGATAAAACGCATTTGAATGATGGTGAAGGTTTGTTTCAAATGAATGGTGGACTCACCAGGATCCATTCCTGAAGTATCAAAATCAGCTATGAACTAAAAGAATAACAAGTAGTTTATATGAATAGGCTTGTTTATCTACATGATCTAGATTTGCTAAATAAGCCATGATTCAAATCATATCCAAGAAGTTATGTTGGTTGTTTGTCAGGTACATGGTGCAACATTTTAGCAACAAAAGTGTCTATGAAATTTAGGTTTTTAGTGACGTACTCTTTTATTTTTTAAATATTAAAAATATCAATTGTTTGATTCACTGGGATGCAGATATGTTAGTGCTAATGGGTTCCAAATTGTTATGTGCATGACTGGTGTGCTGAAAAAGAGTTAAATTTGAAAAGCTAATGTAGAGTATTCCAATGTATGGCCACACGTACGGCTCCCTACTTTCTATACATATGGTGGGATGTGTCTTCTTGCAGAGGCCACTACCATGTAGAGCTAAGGTGCAGTGAAGAGATAGAGAAGACAGCAATTCCCCTCGAAGGATTCATACTCCATTGCTATAGTGGGATTGTCGATGCTTTTGTGGAAGTACCACTGCGGTGAGGCATGACGGAGATGGTAGGTCCAATGGAGGAAATGACAATTCTGTTATATAGAAGTGATGACAACTTCAGAGAAGATAGCAGCTTCGATGAGAGTTAATAGTCAAAAAAACCTTCACCATATCAATGATTCTAAAATATTCGTATTTTTATAAAAAAATAAAAAATACCATAAAAAACCCATGTATTTTTCCTAAAACGAAATGTTATACACCATTGAGAAATTTAGATAAACCATGAGTTACTAAAAGAAAAAATTAGATGCCATCTGTAGGAGAAATAGGTCAGAGGTCACAAAAAGTATTCATGGTCTCCTTATGGCTTTATATGCATTTCTAAGGACCTTTCTAATTCTTTCTTTGGTCATTTCTTGTTTATAAACTTTTTTCATGACCCTTATTTTCCACTACATTATTATGTATTATTTTTTATATTTTTTAAAGGAAGAAATGTAAAACAGAAAATATTGAGAGCTTGTAAGAAGGTTCTTATATAAAAATTAGGCTATCCATTCCCTTTTGTCATCTATCATATGTACGTCAACATGTATGTTTAGGTTGATTGATAATACATACACATGTAATTTTATATGAAATTAACCCTATATCATGTAAAATCATATATGTGTATATATAACCACATATTTAAGTTAGATTAGAAAAGAACAACGGAGAGGATGCAAACGATGTATTGATGTTGCAATATTCAGTTAAATAGAATCAAAGAAGCATACAACATATGATTCTCATTCACTCATTCATGTTTTCTTTTAAACTTTTACAACAATACATATTAGAGTTTGTCTCAAGGGTAACAAGCTTAAGATGAACATATTTCTATAACATGAGGCTTAGTTTGTATATGATATTATAAATTTCTCTTCTATATTAGAACATGTAGCTTTAATCTTTAGAGTAAATTAGAGCGTTATTAAGAGAGATCAAGAGCAGGTTTTATTAGATATGTGTGGCTCTAGGTTTTTATGTTGAGGAAGTATCTCGGAAAAGGAAACCGTATTGTAATTTTCAGCTTATTTTCATTGTGAAATTTCTATCATCTTTACCAAATAGATATAGATCAATCAGATCGAACTATGTTAAACACTGATATATTATTTCTTTCCTTATTTTTCTTTATTTTTTCTATTAATCTTTTTCCATTAACAAGCAATATTAGACCTTTCTCTCTGCATAACAAGTAGTATTATAACTTCTCTTGAGTTTAACAAATAGTGTCAAAGCTTTTTTTTTCTTTGTACAACAATACATTTAGATGGCATGCAGGGAAGTTGACAGACACAAATCCTTCTGATGAAGTATTCCCCGGAACATGTAGTTATTGATTTTATAGATCAATGAATACGTGGTAAAACAAGTGAATGATCTGAACCTAGGCCAGCTCAGTTCTCATCATTCCTTCAAAAGATTGTACCTATTTTGAGTTTGCTGGATTGTCAATTATCATATACAAGATGCCAATATCGTAGTAGATTAATACGGATGGGCTTTTGTGTTCAAATCTATAGCAAGAAACAAATTGAAAGTTTACTTCTAATTAATATGATCCATTCTATGGTTAGCTTTTGTTGGCTTGTATTTTTGGTTGATATGATGCTTGTATTTGGTATCTCTGTTTATGATTCCCAGTTTTGTACTGCTTCAGTGCACCCAATCAAACTTGGGCAAATTGCTCATGAATATAAGGATGGAAAAATTGCAGTCTTCTGATGAAACTATCAAGAAGATTCCATCTGCCTAAATGAACAAGTAATTAGGTGAGACCATCCGAGGGTGCACTGTATTGATGCTCAAAACATAGTTCAAACTCTGAAGACAATCTACTGAACCTATTGAGGAACAAAGTAGTTCTAAATTTCTCTGACTGACTGCCTTGTAGAATGGACCAAAATGTAAGTTTGTGAATAAAACCTGGTTCATACTCGTGAATTCAGATGTGACTGATGAAACCAATGTCATGCTTTTAATGCCTTAGGGCCAAGCCAATCCAGTCCCAGTTGGCCTATAAAGACTAAGATCATCACACAACACT
Source organism: Calamus simplicifolius (assembly GCA_900491605.1). Classification (NCBI taxonomy): domain Eukaryota; kingdom Viridiplantae; phylum Streptophyta; class Magnoliopsida; order Arecales; family Arecaceae; genus Calamus; species Calamus simplicifolius. The sequence goes on along the minus strand of UESW01003902.1, from coordinate 702,580 downwards.
TATAAGTGTATTCATGATACAAGCTAGAGTTGGTTACATTTGGGTACAGTAAAGTTTAGAATTCAGTCACTTTTTTCGTCTTCAAATTTTATGGATTTCAAAGCTGCTCCATCTTTTTTATCATTGGGATTCTTAAACTCTATAAAGCCAAAGATGGAAAAGTTGAATAGATCTAGGATTGAGTACATTCAAAAAGCTCTTCATAATATAGTGATCATGTATAACATACGGTCCGGTCAAGCTGAGATTGAACTTATAAAAAACCATTCTGAATTCAGCTTGTGTTGTTATCTCTCCAAATTTCAAGCCATGCACACCAATTAATTTTATAGAGACCAGATGAGAAAAGAAGTTGAGAGGTAAGACCATGTGTAGCATTTGACTATTTGAATATCTGAATTTTCAATAATAGAGGATTGGTCATATTTGAATAGCTTAAAAAGTTGACAGCTTACCAAGCTTGTTAAGTTTTTGGACTACTGTAAGAAATGGCCTTGAGATTGAATTATGCCTTTATCAGAGTCAGTGAGGGTTAGGGATACTTTAAATACAGCCAACCTCTATCATGTGGTTCATACCTATATGCAGCCAACCAGCAATAATTTTCCAAAGGCACATCCAATGCAATTTTTTAGATGCAAAATTTTTATAATGCTGGTAGATGACCTAATTTAAGAACTAATTCCATCCAATATGTTTTAGGGCTATGTGTCCATGATTCTCTTTAAGAAGATACGTTCTTCTAAAACTTTCTCTAGAGATAGCAAAATTAAACACGAAATGTAAACACAACTTGAATCTAGTATAAAATAAGTAGATTCAGATTGACATTAAATAGATTTGTATTGTTAATGTGTCGACACGATTATTATACAAAACAGTCATATAATATCATACAATAGATTGAACTATTGATCCAAAAGTGATCAATTTATGACCTATTTAATTGATGATATATTAAGTAGATTGTATTAAACAGGTTAGCAGTATTGTATTTATTCAGGTTAAACAAACCATATCGATTTGTGTTAAGTGAGTTGTGTGGAGTGAGTTATGTGGTGTCAAATAAATCCGATCAGTTTATCAAATTGGTTATACATATTGTATCATGTTACTTATCCATTAATTGTATCGTATTTGTATTTAAATTTTGATATAATTAATTAATTATATTATGCTCATTTTAACTCATATAGTATGATATACTTTTAGCTTTGACACAACAAAAACATGACATGGAAATACAAATTATCAACCCTAAATCTCTCTCTCTCTCTCTCTCTCTCTCTCACCCCACAAGACCTTTAAATTCACTGTCAACAAGATGGTAACGTGAAGTCCAGGAGTCCATGGTGGCCTCTTTCCATCTGACAAAATTAAGGAACAAGAAGCCGGACCATGAAAGCGAAGTCCATCAATGCGTCATCTTCCACATCATTCCCGGGCCTACAATCAAACCCACCCCTCAACCTTCGCTTGTGTCATAATGGTTTCAATTGTGGCACCTCCTCAACCATGAGGTTCTGCCAGGCACAGGACCTTGTGCGCTGGCCACTTTGGAAATTTAGCTCACATGGTTTCCTCACCATCCATTCAGAAATGGCAATGGACTTGAGAGGCCCAAGGGGACGTCAACTCGGCCGATAAGAATATATGGCTTCCTTTTGACCATAGGTCGGCTGCCAATGAGCCAACCTCTTGATGAAGGGCCAACCTAGAAGGTTTTTTAATGCTTGGGAGGACCACCACCAAAGTCTCTTTTCAGGAGTATTTATTTTTCACAGAAGTTTTTCGGGTTCGCCTTTGCAACAAAAGGAACACCCCTTTCTTGGAACTAGGCAATGCCTCCATTCTTAGTAATATATTAATGACCATGGTGGAATGTCCTAAATCCTAATACTAAGTTGCTTGGATTTGCATGGAATTGAATGCAATTAGAATCAAGTGGCAGCTTTACTCTTCTTAACAAGACAAAACAGTGGGGAGCGTTTTACCTTTCAACAAAGCAGGTAAAAAAGGTGCCAACTTGGGGCCACAATGGATAGTTTTTTGCCTGCAGGATGGGGTTGTGTCCCCCTCCACTTTGATTTTCCTTTGCGAGCCAGCCATCTTGCATCATTCCACTGGTCCTCAATTCCCGGGGAAAAGAGCAATCCATCCATCCATGCCAACCCACCATCCCTACTGATACCTGCACTGGTTCCTAATAAGTGCGGCATTTGCCACTCTCCACGCAGATCCCATTTCCACTCCACTTCTTCCAGCTGCTGCTCCTCCAAACAGAACCAGGCCAAGAAGAGATTTTATCTTCCAATCTTTCCAGTTTCCTCACAGAAGCTCATCCAGGTGGACCTCAGGGTAGTACTTGAAGTGTTTATAATTTCAATGTGGAACCTCTGGTGTTGGAAGTTCTTCATTCTCTGTTTATTCATCCTTGTCTTTGTCTCCTCTGCAAAAGACCCTGGTACATTTCTCATCTTTCCTTTCAATATTTTGTAAGAATTTAACTACAGGCATTTAACAAAAGGATCAGGTCTCATCTTCTTTGTTAGGTTAAGTTTGTGACACAATTTGATTAGGCACTAATGTATGATATTTCCTCCCTTTTTTATGTAATGTGGTCAAAAGGGCATACTGTATCCATGTTAAGGGTTTACACTTTCAAGGGTACCAAGCCACTGTTACCCTTTGGTTGCGTGAGAGATTCTTTTAGTGCTGATAACTCTAGGCTTTGATGTTTTGATTTTTGAGTTGTGACTAGAATGTGGCAGCCATCATCTAAGTGTCCTCTTTGTGCAAGTATTTGATGGAGAATTCCTAGAAATGCATCAAGTTAATTTATTTTAAAGACTAATAATTCCTCAGTTTAAGAGTTCTGAGACTCTCAGGTTCATACCAAACCCAACTAACTTTGGGATTAAGGCTTTGCAGGAGCAGCGGTAGCAAACTCTCAAATTCATAAAAAGAATGCTTATGCCCATTCATCTCTGCTCAGTAGAAAATCTTTGATATTCTGGATTTCATCCCATGGAACTTTCCTATATCTTAGGCTGATGTTGGGGTTTCATGCACGCCTGATAGCGCAGTGGAAGCTTGTGGATTTTATAAATTTCTCAATAAGATATGTTTGCATGAAACCCTTAATAGCTAAGATATTCTAATGGTAGCAATCAAATGAATAAATAGTAAATGCAGGATAAGAAGAATACCTGTAATGCTAAATCCAATATGTTGGAATATCCACAAGATGTCCAAGTATTCGTCCTCCAACGTCGATCCACACAGGAATTGGATTCAAGACTCTGGCTCCTTTAAAACTTTTATTCTTGATGCTTTAATCCTTCTAAAGAATTTGATTAGCTTGCTTTCTTTCCCTTCTAATTTTCTTTCTCTTACAAAATCCTTCAAAGCCTTTTGTCCTGAATAAGACCTTCTTGTCTTTGTTTAGGACAAGACAGCTTCTTGTCCTAAAAAGACCTTGTCTTAGTTCAGGACAAAACAACCTCTTGTCCTGAAGAAGACCTTCTTGTCTTGGTTCAGAACAAGACCTATAAGAGAAATAAGAGAGAAATGGGACTTGATTTCTCTTCAGATGGATTCTATGTATCATGAACCACAGGAGACCTTCCTATTTATAAGAAGCGGAGGAATGCAGATACATCCCATCCATATGCCTCATCCTGCCTCATCATGATGAGGCATGTCCTAAGGATAGCGTCTCATCATGATGAGGCGTTATGAAGAGAGGCGTTACGGAGAGAGCGGAAAGACGTATTCGCTCAAAAGACTTATCCGATAAGCCTTATTCATGCCCTTCTCATGTTGATAACCTTCCTCACTTATTTCATGATAATGTCTAAAATAAGACTGGAATGGTCTAAATTAAGATATCATCCAATAGTCCAAATTAAGACACCACCATCCAATGATCCAAATCGTGCCACTAACCAATGGTCCATATCCATTATCCAAAGAGCGATCCAATGGTCCAAATAAAGCCAATTGGATTTCAACTCTTGGCCAACCCACATTAGGTCATGATCTAATCATATTAGATTAACATAATACAAGAATAAGATTTGAATTCAATTTGAATCAAGAGCTAGGGTTTGCAACACATGCTAGCATGTCTATCCTGCCAACATGATCTAATCCAATTAGATCCCTGATCAGTTCCTTTATGTGCGACCCATTGGGTTTCACATCTAGCCAGCAGTAGGTGTGGGTGCAAGTTGACCTATCATGATTAGAACATTTCTAATCCTTATAGGTCCAATCAATGCGATCCCGAACTTGACAATTAGAACCCTTTCTAATTATTGATCAAATCAAACTCTTTAATCCTACAAGACAAGATTGACATCTAGCAACGTATCATGTCTACTCAAAAGATATGAATTTGATGGATATACCAAATATACCCTTCAGAAGTAAGTTACCGTGCAATTCAATCCTTCAATCGTACTGCACCCTGAATAAATATATGAGTATGGATCAATGTCAAACTCAATTACTTATTCATGTCTTTCTTAATCTTCTAATGATAATTCAATTAATGAAAGATTAGAAACTCTTTCTAATTTTTCATTCTGCTTTGATCAAAGACTTCCTGAATCATCATAACATTAGAGCAAGTAGGATGTAGGCTTCTCTTACTAGAAGTGATTGATTCCTTGTTGATCTACTCACAATCTTCGTACATAATCCACCATATCCTGAATACCTCGTACACAACTTAATGTCATGAATGAGTCTAAACCAAAATATGGATTTACATGCACAAGATACTATGGCAATCTTAGGTTTAAGGATCACTTGCACAACTCCCACTTGGAGAATCATCTTTTGACAAATAAGTAAGTATTCATAAGATGTTCTCTTGGTAGATCAATTTACTGAACTCATTCCTCTAATGAGCATTCACATCTTTGTATTCGTGTCTCATACAAGTGATTGTGAGATCAATCACCCTCTGCATCGAGCATACACAAGATGTGTCGGTCTTTCTGGTGGCATTGATCCCCGACTCAATGTACCATTGACTGAGAATGTTTTAGATTAGGATTGATTTTAGGTCTCACTAGCATGATCTCATCATAGCCCTAAAATCATTGTCCTAATCTATGGGATTCATCATAATTATAAGAAGTAGCGAATGATGAAACATAATGCCTTTTATTTGTAAGCAAAATATCATATATATGATTTGAAAGAATAAAAGAAACCCTATCATAATTAAATTGCGATTAGCTTTTAGGGTACAACTCTTTCAGCTGGTAGCTACATGGAGAAGATAGTTGAAACGTTTATGTTGAAGAAAAACAATGTTCTTTAATGATAAGAAGGAACAATTCCCCTTGTATTCTTGTTTATTTTAAACTGCATCCACATACACACCAGAACAAATACTTGGTCCCCATAGATTCAATTAGATGATGATTCTTCCACTCTGTTAGGCTTCAAAATTGGTGCACAAGAAAGGATAATAAACACTTTGGCCAGATCAGGAATAAATATATTTCTGAACAGAGACCTAATACAGTGCCCTTTCAGTATTGCCCATTATTGTCAACCATCCTGGCTTCTCAACAATCTCCTGCAGTTGCTTTTGTTCCATATAAACCACAAGTTTCTTTGCTGGGGTTTCCACCTTGATGTGCTCAGTTCTTTAATTTGATCCATATATTAGGATTTACTGAGTAGAGTCTTTATGTTGGTTTCTGATAAAGGAACGAATTTTTGTTTTATTATTCAAGTAAGTCATTGAGAAGGTCAGCTGCAAGACATAGAACTACAAAACTAGCACTTTAACTAATATCACAATTCCTTTTTCACTAATCACATCTTAAATGTGTAGCAAAATTCCCCTTTTTTTGGGTAGAAAAGGCTTGTAGGCAATGGCCACAGAATGGAAGTATTCTATGAGAATGATGATCCTCTTTGAGTTTCCAACTATATAAATTCAACCGGCAGTCCTTGAAATATAAAATATAATGGACATCAACTCAGATGAGTAAATAGAATGGTGATGGCCTGATGAAGTAAGTAGAATTTCAACATCTGAATCTCATTTCTTCAACTTCTTGTGTAACCAGTCAGAGCAAGCTCTTAGGCCAAAATGCATCCAAAAGTTTAAGTTCAACAAAATTTGACTCCAGGTACAGTATATTGTCATGGCCATAGCATCATCATGAATCTATGATTACTGAGAGTCCCTGTTTTCGACCAAACAAAAATTGATGTCCCTTGGAACGTTTGCCTATGATAGTCATATTCATCTCATGCTATTCTCTATAAAAATGGTAATGGAGATAAATTTCTTCTTTAAGGAATTCGAAACACCATTCTGACTTCTAGTCAAAGAGAGTAATATCTACAGGCATATGCTCAAGATTGCTGAAAGGAAATGGGTCAGCAAGAGATGTTACAGTTGAGTCCATAGCCATTCTTGTTCTGATTTATCTCTGTATCATGTACCGGTTGATAGGTGCAGGGTGACTAGTTCATTTTATCTTTTCATCTTAAATTTGGAAGATTTATGACAGTTTGTTCTTTATTAGGTGGAGCTACATTGAAATTGAGGAATTGCATGCAGCACGACCCACAAGTTATTTTTCAAATGGCCCATTAAATTTTAAATTATCTGATAGATTTCTATACTTTTATTAGTATTGTTGACCATACAGAATCCAGCTCTATGCAGAAAGTGAAATGTTAGTATAAAATGACCAAAATACTTCTAGGATCTATACAGGTAAATAGATAATTTCTTCAATCTTGGGGAACATGATACATGCTAGCATTTGGCATTGCAAGGGGATGAATGGGTATAATTTGTGGATACCTCTGGTACAGCTGTCAATGGATCATATTCTAACCAAGGATCTGATCCAAAAGCCATCTACTTAGTGGGTTTAGTATTGCATTTTGACTCCATAATCAAATTCTGATTCAAATCAATGGGTGATTTAGGTCCTTTACAAAGTGAAATGAGTTTCCACTGCAAGCCGGATCCCGGGTTCAAAACACCATAGCCCCCTTTATTCTTTCTAGATTTATTTTAATAAATAAATCTTTTTCTTTGCCTGCTGAAATTCTTCGAAGCCAATTGACTGGATCTTTGACTTTCTCCACCTGGCTTGGAACCCCCTCCCCCTTCATGTTCACATCCGTTTTCCGTGAAGCCTACTCTTCACGTATTCTCCCACTACTTCCTTTTCTCTTGACACAAGAACGCTTGGAAGCAGCTTCGTCCACATGATGCAAGGACTTTCACGTCCTTTTCACGTAGCGTTCCATTGAGTTCACATATGTGCTTCTCCTTCACAGCTTCACGTACGTGCTTCTCCTGAGCTGTTGATGGATCCGAGCGCCAGCCACGAAGCCCCTTGAAGCCTGCACGGAAGCCTGCTTCTCTCGGAAGGGAGCCACGGAAGCACGCATACGTGAGGACATCTTTCTCCTACGACGAAGAAGAGGAAGGAGGAGGGAGTAGAGATAGGTAATGAGATAAATTCTTGGAAAAAAAGAATATATGTTCTATTCTATCCAAACCCTAGAGATTAGAGTTTAAATACATCCACCAAGTGGGCTAGGCCCAAACTCAACAAAAACTTTCATGGACTAACCCAATGAGATTAAACTAATCTCCAAGCTCGTGTACATCCGTGACTTGATTTAATCTCAACCCTTGGACTCATACCCAACCCAATACAAGTTAGTCCAACCTGAGCCTTGATAGCACCACACCAGGCCCAATAATCTTCACCTTGATGCTTTCAAGGCCTCAGCACGTTCGTTGTATCCATCAACTACAATACCTACGAAAGCTATCACATAAAAGAACCTTGGTCAGTGTATCTCCTAGGTTCTCCTTAGTATGCACCTTTATCAGTTTCATTCCACCTTCCATTAGCTCTATGTAGTCGATGCTTTTATCCTGAAAGTATCCTCTGACCACTAGTCCTGCCTTATACCTGATACCCCCTTGCTCTGAAGGCCCTTTCTTACATTGATAAACCCATTTGCAACCAATGAATTTCTTCTCTTATGGCAATTGGACCACCTGCCACGTACCAGTCCTGTAGAGAGACTGCATTACCTCTGCTATAACCTACATCTCTGCCATAGCCTGAACCCACCTATCTTTGTCCTGACTGTCCTGGCTCTTCACAGCCTTCTAATAGGTGTAAGGATCTCCATTCGATGTCACTAGGGCATATGACATTAAATCCTCAAAGCCGTATCGAACTGGTGGTCGCACGTTTCTCCTAGGCCTATGTAGTGCGATCCCAGTATCAGTCCCTTGCCCAGCTACATCCTGCTGAACTTTCTGGCTTTTGACCCCTCTATCAGTCCTCTCCACCTAAATCTCAAATCCTCCTGGTCCACTAGCAAATGACACGACTATATAGGAGGTCATCTGACTAGTATTGCCATGTTCTACCTCCTGCAGCCCCTGCTATGTATTTGTACCATCTCTTCTCTAGAGGATTGAGTTCTCATTAAAGGTCACATCCTTGCTGATGACAACCTTCTTCTCCAAGGGGTCCCACAGCTGATACCCTTTGATTCCATGCGGATAGCCCATGAACATCATCTTCTTAGACCTGGCGTCCAACTTACTCTGCTCTCCAGCACCAACATGCACATATGACGTGCATCCAAACACTCTCAGATGGTTTAGGCTTATCTTCCATCCAGACCCTATCTCCTCTAGAATGCCTCCATCCAACCTGGTGTGTGATGGCCGATTGACCAAGTAGCTGGCTACATCTACTGCATCAACTCAGAACATCTTTGGAAGCCTTGCCTGTAGCCTCAAGCATCTTGTTTTTTTCAATAGTGTTTAGTTCATCCTTTCAACAACCCCTTACTGTTGAGAAGTTTTCATCACCGAGAAGTGCCTTTTGATGCCCCATTCCTCACAAAATCTCTGAAACTCCCTGCTGGTATATTTTTCACCATTGTCTGACCTTAGATACTTCACACTCCTACCTTGCTCCTTTTTCACCTCAGCCTTTTAGATTCTAAACTTTGTGAAGACCTCTGATTTCTCCTTCATAAAGTAGATCTACTGCTTCCTTGAGAAATTATCTATCAGGGTCAAGAAGTATCTGGCCCCATTCCTTACAAAAATTGAAACTGATTCCCAGACATCTATGTGTACTAGCTTTAGGGGTTCTACACTCCTAGTTGTGCTAACCAAGAACTGCACTCTCCTCTGTTTTTTCATTTGACATGGCTCATCTTCATATATCCATCACTCAGGTCTAGAAGTAGTCCTCTCTTGCTCAGTTCTTTCATCCCCCTATCTTTCATGTGGCCTAGGCAGTAATGCCACATCCTGTACACATCCTAAGGATTATGTTCCACGGCTGCTACCTTAGATTTTTTGGTCACCACAGAGCCCTCCAACCTATATAGGTTGTTCTTCAGCCTTCTCCCTCTCATCATCGCCATAGCTCCATTGGAAATGTTTAGAACTCCACTCTTGGCATGACTGCTAAAGCTGTATCCAGTCTGCTCCAGATATCCCAGTGACACCAGATTCTTTTTGAGTTCTGGGACATGCTTCATGCTAGTAAGAGTGTGCACTATGCCATCAAACATCCTCACCCTCACTGTGCCAATCCCTGTTACCTTGCAAGGGTGATCTTCTCCAAGAGTTACACTCCCCTCATCAACCTCTGTGTAAGTACTGAACCATGACCAGTTAGGAGTGTAATAATGAGAACAAGCTGAATCCAATGTCCACATCTATGTGCTATGCCTATGACCATCTGATACCATCAAGAGATCATCCTTCACCTTCTGGTCTGCAATTGTACTTATAGATTCAGATCCTCCATTTTCTTCCTTTTTTTACTTAGGACAATCCCTCTTGAATGTCCTACCTCACCACACTTGTAGCACTTAGCCTTCCTAGACTTTGACCGTCCCCAAGGCTTGCTCCTGTTCCTGCCTCTGCCTGACCCTTCCCAACTGATAGACCTTCTTGGGGAATAGCTTCCTTGGTTATCTTCTTCCTCTGCTCATTCGTCTGAAGCATCGAGACAATATCTTTATAGAATAATTTTTCTTTCCGTAGAGCAGCATCATGACCAATGAATCATATGATATGGGCAGTGAACACAATAATAAAAGTGCCTTATCTTCCTCTATCTTAACCCCGACATTCAGCAATTCATTGCTCATATGGTCAAACACCTGGATGTGACCCAGCACAACTCCACCTTTTGACATCGAAGGTTGTAGAGGCGCTTCTTCAGTATCAACTTGTTGCACATATTCTTCCCTATATAGAGGGCTTACAACTTTGACCAGTGTCCCTTCGAGGTCTTCTCCTTCTGCACTGAATAAAGGGTTGAGTCTGCCAAACATCCTCTGATTATTGCATATGATTTCTTCTCCAACGACATCCACTGTTTGTTTATCATCCTATCTAGCCTTTCCTTCAAAGCCAGATCTAAACCTTGCTGCACAAGGAGGGTCCTCTACCCGGACTTTCCATACGAAGAAACCAACTGTTGGGGTTTAGTGCTTGATGAACAGCAATGGGATCAACCTCGCTGAAGAACTACCCTTAGCTTTCATCCTTTGTTGCAAACAATCAGATTGCTGCAGGGATAACTTGTTTTCTTTTAAACCCCTTGATCCCGGGTTCAAAACACCGTAGCCCCTTTTATTCTTTCTAGATTTATCCGTGAAGCCTACTCTTCACATATTCTCCCACTACTTCCTTTTCTCTTAACACAAGAATGCACGGAAGCAGCCTCGTTCACGTGATGCAAGGACTTCCACGTCCTTTTCACGTAGTGTCCCACTGAGTTCACGTCCGTGCTTCTCCTTCACAGCTTCATGTCCATGCTTCTCCTGAGTGGTTGATGGATCCGAGCACCAGCCACGAAGCCCCTTGAAGCCTGCACGGAAGCCTGCTTCTCCCATGGAAGGGAGCCACGGAAGCACGCGTCCGTGAGGATATCTTTCTCCTACAACGAAGAAGAGGAAGGAGGAGGGAGGAGAGATAGGCGATGAGATAAATTCTTGAAAAAAAAAAATCTTTGTTCTATTCTATCAAAACCCTAGAGACTAGGGTTTAAATACATCCATCAAGTGGGCTAGGTCCAAACTCAATAAAAACTCCTATGGACTAACCCAATGAGATTAAACTAATCCCAAGCTCGTGTACACCCGTGACTTGATTTAATCTCAACCCTTGAATCCATACCCAACCCAATTACAAATTAGTCCAACCTGAGCCTTGATAGCACCACACCAAACCCAACACGGCTTGCCATGCATATTCGACTTTGAGATTCAGAAGCAGCTCCTTGATAAGTTTTCAGTGCATTTTTCAATCCAAGGTTTAAAGTTTAGGCCAAAACTGACTGAAATATCAGCAGTTTCAGCTTGTTTCAGACTGACTAAAATTATATCTTTATTACTTCTTTTGCTTTAGCAACTAAATAGGTTCAACAATTTCTAAAATTCATCATATAATTGAATTATACATTTATTTAAGACTCTACCGGTCTGCTCAATATTTAATTTTGCACAAACTCTGTTATATGGCAAGTAAGATGCAGTCTTAATGTGTGCCTTTAATTCTCGAGAAATAGACAATATTGCAACATGCAGTAAAGTTTGATATGACTGTGAGTGTGTGCTATCTCATCACTATCCTCATCCACATCAATTACCTCATCTACGCTATAATGATAATGATTTGCATGGGCCACCCTGCAATGGTATGACATGCCAATTAACTTATGTACCCAATTTTATACTCTTAGATATTTGTTTTATTAATTTAGATTTGCTTTAATGATATTTGACATTTTACACAATAGATAAGTGCATTCATTTGATATATTTAATGCATTAAGCTTCAATACAGTTTAAGTTTAGCCTAAAATGTTAAAATTACATAAGTTATAATCCTTGCGATAAAAATAATATGAAATAACTTGCCTTGATTTCTTTTTATTTTACCAAAACTCTGAAGCTTGAAGTGAAACTGCCAAGATTACCAAAACTGTCAGGACCAAAATTCTAACTGGCAGAAAACCACTGAAGCTCCTGGAAACAAAATTCTAACCAGGGAACCAAAACTGAAACCAAATCTTAAGACCTTGGCTTAATGCATCACGGTGTTTCCTAATGTCATCGATTAATGAAATTTTCACTTTGTAGTGATCCTAAAATGCATCACCAAATCAATATACATGCATGTGCATGCACATGCAGGTCACTAACTGCATTATTATTACTTGCTTATCAATGTTGTGCCATGACGCAGTTTCAATCTCATTGTAGTGGACCTATAATGCATCCCTAAATCAATATACATGCATGTGCATGCACATGCAGAACACATTATTGCATTATAACTTGATTATCAATGTTATGCAATGACATTTTCATTCTCATAATGTGGAGTATCCAAAAAAGTTGTTATCATTATGTTCTTATATACCTAAATCGCACACACGGCCCACATTATTCTGTTATTAAAACTAGCCTATCAGTGTTGTGCCATGATGGAATTTCAATTACATTAGATGGACTAACTAAACGGTTGATATCATGATGTTCTTATGTAATCTACGGAAGTATTCTGCACATGTACACACACAGAGCCCGTAACTTGCCTATCAATGTTATGCCATGACACAATTTCAATTAACATTATAAGGATTATTCAAATGATATTAGAAGAATCTTATGTTATCCAAAGAAATATTCGCTTATGGTAATAAGCATTGCTAGATCTCTTGCACTCTTCTGTGCCCCTTATTTATGCATATCAATGCTACCTTCTTCCAGGAAATCCTGCTAATGAGCTTGTTGGCTACATAAATAAGAATCGAACAGCGAATAAGCTACCAAAGCTTTATGATAGTCCAGGGCTAGGGTGCATGGCTTTGCAATACATATCTGACTGCATGGGAAACTGCAGTAGCAACAATACACTAAGCTGTCGGCCTCCAGAAGTTGACATTACTGAGGTATATGCCCCCAATTGCGGAGTAGAATTGCCAACAGTTGACATTATATCTGGCCATCTTGTTGGATGCCAGTGGAAATATCTAAATCCAGAGCAAGCTTTCTCTAAAGTTCTAGTTTCAGACAAGAAAAGAATCTCTCTTTTGCATGGTAAAGAACACACTGAAGTTGGAGTGGGATTTAATAGAGCTCATCATGGACCATTCTTTTGGTGCATCTTATTTAGCAGTGGGAAGACCAACTCCACATTTGTACTGGAAGGTGGAAGTGGGATTAAGCAAAAAACTGGTTGCTTCAGTGGAACAGATCTACCATGCAGTGCTGGGAGGAAGCCTTTTTTTCTAGAAGACTTGGTGCCCATTGTTTTCTCAATGCTTCTTTATTTTGTAGTTGGTGTATAATTTGTTAATGAGTAGAAGTGAGAAAATCGGTGAGGTCGGCTTAGGCTTTACATGAGGGTACATTGGACACCATTTCCGAAGAAATCTGATTGGAAATGAACAAATCAACCTCATCTTTAATCAGTGAAGTTGAAAAATTCATTAAGTTGAAAATAGTGTTTATTATTATTATTATTTTCATCATACTGTTCATTTCTTGGTAGCCCTCTATTTACTTGTGAGAAGTAATGCTTATGAACAGGGCATAAAACCATTCTTAAGTTGATTTTATTTTTTTTTAAAAAAAATTGTTAGAAGTAATACAGGGCAGAAAAGCTTTGTTTCCTCTCTTTTCTCACTGCTTAACAGAAACAGCATATATATGAGTTCAACAACTTAAGTAGCAATACAGGAAAAAGAAATACTTCTGCAAAACCATAGATTCTCAAAGCTTCGGATGAAGGCCAACTAACACTTCACGATTTTTGTCCCAAGAAATATCAAATGGGTAATCCATGAACAGAATTCAAGTAATGTTTTGCTGTTGGGAAGAGTTTTTCTGATTTTCCATGTAGTCGCCAACAGCCTGGCACAAGTCAACGTAGTTAAGTTTGTCCAATTGGAACAGTCACTAGCAATATGCATTTAGACTTGCCACTTCAACTGAAGGTTTTGAGTCTTCTTCAGGCGGCAATTTCTTTGTTCCCAATTAAGCAGTTGCTATTCTACATCCATCTCTTATAGAGGATCTCAATTCCATCATGTTCTCATAGTGGTGCTGGTTTCTGGCCTGGTTGCTTGCATGGGTAGTTTGTGTTCACAAAGTAGTATCAATCCAAACAAACCACAAACAGAATGGTTCATCAAAAATACCCCCAAAAGGAATAAGATCCGGGTTGTATATCAAAGATGATGTCTTATTGCAATGCAATGAAGCTTATATTTCCACCTAAAGTACTTTAATACTCCAGCATAAATGACAGCAAGCTTCTGATTCCAGCCTATTCCAGCAAATTTCCTCGATCACATATCTGTAAAGGACTAAAGTAGGTGTTGCAGTAATGACTGTAAAGGACTAAAGTAGGTGTTGCAGTGATGACATCTAAAATAATGTCTGGGTTTTATTCCTGTAACAGCCTCTCCATTAACCTCTCAAAATATCCCAAGCTTCATCTTATAATACCTATCCTCAGTAGTTTCTTACCAAGTTCGACAGCCTATATATGTTTAAGTTGGGTCAGAAAGCTTCTCTTTCTCTTTTTTTCTTCCTTTTTTTTTGTACCATCTTGTTTTATGATTACCAGGGACAAATGCGCTCATAGGACTTTAACCCAGGACTTCTGATTGCAAAGCAGAGAGGTGTCATCAAGCAGCACCAACCAGTTCACAGGTGGTCAGAGTTTTGCTTAGACATAAAAAGTTTTTCTTTGAATGAAGGGAAATAGTTCTCTTCTCTCAGTGAAGAAGCACACTCAAGCCCAAGACAAGACTAGGGTAGTTGCCGTAATGATGATATTTATCTTTGTTTATGGTTATATGAATATATCAACTTGACTTTAAAAAAACATGCATATCTTTGCAATTTATATTTTTGAAGATATAATTAAGATTTTAAATTTTATGAGACGAAGGTATCTTGATTTTTTCATAGAATATAACAATTTGACTTTAAAAAAGCATGCATATCTCTATGGTTTATATTTTGAAGATATAATTAAGATTTTAAATTTTATGGGATGAAGATATCCCAATTTTTTTTTATAAAACGAGATGTCATGCCATCCAGCCCTATTTGAACAATCATCTTTGTCGAGTAATCTAGTAGCCCTTTTTTCTTTCTTTTATTTTTATTTTTTGTATTATTTATTTCTTTTTCCCCATTTTTTCTTCTTTTTTTTTTTTTTTCTTCTTCTTCATTCTTTCTTCCTTTTCTTTTTATTGTCTCCCTTCTTGCTTTCCTTTTATCCATTCTTCTTTTTTCCTCTTCTTTCTTTTTCTTTTCTTTCGTTTTTTTTTTTCCTTCATTCCTTTCTTTCTTTTCTTTTTTTTTTTTTTTTTCCTTTTGTGGATGGGTTTTAGAGTTCCATCCTATCCTGATCCGTTTTCGCACAAGAATGGAATAGGATGATTAAGATACTTCATACCCTATTAAGACTTAAAACTATAGATAAAACTAAATAACCTTTTATAATTGATATTTAGGAACTTGCCGAAGCAATATCAACAATTTTGTTAGTCTGAAATAATTATTTTCAAAGATGTTCATAATTAAACTCCAGATATGTTTTTGAAAAATAATATTATTAAAATGGGTGGCTTTAAAATGCAAGTTGGCATCTGTTACTAGCACACAAAGGACTCTGGGTCGATTGTCTACTAAATGAGGAACAACACAGAATCAAAGGATATATTTAACACAAAAGGGGAAGGAAATAAACCTCCCTAGTCCCAAGGTACAAGGAAAATGTACATTCATGGAATTTGTAATTAACGCATCATTTTCTGACATGTAACTAGAACTAAGATCGGAAAACAAGACAAGGCATGATTACCTTGCTTTATGAACAGATTTTTTTCATCTTATGTGCCATCTTTTCAATGACAGGAAACTGTCATCATCATCATAACCCAATCTTGAGGAGGCAGGTGTAGGTGGTTCAAACACCTTCCAGAAACGAATCGTTTCATCTGCTGCAGCTGACACCACTGTTGATCCATCTGGACTCTGCTTAAACAAGAAACAATCAAGAACATTGACATGACCATGTGGTGCGTATTATAAAACATCAATTATAGAAAATTCAATGTTTTTGCAGCTCCCAAAACCTGAGCAAGATGGAGGACTCTGGCTGTATGACCTCTTAAATCCACAATCTTTGACATAGAAGGGTATGCCCACAAGCTTAGCTGATTCTGACTGTAACCATGGGCACTCAAAATCTCCTTCTGATGCCTGTTCCACTCCAGCGCACAGACCTGTTTAGTAATATCAAGTGTTTTAGAATATGATACTGCTATTAAATGATAACAAGTTCCTAATTATAAGTTATTCTCTGAAGATAGAACTAAACAATGGAAAAGAAAGAAAACATCATAATAGGCTAATTCCATGGCACTAAAAAAGATGTAAGAGGCTCTACCTGTGCACAAGTGTCAATGCTTATGGTACACTTCCCTGTCTGGGTATTCCAAATCTTAATACATCGATCAGAAGTGCCACCACCAGAGGCCAGTACATTTGACTGAACCGGGCACCAAGCGAGGGCCCTTACAGCTGCATGGTGATCAGTAAACCTGTGTAGGTACTTGGAAGACCCCATTTTTGAAGATTCCCACACATGAACAAGATTGTCATTGCCACCACTTGCCAGCAGGTTCCCACCTCCTGACCATCTTAGACCGCACACTTCTTCAGAGTGCCCCTGAAAATGGGGTGCTGATCCGCCAGTTGATCTCACTGCAGAAGGGATTGCATGAGAACAAGAATGTTATTGTGTTCTTATTTTATTTCTTTATGTATGGCAAAAACATAAGGTACAATGTAATGAAGGGCAAGAGCGAATGTACCATCATGGTTGATGATAGAGGTGTCACGGCTCCCTGATGTCAAAATGTTCTGATTCCAAGAAAGGCTTCCAACTCTGGCCATGTGTCCTTCTAAAATTCTAACCTGAGGTAACAGTTAAGATCAGAGCTGTTTTCATCAATTTTGGTAATTCCGATGACAGGATAGTAAATATTTGGAAGTAAACCACCATTAAACCATAGAGGGATACTGATAAGAAGTCCCATAAATGGTGCTTTATTTTCTAGTCAAAACATTCTGATGATTAACAAGATTATTTTCGGCTTCTGGTTTACCGCTGGAGTTCCTAACCGAAGAACAAAGAATATATACTTCTTTGTGCTTTGTTGATATTGAAAAACATCTCATTTCTTGTCAGAACAAATCAAATAGTTTGGCAGCAACACAAACAAACAAAACAATTTTACAATAACTTTGTTCAATACCTGACGCAAGGACACGGCATCCCAGAGCTCAATTCTGGAGCTTGCAAATCCAACAGCCAATATTTTCCCATCTCGAGACCATGCAACACTTGTGGGGTGGTCCTCGTCATCATCCACGCTTTGAAGCAAATTCACCTCGCCGTTCTCAGCATTCCACAGGTATACTGAAGGCCCCAATGCGACAGCTAGGATATTGCTCTTACCCCAGTCCATGAGGTTCAAATAATAATCATCCATTAGTCTAGGCCCATCCAATATCCGATCTGCAGACTGCTCAGCCATCAGATAGAAAGATATATAGTAAGAATCACCGGAAATGCTACTCTTCTATATATAAATATAACCCACTCATCTGGAATACAATCCCATACAATTGATATGAACCTTAAAGATTTTCATAACATTTAAAGAAGAAATAGATGAATAAATTGTTACTGACAAGTATATTCAACTTCCATTAAATTGCTTAGAGAAACTTAACAAACCATGGGTATCACACAACAATTAGGATTGATTTCATGATTTCATTATTTAGAATGCTATTGTAATTCAGCACTTAGCCTAATGTTATCTACAGTAGCAAGTTGGTAGCTTCGGCATGCCCTGAAATAGCCTCTATCTATGCTAAAGAGGAGTAGAAGAAAATAACTCAGATGGAGAAGAAATCTGTCCCCTTTGTTACACTGAATGAAGGGATTGCAGTAACGCAATGCAGCGATTACCGTAGGAATACGACGGAAGGGCCGAATGGGTCTGAACCGCTCCCGCTCCTCTCGCATCATCTCTTCCACGAGAAGCACGCTCTTGCAAGTTCTCGGGCTTCCCTTAAAAACCAACATCTTGAACGGGTTCCCTTCCGAATCCAATGCCAGATTATCTTTCACCCTTCTATTATACTCATCCTACCAATGAAACCGGGCTAATAAAGAACACCGTACAGTATTTTAAAGAGAAAGAGAGATCGAAAAGGGTAACAGAACAAAAAGAAGATGAGGAGATCAAGAACCTTCGGAGTCAATATCAGCGGGCGATCATCGGGGGATTTCTTCCGCCGCCTCTCCCACAGCGAGCTTTGGGCGATGTCAAGATTCATCAGACTCCTTGTGGGTATGAATCGATCCCCCTTGGGAAGCAAAGGGTAAAAATATGTCAAGAATTCTTCAAGAATGAACAAAAGATAGAAGGGGAAAAGACTCAATTTTGTGTACCGGGGCAGCGAATTGGCTCGCCGTCGGGGAGTACCACTCGTGATCCGTAAGCCTCATCAATGGCGACTGCATCTTGTATCTTGGATTCCTCTGATCCAAATCGGCGGGCACCGGTTGGAAAACGAGGAAGAGAGGGGCGAAGCTAAAGATTAGATATTGGTTTTATGGGAGGCGGAGAAATCTTGAAAGGGTTTAGAGAGATTAGGCCCTTTTTTTTGGCTAGGTTTTCTTTGGGGGAGGAGGGAGGGAGAGAGAGGGAGAGAGGGAGGGGAAGAGAAGAGACGCGGGCAAACGGTCGGGTTCCCAACGGTCGCATCGGAATCCAATCGAAACGAGGAGTTCGTTTGCTTAATAGGGAGAGGAGATCCTTCCCGCCTCTTTCTGGACGACGCCCCCCGCCGGATTGTAACGGGCAAGGGCGGAAAACTTGACCCGACCCGGTAACCCAATACACTCTAATAATTTAGGTAGTGTTTGAAATAGGAAATAAAAGAAGATATTTTCTTAAGGTAGTGTTTGATATGGGGGATAAAGAAGGATATCCCCTGGATATCCCTCCTTATTCCCAAATGCTATAGCTAGAAGGGAGGATATCCCCTGGATATCCCTCCTTATTCCCAAATGCTATAGCTAGAAGGGATAGGTCTGAAAAAAATTAACCAGAGGGGATAACCCATGGTTAACCATGATTAACCATGGGTTATCCCTTGAACTTATTCCTTAGGAAACCAGGAACAACTAATGTTATCCCTTGATAGCAGACTTGTAATTTTAAAAAAATGCTTATTCCCTCAGCTATCCCCTGGATAAATGTTATCCCGTACATTTATCCAGGAATAGCTTTTGGGCTATCAAACACTACCTAAGAGTGGAAAACTTGATCCGATCCGGTAATCCAATCCCCTTTAATAATTTAGATAGTGTTTAAAATAGGGAATAAGAGATGATATCCAAGGGATATCCTTTTTTTTATTCTCAAAAGTCATAACTATAAGGTAGTATTTGATACCCCAAAAGCTATTTCTGGATAAAAGTACAGGATAACATTTATAGCTGAGGGAATAAGCATTTATTTAAAATTACAAGTCTGCCATCAAGGGATAACTTTAGTTGTTCCTGGGTTTTCTAGGGAATAAGTTCAGGGGATAACCCATGGGTTATCCCCTCTGGTTAAACTTTTTTCAGACCTATTCCCTCTAGCTATAGCATTTGGGGATAAGGAAGGATATCCCCTGGATATCCTCCTTATCCCCATATCAAACACCAATAGTTAGGAATAAAGTTAACCAAAGAGATAATCCATGGTTAACCATGGGTTATCCCCTCAATTTATTCCCTAGAAAATGCAGGAATAGCTGGTTATCCCTCCAAATAAGAGTAAAAAAAAATTATTATATGGATTTACCTTTTTGCATTTGATATGATCAATGTGATAGTCAAAGAATATCTTTAGAAATAACTAGGGAATAAACTCTATCCCATATATTTTTTTATGAATAATATTTTTTCTATCAAACACTACCTAGACTTCAGCTATCGATTTTGTATCCGCGCTCACGCCGCGGTAAGGGTGGAAAACTTGACCCGACCGGTAACCCAATCCCCTTTTAATAATTTAGGCTTCAGCTATCCAACCCCTCCGGCAACATTCATTGGTGGCTACTCACGCCAGAACCACCGTACAGGATGAAGGAGAATGATAGAATTTACCTTTAAATAATGATTTGTTACTTTATTTTTATTTTTTTTATTGTTTGGTTTAAGATATTGAAAGCCGAGTTAGCATAAAAGAAGTGAACTTGGGTTAAGTTGGGCAAGGTGGTGGTCCGGTTGGATTGGTTTTGGAGTTTTACATTGGTCACAAGTTAGGATTGCCTAGCTTAAGCTTGTCTTATTTATGATCAAGGAAGTTTGAGCCATGTTGGGCTTGTAACATATACCAAAAATAGGAACAAGGATTCTTAAAGTTCAGTCATGGAAATTTTTATTATTATAGATATCAATTGCACCAACTGAAGATGTAAAGTCTCTCATGGATCCAAAAATGATGGCCATACCATTGTTGTTAATATCCATTAATTGATCTAGGTTTATAGTTTTTACTTGACTTTGGCCAAAAAAATCTACTAAGTCATTTTCGACCAACAAAAATAGATATGCATCTTGACCTAAATGACTTGGCTTGATCTGATTGCCTGATTATATTAAAAAAAAAAAAAAACTTTATTATTCCTAAACACATTTCTCAAGGTACTGTATGAATCTCACCTAAACTCATCTCTCCCTTTCATCAAGCAATTATACCTCCTCTTACCTCCTCAATCACTTAATTAGATTTAAGTATTTATTGTTTGTTTTGACTTATTCTTTTTTTTAGAGAATTATTTCTCTAAAATATTATTTACAATATTCTCAAGTACATCAATTATTCTTTAAAAATATTATTTATAACTTATTGGTTGAAAATAATCATTTTGTGGGATCAAATTTAATTTTTTTAAGCAAAGATTCATGTTTAATTGGTGCACCTTTAATTTTGATTTAATTTTCTTTTTAGTGATTGTTTATATGATCATCAATTGTTGATAGGTATAAAAAAGAGAACTAAATGTTGGGCTTGAACAGTAAACCCAATCAAATCTAATTCCAACCTAAATCAAAATACGTCGAATTGGGTTTGAGTTGGGTTTGGGCCATGCTTTACCCTAACCTAACCCAATGGCCTATTAGGTGACTCAATCCAACCCATTTAGCCAATGGGTTAGAGTTGGGCCAGGATTTGAAAGTGAAACTATACCTAGAATTGGTTGGGACCAAGCATGTCTAGCCCTATTTGTTTTTAAGCCTACCAACATAAATTGAAGCCCTAGGTTCGATTTAATGTTGTTATTGCTGCTGCTGCTGCTATTTTTGGTTGCAAGCATTTGTTTTTGAGGGACAAATTGGTAAAGTTATTACATGTAAGCACTGTTGGAGCAACTTATTGTAAGATGAATAGGGCATGAAAGTTCATAAATTATCTAGGATTTATCTTTAGCTCCTAGTTGTAGAGCCACGTACGTACCCATGGTGGGAATGAGGTGGCCTATATACCCAACCTATACCCAACCTTTGAGGTCCAATTCGATATTAGATGAAACAAAAGATGTCATGTCCAACACCTTTGTTGAAGTCAGGTGCAAAAAATAAGGGCCACCCATCACACATGATTTAGCCCCATAAGACACGTAAGGCATACCAAAAGTGCTTAATTTTTAAAATAGATCTTTCATTAAAAAAAATAATGGTAGAAATGAGAACACCTAGAAAATTTTTAACATTAATAATTGTATAAATAAAGTTAAGAACAACTAAAATTTCACTATCTCTAAACTACCAAAGGTTATACATAATATCTTATAATACAAAATTTATTTCAATTGAGAAAACCTATTAACTCTAAACTCCTTAGCACTCAATAATAAACGTGGTGTTTAAGATGATTTTAGTCATCATCTTAAAATATAAATAAGAAACATAATGAAGAGCATGCCATTTTAAGATAGCTGCCAAAATGAATTGACTTAGAGACTGGCCCATAATTTTATAGGTCTAATTCGAAGACCTACATCCTCATGGGCACAATTGAAGATCAATTAGGGGCCAATTACATCAATTGGAGTTCAATAGAAAGAATAGTTGAGGTCATAGCCTAGACCTTGCATTTAATTTTCATAATTCAAGCTAAACCATGGTTCGGTTGTTTAAATAAATATCAATAATTTGGCCGGAAATCAGGTTGATATTAGCACACTGATTCGGTTTTCAAACTTGACCCTTATTAGTTAGAGCATTAATTTATGCTCAATTATTACAAATCTAGTCAAATTCATTAATTAAGTCCTAATGTTTAATCTTTTAGGTTAACCACTAGGCCTGATTGTCAATATCCAAAATCAATTGAGCTTAAATCATCATAAATTGGACCAAATCCAAACTTAATCAGTATGTACAATTACTCCAAATTAGGTTAGTCAATAAGCCTGGTTGGTACTAATTAAGTTAATCCCAGCATTTAAGCTCGATTAATAGGCTTAATTACTAATAATTGGGTTTGATTCAACATTCAAGACTAATCAATAGGTGTAATTATCAATAAATAGGCTTAAGCTCTCAACAAATGTTAAAGAGACCTAAAGTTTTAGTCAACTATTGAAGTCTCGATGTATTCTTCTACAATTAAGAAGTTCAAACACATTAGTTTACTATTGAAAAGTACTGATGTATTATTTAACTATTATATAAAGAGTCATTGCGTATTATTCAACTATTGCGTATTATTCAACTATTGAAGAATTTGGAATATTACTCAAACAGTTGAAGGGCCTACTATCAAAGTTGTCAATTTCGTTTTGAATTATATTTCGGTTTAGCTTATGAAACAAAATATTTCGGTTTAGCTTATGTTCATAATTTATATTCTTCATAATTAATAATAACAATATAAAAATAAAAAGTTTGAGTTTTTAAGAGATGCAGCCATGAGGGTAGGGTAACTAGGATTTTTTTGATATTATATATATATGGTTCTGAAAGGTTTAATAATTCATAAATTGATTTCCGAAACATATTTTGCTGAAACGGTCGAAACATACCAAAACGGCTGAAACACGCCGAAATGCACCGAAATGGTCGAAAAATCTTCCGAAGCGAAACGTAAGGCTCATCTTTTCGAACAAACCATCGAAATGAAACGTTTCGATCGAAACAAAACGAAATTAACAACTTTGCCTACTATACCATTCAACTATTAATTGAAGAATCTTGATACAAGATTCAACTGTTAAAAAGCCTTGTCACATTACTCCAACGTCCAAAACTCTTGGCACATGACTCAACTATTGAAGGCTCCTAGTCAAGAGTCCTATAGCATATTCAGCAATAGATGAAAAGAAGCAACCAAATGATTGATATTGTCAAATCAGATCAAGAGGGAAGAACAAAAGAAAAAAAGAGGACTAGGGTGGGCAGTTTTCTGCATACCTTACTCTCATTTGATGATAATTGCACTTGTTGGTCCTTTCAAGTATAGTTGTCAAATTAGATCGAACTGATCAGTTGAACTGGTTGAACCATGACTTGAAAGTTGACCCGGTCCGATTCTAACATAAAACCGGATGTATAAGATACCCAAAATAATTCGGTCAACCTGTTTGGTTCACTCATGAACCGGTCAACCCAGCTTGAACCAAATGGGGTCATGGGTTTGTCAATGTCATTTTAAATTCTTTGGCCTTTGCTCCTTTCGATTTTCGAGTTTCGAGTTGCGACCTCTTCTCCCTTGCCTCATCTGAGCATATGATTTTGGGGAAGGGGTTCGTCTCTCGCAATCTGTAATATATTTGATTCTTTGCGATGCAATAGAGAGACGAGATTGAGGTAATATATTTGAAGTGTGTTTGACTTTTTATATTTAAATTTTAAAAGATTGTTATACATATCACTTTTGAATTATCTTTTTATATTTAAATTTTAAAAATTATTATACATATTACTTTTGAATTATTAGTTTAATGTATTTGTATGATTATAATTTAAATTTTTATGGCATCAGATGTTAAAGTTTATTATCATATTGACCTTAATTTTTTATTAAAATTAATTTTTATTAATATAAATATTTTTATATTAAAATATTAAAACCGATGGTTGAACCAGTGATCCGATGGTTGAACAAGTGCTCCGGTGACATGAGCCCTTTGCCGGATCGATGTTCGGGTTGAATATGAAAACTATGCTTTCAGGTGGCTATTTGCCTATAAGAGCAAGGGTTTTAGTAACTTTGTTTATCCCATTTGTGAGTAGGCTAGGGATCATGAAGATACTAGCCTTTGCATCACTACAAGAAAATATTGAAATAGTGATGCAAATTTAGCGACGCAATGATGCGTCGCTAAATTGCGACCACTTTGCGATGCCTCCGTGACAACAAAACATTACGACGCAATTAGCGACGCATTAGCGACTCAATAAACTAGAAAATAAAAAAAATTAATTTTTTTATTTAGCGATGCAAATAATGCATCGCAATATTTTTAAATTAATTTTTTATAAAATATAATATAGGAAAAAATATTACGATGCAACTCAGTGCGTCGCAATGTTTTTATAAAAAATTAATTATGTTAAATAGCGACGCATTAGCGATGCAATAAACCAGAAAATTAGAAAAATTATTTTTAATTTAGCGACGCATCAATTGCGTCGCAAATAATTTAAATAAAATTAATTTTTATAAAATATAAATATGAGAAAAAAATATTGCGATGCTACTCAGTGCGTCGCAATATTTTTTAAAAAATTAAATATGTTAAATAGCGACGCATTAGCGACGCAATAAACCAAAAATTAAAAAAATTATTTTTAATTTAGTGACGCACTAACTACGTTGCAATTATTTTAAATAAAATTAAATTTTATAAAATATAATTATGAAATAAAAAATTGTGACGCAACCCTATGCGTCGTAATGTTTTTAAAAAATTAATTATGTTAAATAGCGACGCATTAGCGACGCAATAAGCCAGAAAATTAGAGAAATTATTTTTATTTAGCGATGCACTAGTTGCGTCACAATTATTTTAAATAAAATTAATTTTTATAAAATATAATTATGAAATAAAAAAATTACGATGCAAACCTGTGCGTCACAATATTTTTTTAAAAAATTAATTATATTAAATAGCGACGCAATAAAATAGTAAATTAATAAAAATAATTTTTTATTTAGCGATGCAAGTATTGCGTCACAATATTTTTTAAAAAAAATATTAAAAAGAATTATGAAATAAAAATATTGCGACGCACATCTGTGCGTCGCAATATTTTTAAAAATATTGTTTAAGGAAATCTGAATATTCTTATATATATATATATATATATATATATATATATATATTGTGTGTGTGTTAAACTCTAATCATATGAGAACTGGAGCGAGATAAGATACAAGAAGAACGAAAGTTAAATGACTAGCATCTAAAGAAAGACTTTGATCCAAACAGATAAACAAGGGCCAAAAAGAACAAAGAAACGATCCAAGATGGAGGGTAAAAAAGCCTTAGAAAGGTATACAACAAACCTTTAGAAACCGCGTCTAAGACAAACTCCAAAACCTTGTATCCTTAGCTCTGATCGATCACTCAGGAGCGGCAACACGAACAAGACGAAACACGCAGGCAACAGGAAAGATCTCTCTCTGGAAACCATAGGAAAAGCTCGCCGTCGCCCCCCTTACGTGGATGAGATGGAGGTAGAGGGATCGGTTTCCCGAGAAACCCTAGTATTAGGCTTTTGGGGAACGAGGAAAAGAAGCCCTCCTCCACGGCAAGCTCTCGGCGTTTCTCCCCTCGCTCTCTTCGCGACTCACGCTCCCCCCACCCTTTTAAAGTTTCCCAAACGGGACTATGAGCAGCCAAGAACCATCTAGATGCGAAGCGGAAGGGCCGCGACACTGTGCCCGTGAAACTGTCTTGGTCTACTGGCTTCGATCGATCGCAACCGTTGGATCATCGCCGATCGGATCGATCACAACGGTCCAAGATCGGTCGTTGCCGACCGGGATCGATCATGGCTTTGATCGATCACAACCATCGGGTCGACGCTGATCGGATCGATCGCGACGGTCCGAGATCGGTCATCACCGACCGGGATCGATCATGGCTTCGATCGATCGCAACCATCGGATCGTCGCCGATCGGATTGATCGCAACGGTCCGAGATCGATCATCACCGACCGGGATCGATCATGGCTTCGATCGATCACAACCGTCGGATCGTCGCCAATCGGATCGATCGCAATGGTCTGAGATCGGTCGTCGCTGACCGGGATCGATCATGGCTTCGATCGATCGCAACCATCGGATCGTCGCAGATCGGATCCATCGCGATGGTCCGAGATCTTTCCTCTTATTTCCTTCTCTTTCAAGAACACAAATCTTTCCATTTTCTCTCTTGTTACTCCCTCTTTCAAGAACGCTAATCATCATCCTCCTCCTCCAAGCCTCTTGAACCCTAACCTTAACGCTAATTACTCTTCGTTATTTCCGGTTGTGTCTTGTTTGCTGTTCATTCTCTTGAAGAGCCATCATGGACAAAACAAACCGAAAGAGGAAGCACAGCGAGAACCAAGACGACGATCCTCTCGCCCTCTGCCTCTCTCCTCCCAATTGCCGCAGCCTTATACTTCCAAACACCAGGTTCCCTTCCCTTCCGTCCCCTCCCCCACCGCCGTCGCCACTGCCACCACAACCGCAACACCTCTCCTCTCCTCCCCCTGCCCAGCAGCCGAGATCGATCGTCCCCGATTGGGATCGATCATAGCTTCAATCGATCGTAACCATCGGATCGTCGCCGATCGGATCGATCGCGACGGTCCAAGATCGGTCATCGTCGACAGGGATCGATCATGGCTTCGATCGATGGCAACCATCGGATCGTCGCCGATCGGGATCGATCATGGCTTCGATCGATCACAACCGTCGGATCGTCGCCGATCAGATCGATCACAACGGTCCGAGATCGATCATCCCCGATCGAGATGATCATTGCTTCGATCGATCGCAACCATCAGATTTTCGCCGATCGGATCGATCGCAACGGTCCGAGATCGATCATCCGACTAGGATCGATCATGGCTTCGATCAATCACAACCATCGGATCGTCGCCGATCGGATCGATCGTGACGATTCGAGATCCATCGTCGCCGACTAGGATCGATCATGGCTTCGATCGATCGCAACCATCGGATCATCGCCGATTGGATCGATCGCGACGATCCAAGATCGATCGTCACCGACTGATCGATCATGGCTTCGATCGATGCAACCGTCGAATCGTCGCCAATCAGATCGATTGCAATGGTCCAAGATCGATCATCCCCGATCGGGATCGATCATGGCTTCGATCGATCGCAACCGTCGGATCGTCGCCGATCAGATCGATCGCGATGGTCCGAGATCGGTCATCCCCGACCAGGATCGATCATGGCATCGATCGATCGCAACCATCGGATCATTGCCGATCGGATCGATCGCGACGGTCCTAGATCGATCATCACCGGCCAGGATCGATCATGGCTTCGATCGATCGCAACCGTCGGATCATCGCCGATCAGATCGATCGCGACGGTCTAAGATCGATCTCGTCAACCGGGATCGATCATGGCTTCGATCGATCGCAACCGTCGGATCGTCACCAATCGGATCAATCGTAATGGTCCGAGATCGGTCGTCGCCGACCGGGATCGATCATGGCTTCGATCGATCACAACCGTCGGATCGTCGCCGATCGGATCCATCGTGATGGTCTGAGATCTTTCCTCTTATTTCCTTCTCTTTCAAGAACACAAATCTTTCCGTTTTTTCTCTTGTTACTCCCTCTTTCAAGAACGCTAATCATCATCCTCCTCCTCCTCCAAGCCTCTTGAACCCTAACCTTAACGCTAATTACTCTTCGTTATTTCCGGTTGTGTCTTGTTTGCTGTTCATTCTCTTGAAGAGCCATCATGGACGAAACAAACCGAAAGAGGAAGCATAGCGAGAACCAAGACGACGATCCTCTCGCCCTCTGCCTCTCTCCTCCCAATTGCCGCAGCCTTACACTTCTAAACACCAGGTTCCCTTCCCTTCCGTCCCCTCCCCCACCGCCGCCGCCACTGCCACCACAACCGCAACACCTCTCATCTCCTCCCCTTGCCCAGCAGCCACCTCTTATTCTCCCCCGCTTCACCTCCGGCCCCTTTGCCGCCGCCGCCCCCACCGCCGTTAGTGCCACCAGTCCACTAGCTTCGCGCCCGTAGCAACCGCTCCTAAGGTCCC
This sequence comes from Calamus simplicifolius, assembly GCA_900491605.1. Lineage (NCBI taxonomy): Eukaryota > Viridiplantae > Streptophyta > Magnoliopsida > Arecales > Arecaceae > Calamus > Calamus simplicifolius. Next base: position 674,115 of record UESW01003902.1, on the reverse strand, counting down.
CGCCGCGCCGACAAATCCAATACCGTCGTTCCTCCTTTCCCGTGGGCAACCGACCACCGCGCCACCGTCCACTCCCTCGTCGACCTTCTCCCCTAAACATCACAGAGATCAACAGCGAAGTTCAGTGCAGGCGCTGCAACGCTTGCTGGGTCATCAGATACAATCTTGCGACCAAGTTCGCCGAGGTGGTCAAGTTTGTCGTGGCGACGAAGCAAGATATGCATGATCGCGTGCCGAACGCGTGGATGAACCCGCAATATTTTAAAAATACTAAAATTGCGACGCATATATTGCATCGCAATGATTTTTAGAAAAAAAATGTTGTAAAAAAATTTCAAAATAAAATATTTGCGACGCAATATTTGCATCGCAATTATTTTCAAAAAATATAATTTTTATCAGTTATAATTATTTAAAAAATATTGCGACGCATTAGCGACACATTTTTCCAGAAAATAAAAATAATTTTTCAAAGAAAATAAATTTTAATATTGCGACGCAATTATTGCATCGCAATATTAAATTGAAAAATTAAAGTAATAAATAAATTTAAAAATAAAACATTGCGACGCAATATATGCATCACAATTATTTACAGAAAATATAATTTTTATCAAATATAATTATTTAAAAAATATTGCGATGCATTAGCGATGCAATTTCCTAGAAAAAAATAGTTTTCCTAGAGAAAACAATTTTTAATATTGTGACACATATACTGCGTCGCAATATTTTTTAGAAAATAAATGTAATAAAAAAATTTAAAAAAAACCATTGCGATGCAATATATGCACCGCAATTATTTTTAGAAAATATATTTTTATCAGTTATAATTATTAAAAAAATATTGCGATGCATTAGCGACGCAATTTCCTAGAAAATAAACTAGTTTTCTGAGAGAAAATAATTTTTAATATTGCGACGCATATATTGCGTCGCAATATTTTTTAGAAAAATAAATGTAATAAAAAAATTTTAAAAAAAATTGCAATGCAATATATGCGTCGCAATTATTTTTAGAAAATATAATTTTTTCAGTTATAATTATTAAAAGAATATTGCGACGCATTAGCGACGTAATTTCTTAAAAAATAAATAGTTTTCCCAGAGAAAATAATTTTTAATATTACGACGCATATATTACATCGCAATATTTTTTAGAAAAATAAATGTAATAAAAAAATTATAAAAAAATATTGCGATGCAATATATGCATCGCAATTATTTTCAAAAAATATAATTTTTATTAGTTATAATTATTAAAAAAATATTGCGACGCATTAGCGACGCAATTTCTTAGAAAATAAAAATAGTTTTTTCGTCGGACATTGGCGCCAAATTAGCAACTCATTAGCGATGCAATTAGATGCGTCGCTAAGTTTTGCATAAAATAATAAAAGGCCAAATTAACGATGGATTAGCGACGCGATAACGCGTCGCTAATCCATAATAAATTTAAAAAAAAATAGCGAGTGATTAGCGATGCAAATTTGCGTCGCTAATCACTACTATATTATCTCTATCGAGCCGGCCCCCCTGCTTCTCTTCTTCTTCCTCTTCTTACCCTAACCGCTGCCGTCCGCTCCTTCGGCTCCCCCCGTCCTCTCCCCTGGCGACAGCTCCCCCCACTCCGGCGGCGTCCCCGCTCGACCAAGGTAAGCCCCCCCTCCTCCTCAAATTTTTTTTAAAGAAAACTAGGTTCCGGCCACGGCCACGGCCGCTGCCGTGGCCGGCCATGGCCTGGCCACGGTGGCCAGGCCACCAAAAAAAAATAACAGCTAGGGGGGTTTTCCCCACCCCCCTTGGTCTTCTCCGGCCATGGCCACGGCCGTGGCCGTTTTCTCCGGCACGGCCACTGCCGTGGCCATTTTCTCTGGCCACGGCTGCTGCCGTGGCCTGGCCACGGTGGCCAGGCCACCAAAAAAAATTAACAGCTAGGGGGGTTTTCCCCACCCCCCCTTCGTCTTCTCCGGCCATGGCCACGGCCGTGCCGTCTTCTCCGGCCATGGCCACGGCCGTGGCCGTCTTCTCCGGCCACGGCCGCTGCCGTGGCCGGCCGTGGCCTGGCCACGGTGGCCTGGCCACACAAAAAAAGTATAACAGGGGGGGGGTTCCCCCCCTTGGTCTTCTCCGGCCACGACCGCTGCTGTGGTCGGCCGTGGCCTGGCCACGGTGGCTAGGCCACCAAAAAAAGTATAACAGGCCCACCCCCCCCCCTTCGTCTTCTTCGGCCATGGTCTCCGGTATTCTGCAATGTTTTTGACAGTTTTGGTTCCAGGACCATCAAATCCAAAGGAAAAGATTGATGTCTTCCTACAACCGTTGATGGCTGAATTGAAAATATTGTGGGAAACAGGAGTCCTAGCCTACGACATTTCTATGAAACAGAATTTCATCATGAGAGCTGCTTTGATGTGGACAATAAGTGACTTTCCGGCATATGCAATGTTGTCTGGTTGGAGCACTGCTGGACGTCTGGCATGCCCCCATTGCATGTATGATTCAGATGCATTTACATTGCAGAAGAGTGGTAAGCAGTCATGGTTTGATAATCATAGGAAGTTCTTGCCTCCAAATCATCCTTACAGGCGTAACTTGACTTCCTTTCGGAAGAACAAAGCAGTCACAAAATTTGCGAACCGGTTAGGTCCGGCACGGATATATTTGATACTATAGAGCATTTGGGGTTGAGGTATGCTTGGGAACCCGATGTAGATAGAATAAATGGCCGTATATGTAAAGAACATAACTGAAAGAAGAGGAGCATATTTTGGGATTTGCAGTATTGGAGCACAAATCTCATCTGACACAACTTGGATGTTATGCATATCGAGAAAAATTTCTTTGATAACATATTTAACACGATGCTAAACATCCTGGAAGAACCAAAGACACTGCAAAGTCAGGAGAAGAACTTAATCAGTATTGCAGAAGAGGTGATTTGAGGAGGAGTGCCGACGGGACCTATCCTAAAGCCTGTTACACTCTTGACAGAAATTCACGAGAAGTTTTATGTAACTGGCTTAGAGGGTTAAAATTTTTATATGGTTATGCCTCAAATATCGGTAGGTGTATGGACATGCATAAGCTCAAGTTGTTCGGCATGAAGAGTCACGACTGCCATATTTTCATGCAACGGTTATTGCCTATAGCTTTTGTGAGTTGCTTCCGCAACATGTCTGGAAGGCATTGACGGAGCTCAGCTTGTTTTCAAGGAGTTATCTGCCGCAGTCTTTACTTCTGCATCCATGGAAAGGCTTGAGAAGAAAATTCCAATTATTTTATGCAAGCTGGAGCGAATATTTCCTTCCAGTTTTTTTTGACTCAACGGAGCATTTACCGGTTCACTTGCCATACGAAGCGAGCATAGCTGGTCCCGTGCAGTATCGCTGGATGTATCCTTTCGAGAGGTAAATATATGCATCATTAAGATATATTGACATTTCAAATATTATTTTATTGCGAGAAAATTGGTTAATTTTTTGCCTCAACTTTACATATAGGTACCTTAAGAAGTTAAAAAATAATGTGCGTAATAAGGCAAGGGTTGAAGGTTCTATATGCAATGCACACTTGGTCGAAGAAGTTTCAGCTTTTGCCTCGCATTACTTTGAGGGTCACGTCCACACGAGGAGCCAAAATCTTGGTCGTAACGATGACGTATGTGTGGACGAAGAAGAACCTAATGACGGTAGAATATCAATTTTAAAGGTATCGGCCGTTCATTTGGGGGGCAGAAGTCAAGAAATCTTAGCGATATGGAGTATAATGCAACACATTATTACATCCTAATGAACTGTAGAGAAGTCGATCCATATATTAAATAAGTGTATACTTCAATGCTTAATTGAAACTTCTAATTTAAATTACAATATACCATAATATTTAATTGCTAACATAAGTTTAATCCTTATCATCCCATAAGGATGTATTGTGATAGACAACGATAGATGAATCCCGACATCAGTCAAGTTGCAATTGGGCAGAAGTTAGAAACGGAGTTCGCTTACTGGTTTTATGAATTTGTAAGTAGTATCACTCGATTAATTTCAATAATGGCTTTTATTTTTTGAATTGGTTGTGAATAGCTTATTAATTTATAGGTAAATGGTCCATGGTCCACAACCGACAATATTTTCATTAAATGTCTATCGCAATGGCCATTAAAGACCGTAACAACCTCTACTGGCTATTTTGTTAATGGGTACAATTTCAGATTGAACGATTAGCAGCTTCAAGAGGCACGCAGAACTGGGGCGTGTGTGTTAAAGGAGAAAGTGTTGGAGCAAATATGCAGGATTATTACGGAAAGTTAGTAGAGGTGGTTGAAGTTGAATATCCCGGTTGGCCTATGAAATGAACCGTATTATTTCATTGCGATTAGTTCGATCCAACAGTTCTTGTGGGTAAAAGGGTTCATAATGACTACAATTTGGTTGAAGTGAACCATCGACGAAGATTGCAGAAATATGACCCATTCATCCTTGCATCCCAAGCTCAGCAAGTGTTTTACTATGGATATCCAAGTTTGCGCAACGACAAGAGAGATTGGTGGGTTGTTTCTAAAATCGTTCCACGTTCAACAATCATATTAGAGGAGAGTTCATCAAGTCAATCAGCCGAGTGCCCTGCATTTCAAGAGGATGAGATGGAAATGCATGCAATTGAGGACGATACAAGGGTTCCTGAAACATCACTTAGAGATCCAAATGGTGATGTCCAAGAAATTGAGGATGCAATGTTCGGTTTTCTTCCGATGATAATGAAACTGAATCGCAGTCCGATACGGCATCAGATGTTGAACCAACATTTCACGAAACAAATAACACCGATTAAACATAGAGGTTTTTTTAAATTCAACTTTATTTTATAAGTGTTAAATTTTTACATAGTCAATCATTAATCATAATTTAATTGTGTGAATCTTTAGTATTTTTAGTATGACGGGCAGAGGTAGATCTACCGACGACATACAGAGTGAGCATGGACGTAGCCCTGCTGCATCAGATCACACGAGCTTTGGAGATAGAGAGTTCAGATCTCCATACATCGCACAGCCTTCGGGTGATCCTGCATTGGTATTACCATCCAGCCGATCGGTACATACCTCCAAGAGTTCTTCCACTATCGGCCGCACCGTACTTCGATTGGATGCTCATGGGCTGTAAGTATATACTAATTAAAAATATGTTTATGTTTTTAAGTCAATTACTTATAAACATACATTTTTTAACAGATTTATTGAGCAGCATCATGTATCCAGCCACATTAGCTCCGTATTTCAGAGGCGTGCATATCCCAGTGGCTACGATTGGCGCCACGTATCTGCAACCACGAGTGAGTTTTATTTTCAGAGTTTCATATAAACTTATTAAATACAATTTATCACTGATATAAAATTTCTTAATCTTAATAAATTCTGAAACTAACTGTTTATTTTAATGCAGAAAAAGTTTACGTGGGATCCTGCTAGCCATGATGCCATTAGGGCAGCATGGGAGGCTCTTACGGGACGCCGATACTCTGACATGCTTCATCGTTGGAGGTCATCGGGTCAGCATCCTGCGCATGTGCCATAGGGTATTTGGTACGTGTGGCAGCAGGCCTAGCAGTCCGATGGCTGGCGCAGGAGGTCCGCATTAGCCAGCACAAACCGCCGATCTGAGAGGGGCGGTCCTGGTATGGGTCTCTCCCGCCACACTTCGGGCTCCATTTCGATTCAGGAGCACATACGTTGTATGGTAACAAAATATAATAATTTAATTACTAATTTAGTTATTTACAAATATTTGCATTAATATCAATTTTTTTATTGTTATAGTATGAGCAGGAGGGCGGAGATCCTGGTGAGTTTCGTCTATTCAGAGCGACACATACCAGGAGGGACGGTTCCTGGGTCGATACGCGATCACGGGAGGTTGCGGTAAGAAATTAGCTTTATGTAGTATCTATTTAATTTTTAAAATTTTATTTAGAGAATTTATTGATTCATTTATTGTTGATTTTATAATTCAAAGACACGAGTCGAGGAGCTTCGCTCCCAGGCATCGCAGGTCGACTCCACTGATGGGGAGACGCTCATCGAACTCTCAGCAGAGGAGAGTCGACGTATGTTTTGGAGGCTGTTGGTGCCCAGCCGCGAGACCGCAGGGTCTATGGTCTGGGCACTAGAGCTTCTGCATATTTTCCCCATCAGGCCTCCAGCTCGCGATATTCTGGTGATATTCCTGCCGAACATTTAGACGACATTCAAAGATCTATTACGGAGGAGGTTCGGTAGGACGTTCGTCAGGAGGTTCGGCAGGAGTTCGAGCACGAGTTCGAGCAGCGTATGCGAGGCCATCAGCAGGAGCTTGTAGACGTGCGAGATCAGATGCGTCAGTTGCAGGATATGGTTAGCCGCCTGTCGCAGGGTTCCCAGCCTCCACGTGATCGCACGGATTCTTGATGCATTTTTTTTTACTTTTTATATTTTATACATGAAAACTTCAAAATTTTAATATATTAATTATTTTTAGAAATTGAATGATTATTGTTTGGATCAATATGAGTGAAGAATGTTTCGATCAATATTTAAATATAACGAAATTGTATTAACCGTTTTAATTTTTAATATTTTTTTTTTTTAAAAAAATAATTAGCGACGCATTAGTGACTAAAATTGCATCACTAATATTTTTAAAATATTATTATTAAATATTACGATGCAATGACCTAGAATCGCAATATTTTAAAAAAAATTTAATTAGCGACGCATTAGCGACTCACATTGCGTCGCTAATATATCTAAAATATTATTATTAAATATTGTGATGCAATGACCTGGCGTCGCAATATTTTAAAAAAAATTTAATTAGCGACGTATTAGCGACTCAAATTGCGTCGCTACTATATCTAAAATATTATTATTAAATATTAAAAATTAGTTTTAAATTTAGCGACGTATTTATGATGCGTCGCAATATTGCGACGCATTGCTGCGTTGCAGAGAGTCACTGTGAAGCGATGCAATTACGACAAATTGAGACTGCGACGATCATCTGAGCGACGCCGTCATTGTGTCGCAAATGCATGTTTAATTTAGCGACGCATTAGCGACTTATTTGGACGTCGCAATATTTTTTTCTCTTGTAGTGCATGGCCTTGTTGATTGAAATACGAGGAAGAGGTGCTTAGTTATTTAGCAATCTAACTGACTTGAGAAGAAAAAGTGGAAAAAGGAAAAAGAAGGAAAGAACAAGAAAAAAAAAGAGAAAATGGGTCAAGCTGCTCATTGCCGTAGGACATTAGGCTCTGATACTAAATATGATACAGGATTAGAGAGATCATGGATTTGGATGCCAGATTTGATGTAATATTAAAAAAATTTTAGGTCATGATACTAAAATCTAATGTGGTGTCGTGGGCTTTAATACCAAATCTAATACAAGATCAGAATCTTAGGCTTTCATCCTACATCAAATTTTGATATCAAAGTAAAACGATTTCACTTTATTTGCAAGTGCCTGATAAGCTTAAATTTTTAAGTTTATTTATTGCCACATTATAAAAGATAATTTAACATGCATTAGTCTAAATATTAAGTTTCACGGACAACAATATAATTTATGCTTTTAAGTAAATTATTTTTAGAATGTTTGGTATCGATTTAATTTTCTTACATATCTTGAATAATTTAAAAATGAAGATGCAATGAAGAATTTTTGAGCTAATTATGAAAGATACGCCAATGCTAACAAATTTCTATAAAATTACAAATATGCTATTCCATAGTCCATATTAATGTGTTTTTTATAAAAATTTTACATCTATTTCATTTAGGAATTCATATTACATGATTTAGAATTTAATTAGAAATTAGGAATATATTTTTGGCTTTTTAGCTTTGTTGCCTAGATATAGCAATCCAAGAGGAAGGATGAATTGGGTTTCTCAAAAATTAATTAACTAACTAGCAAGTATGTGTATTTAAATATTTTTCATAATTAAAGCAAGTGTTGTGCGATGCAGATAATATGCAATCAATCGCAAATAAAATCACAACCAAACACACAATATTTATAGTGGTTCGGTACCAACCCTGCACCTACATCCACTCCCCAAAAACTTATTGTGAGTTTTACTATCATCACTAGCCAATCTGGCTAGCAAACTTGTTTACGGGCACAAGCAAGCCTTACACACTAGCCCTCCAAGCTAGTCTTTTTATTTACGGGTGCAAGGAAACCTTACACACTTATTTTTGGACACAAGCGAGCCTTACAAGATCAAGCACAATAGTATCAAGTTAATACAATAAGCTCCTAATAAATGAGCAGATATTCAATAAGAAATACTTAGCAAATATTGAAGAACACTTCTCAAGATGGCTTCTTCCTTTGAGCACGTTGGAGCAATGATGAAACCTTTGATTAAAGCTTGAATGCTCTTCAAAGAGGGTTGTCGGAGCTTTAATCACCACCACAAGAATAAAAAATAAATGAGCTCAAGTGGCTTTGAAACAATGAATATAATTCTTCAATAAACCAAGAATAATTAAATCTCTCTTTCAAATGATATTTTTCTCTTTTTCTACACGATTTTTCATAGATTTTTTTCTCTATTTTTTACTCTTTTTCTCTTTCTTTTTCTGCTCTTTTCTTGCTCAAAAATAACTAATCAATAGCTCAATATATAATCAACAAGAAAAAATATAGCTATTACATTACTGTTATGAAATGGAATGAGAGAGAGAGAGAGAGAGATAGAGAGAGAGCAAAGATTGGAACTGTCTGAGTGCCATGAAAAATTTATTCCAAATCCACGAAAATGACAAGCAGAGGAAAAGTTGGTAGGTTAAGCAATCAAATTGGCAGCCTATATTTCAAAAGTAGCAAGCCAGCCATCCAAATTAGCATACCAATATTTTGGTTAAGAAATCAGCCAGGGAGAAAAATAGAAGGCTTCGTAAAATTGGCATTCCAAAATCCAAAGTCTAGCATGCTAAAAAGTAATGCATAGGGAGCCAACAGAAGTTAGTTCAAAATTAGCATCCTAATTTCAAACATTAGCATACCAAGAAAATGAGTACAGAGAGCTAAGCAGAGGCCTTAGAAAAATTAGCATGCCAAATGTTAAAACCAGCATTCCAATTTGGAGCAATAGGGAATCAGCCGAAGCATAAAGAAAATTGGCATGCCAAAGTATAAAACCAACATTCCAATTTTTGAAGTGACAGGGCATTCCCAAAATCCTAACATAAGGAATCAGCTGTTAGATAATAAATACATGCAAGCAAGTAAGCCAGCAACCAAAGGCAAACCAAAGGTAACAGAATCTGATATTCCAAATCAAGAGATTGGCAACCCAAGATTCAAGCAACATGTATCTAATCCGAAGGCAAACCGAATATAGGCAGCTTAAGGATAAAATCCACTAATGATTCAAAATATTATAGAATTATAAATAGGAACTTGTAAGATAATTGAATCCAGTTCAAGATAATACAAATATAATTAAACTTGATAGTCATTTTATCAAGAGAACCGTAGAACATAAAACATATTAAAATCATTCAGTGATTACGAAATTCAAGTTCATTGAAAAATAATTTAATCACTACAAGCATATTTATACAATACCTATAATACCTTTCATTTTGAATCACAATATAGCTTGGGTTGAAGCAACACCATCTTCTTGATGATTCATCTAAAATTTGTTTAACTCATCCATAAGATCATCAGTATCATACTAAATTATTTTGTAGTCATTAAAATCAATATAAGGCTAACAAGCTTTATTTAGAAAATTTGTGTTATATGAAAAGTAGGAAACCTATTAACTTAAGAAGATCCTGCGTGCTCTATAAATATAAGTTATGGTTATACTTTTTTATAATGAATAATTATATAATAACATTTGAAATTCTCTTTCTTCAATCATTTGAAGTAATTTCTTATTTACTATGGTGCGAGATTACGATCTGTCAAGAGGTGATTGATGCAAGATGATGAATCTTAAGCTTTTTCTTTTTCTTTTTGAAAGGTTATATATTTAATAAAAAATCTTCAAATAATTGGTAAAGAACAATAGTTATCTTGTTCATGCAAATTTACCTGAATAACTCATCCTTTCTTGTTTAATTGTTTTTGATAACATTAATTCTCTTTTTGACAACATCTCCCGTCTATTGCTGGGCAAAGAGACTTGAGGGTGAATTTGGGTATCAGATCCCCGCCCAGTGCAGTGCCAGTCTCTGGAAGTTTGTGCCTCACCTCTATGGTTTGGTCCCTACATATCTTCTCTATTGCATGGCATGCAGTTACTGACAGATGATGCACCACTAAGCTTCTTGTGGACATTTCTTAATTTATTGAGTTTTTCATTATCTTATACTCATTGGAAAGACATCCATTCTATCCCTCATAACCACTCCTTTTTTTTTCAACCAAGTAAGTGCTCCATTAAGAGGTTGATGATCATCAAATTGTCATTTTAGACACATTAGTCAAAATAAATCTGTCAAGTTGAGTTGTAGGGCATAAATGTTCAACTTCAGATGATGTCACTTGAAATGGTGGACCTTTATGCAAGTTCTAAGCTTCATGTTTTCACTGTCCATCAACAATTGTAGTTGATATATTATCAAAGGAAAATCGACTAAACTTGTAGCATCATTGCTCATTGAAAACTATAATATGTAGCATTCGCTTCAGGTAAGTTTGCAGCAACTTCGATTGCCACAGTATTTAGGAAATGATAATGGATTTTATGGCTTACTTCATGCGTATCGTCTCTGTCAAGCTAAATCATCCATTCTCCTTGAATTTAACTGACTAATAGAAGAAATGCACGTAAGCATGGGTCAATCTGAAGACGTTACCATTTTAGCTAATACCTGTTACCGCTTGCCTAATCAAATCACAATTTGGAGTTTTATCTGTGCAAGGAAAAAATGGAACCTTGTCACTAAGGTTAAAAGTTCTGTCAAAGGTCATAATTCAGAACTTTCAGTGAATATGCCTCCGTAAGTCCTTTCGCTTTTGCTAAACTTCAACACAAGGGTTATCAATCTTTAATTTTCAATTCCTTGCATGATAAAAAAAGCTTTTTTGGTCAAATTTAACATGGCCAGCAAATTGTTTGGTCTCAAAATTTATCATAGGATAAGTTCTATAGTTGTTCTCTTTGAGCCAGTTGGTAAGTCTTAGTTATAATTACACTGATCTATATATGGTTGAGTAGTCTTTTTGTCCTCTTCTTTTCTTCATAATGGTTAATCTAAACCTTACCAACATCGAAAAAGGCATGGACGGTCATAAAGGGACTCATCAAGGTGATGTTTCCTTAATTACACTCAAATGATGCAATGAGATGAAGCTTTTGGTTGGACCACCACATATTCTACAAGGTAGGTAAGTTGGTTGTTCCTTACAGCTCTATGGTTTACCTACCATATACCATAGCATCCCTTGTGGGATAAGGATCAAGCCTTTTAAGAACAAGTTCTTATCCTCCACTCAATTAGAGAACTTAACAGAGAGAGAGAGAGAGAGAGTTCACATGAAAAAATAATGCAGTAAGAATTATGATGCCAAACCTTAAGGTGGCAGACATTCGATGACAAATTAATCACACTTGTCATCCTGTTTTATTCAGAAATAAAACTTGGATTAATTGTGTGGCACAATTGGAGAGTTGACTGGGAGAAGATGCTTGGTGGTTCAGATTGCAATTAGAGAACACTTTGTATTAATGATCCACACGCACACGCAAAAAGGTCTTTCTTTTTCTTCTGTCACGATCTGATACGGATTTAATCTACTTTTAAGTTGAGCTATACGTTGATTTCTCTCTCAACATCTCGGTTAATAAATTGCAAGTGGGAACCCCTTCGTTAATTTCTCTCTCAGGATCTCTCTCAATAAATTGCAAGTGGGAACCCAGAGAACCATGGCTGGAAGCATCCATTACAGATCAAGGCTCTTGAATGGCAAGTGCTGGTCGATGGGGAGTTCAAACAAAGAGACAAAACTTAACCTGACGGAGACTAAGCGGAGGCCAATAATGATTAGACCTTATAAATATTATAAATTCATGTCCTGTCTCTTAGACCTGACCTTAAGCGCAAATGGATAGGTTTTGACTCTCTCTCTCTCTCTCTCTCTCTCTCTCTCTCTCTCTCTCTCTATATATATATATATATATATATATATATATATATATATATATATAGTGTGGGGAAGGGTGGGGCGGGTTGGGGTGCAGGGAGGCAGGCTTTGCAATAGGTCAATATCTTGTGCCCAAAGGAATTCTCTAACTAATACAATGACTTTGGTTCCAAAGGTTGGGAAAACTAACATCTAATAAAGTGACGCTTTACTGTGTACATTTCTTGTTATTTGAGGCTGCACTAGGGGACAACTACTGCAGCCCTAACACGTTGGAGATATGAAAATTTCTTTAGCAGTACGTCCACTCTACATGGTGCATGAAATGGCTTTGTCTTTTATCAAATGTCAAACATTCAGCTCATTAACACGAAACCTTTTGTTCCAGATGATTGTCCCTTTCAAATTATATTTCCACTGCAACAAGCCATCTCCAACTCCAACTAACTACTTAAAAAATAATATACAGTTTATCAAATGCTTCAGCCAACCAATCTTGCATGTCTTTACTTTAGTGATTTCGCCCTCCTGAGCTTTCATAAACAATTAGAAAAAACCGAACTTAAGTGTAGTAGGTTAGGTCCTATCTTTCTCTCACATTTTCATTTAATTAAACATTTAGATGATTATAAAAAAAGTAAAAACAATGAGAGAAAACAAAGAGTTAACATCCAAGTAACCGCACGTAAGTTTTTAATAAAAAAATAGCCTTAATAAAAGAAAAAACGAAAAGAATACTTGATGAAAAAGAAATCTATATATATTACATACATCAAACATAGCACCCTAATACATATTGACAAAAAAGAAGAAAAAAGGAGAAAAAGTAGAAGAAGAAACTCTTGCAGCTAGAGTGAACATGAACGGAGTGTTTTAATTTGTACATCAGAAGTGTGACTTCGTAACTTCTAATTTTGGACTCTTTCAATGTTTAACAAATCCATGAATATTATGCTGTTTTCTACATGCAAATGGCTCCTTCAAATGTTCTGTGAGGCACTAGACCCTGCAGGCATTTGGCTGCAATAACAAAAAGAATTTTAATTAGCACGCTGTATGATACCATATATAGTCTAAGAATTAATAAAGATATATATATATATATACATACATAATCGAATATAAATTGGTGGCTTACTCTGGAATGTCTTTCCAGGCAAAGTCACTGCCTAGATAATCTAGACTTAGGTCATCCCAAGCTTCAAAGGGTGCCGTGGTGGATAACTCATTGCTCGAGGTGATGGGACCTTGCATTTGATGATCCATGTTGGTGTCCTCTGGAGAGGATGGGACAAGAGAATTTGAAGTTGGAAAGATATAGGAACTAGCACTAACAGTACCGTTGCTCTCGGTTCCATGCTCGTTTAACCCACAACCATCGAGCAGTGCAGCCACTAATTCTCCTCCGTCAAGAGAAAGGGGGCTTGACTCGGTGCAAGCAGCTTGAATATTATTGTTTGGCAAGTCTTGCGAGCTAAAATTTGGAAGGCTTGAAGGCATTTGATTAATCGAACCTTGAAGGCTGCTGGGAGAGCTATTAATAAGCCCCTGATCATACAAGTGACTTAACTGCAGGAGGTCACCTAGTTGGTGATTTCTAAGGAAGGCTGATCCCCAGAGACCCCCCATCAGATCCAGATTTGAAGTTTGGCTAATGGTTAGAACCTGGATCAACTTTTGCACCAACTGCAACCTGGCTAAGAGAGCAGCATCTGCCTGTAGCTTAAGAGCATTATCCAACGGGCTCAAGCTCCCAAAGTCGGCAGCAGCTGCGAGAAGATTATGAAGGCCACCGCCAAGTAGATTGAGATCAGTTCTCGGCTTATGGGTCACTGGGTCAATACCCATTTGGAGGAGTTTCTTCCTTAGATGGGTGTTCCAATAGTTCTTGATCTCATTATCAGTCCTCCCTGGTAAACTAGCTGCTATTGATGACCACCTTTGTAGACAAAAAAACAATAATCATGGCTTCGAAACGAAGAGTACGTACGTAGTTCTTCATATGGTCATGTGTCGTAAATATTATTAACATATTTGTTAATTATAAGGATCGAAGTAATTAAGAAGATGAGAATTACTACTTGTTTCCAAGAACTGAGTGGAGGTCAACAATGAGTTTCTCTTCTTCTTCAGAGAACTTCCCTCTCTTGATGTCAGGCCGAAGGTAGTTGGTCCACCGAAGCCGGCAGCTCTTGCCGCACCGGTTAAGGCCGGCGAGGTTGGGGAGCCGCCGCCAGCTCCCATGGCCGTGCTTCCGAATGAATTCCGTCAGCTTCTTGTCCTCCTCCGGTGTCCATGGCCCCTTCTTTAGGCCGGCCTCATCGCAACATGGTGTCCTCGCCATTGTTCCTAGCTACAAGACCATAAGATGAAACACTATTTTAAAGGCCCAACGTTAGAGATCGATAGATAAGAAGACATGGGAAAACAAGAAGATTCTTCTGTCATCTTTGAGCAGGTTTTGAAGGTGGGATGGCTAACAAACTTTAGACTAGAAAGAAGTACGTACGAAGTTTTCAGTAAAGAGGAATTAAAGGATCGAGGAGTTGGACTTGGTTTTGGAAATGGCTTGGAGATAGAGTAGGTTTTATAGAGTTTCGAGCTTAAATAAAAAAAGAGCTAGCAAGGTCTAGCTTAATTTGTGTATGGGAAACGTAACCTCATGGCCGTAGTTTCCTTGCAATTACTTTTTCAATTCTAGCTAATTGCCAATGTTTTAAAAATTAAATTAGATAATAAATCGGCTTAAAATTTAAATTATAGAAAAATATTTTAAAGCTTATATATCTGTTCAAAAAAAATTTATATAATATTAAAATTATAAAAAAATATTTTTAAAACTATAGATGGACTATTTTCAAGTGCAAACTAAAATGAAAAATTAAAATTAAAATTAAAATTAAAATTTTATTTATTAAAAATTAAAAATTTAAAAATTTGGATTGAATAGGTTCTTCATGATCCATTCAATGAGTTTTTTAGTTTTTATCGAATCATCATATAAAAATTAACTTTAATAATAAAATTAAATCTAATAAATTTCTGATTAGAACGATTTGATCGATCAATCTGATTTAATTTTTAAAACCATGCTAATTGCCCATAAGCCAATAGTGCTTTTTTCTAGCTTCAAACAAGGCTATAGACCCCACAAAACCAACGTACTATATTCTCCATGCAAAATATATTTATTCCCATAACTCCTTTTATGATTATTAACATGGGAAGATGGAGCACGCGAAGGAGGCTATTTTGGGACTTCTATGGTCCTTGTAATGCAAGGCAGGTTATTATTCTAGTCGCCACATTAGTACGAAGGCAGAGGAGGAGTAGGTTTGGATTAACCCGTGGCAGTCAGTTAGTGGTCTACAAGGTTGAATTTCCCAGCAGGAAGCAAGGAACGTATTGCTCGTTTCCCTTGCATGACGCAGCTTAGGATTAAGGTTGTAGGCAGGCCAAGGGCAGAGAAATCTTTAGTCACTCTTGGTGGGCCCTTGATGAATCTTGGCCCTCTTTTCTGGCCCAAGTTGTCAGAGGGAATAAACTCAGGGACTCTGACCTAAATGATGTTATTATTAAAGTCAACTGGTATAGATGAGAGGGGAGACCAAGAGAAAATCATCAAGGTTTGCCCGCAAGAAGTTTTAGAATTCTTGTACTACGATTTTGCAAGTGGTTGAGGACGAATGACAGAGATCTTTCTTTCTTATTATTTATATATAGATCTCCGTTTTGAACATGCGTGTTTTAATTGATATTTTACAACGTTTTGAAAACCGGATCGAATAACAAACTGATTTGATATTTAGGTCGTAGGTCAATCGGTTCGATCGAATAAATCGGTTCGATCGAACCGAATGATATCATAATTAATTTTTAATTTAATAATATAAAAATAATAAAATATAAATATTATTTTAAATAAAAAATTTAAAATTTAAAAAAATCAATCTTAATTTTATTTATCAAACTAAAAAAAAAAATGCTAGCTATGGGATTCAAACCCATGACCATTTGAATACAAGTCTTTTCCCTTAACCACTCATTATTTCTTTGGTTTTTTTATTTGTCATAACTAAAAGTCTAAAAATTGGGGTTGAACCGGTTCTTCAAAACCTGGCCGGTTCAATGGATTTTTTAGATTTTCATCGGATCATATAAAAGTCAACTTTAACAATGAAATTGGATCGAACTGATAACCGATTCCTGGTTGAACGGTTCGATCGATCGATCTGGTTCGATTTTCAAAACACTTTTGTCCGCTTATGGTTTCCTAAGTTGATTACAAAATTACAAATGAGCTTTTGAAAATATTTTTTACAAGTGCATGCAAGGTGCATTTAGCTTTACAATAGATATATACCAAATAAATCTTAGACACTTATATAAAACCGAAAAATCTAAATAATATTTTCTTTATTGATTTTTTAATGAAATTTTAATTTTTTTAAAAATAATATTAAATCCATTCTATTCTATAACTTATATATATTAAGAGACATTGTAGACAGATTTATAGTAATTATGGTTGAATTTGATTGAATTTAAATTTAAATATTTAGCCTCACAAGAACGCCGAAGCTTTATAGCATAAGAGAGTGTATGAGAGCTGTGAAAGCTTGCATCTAGTCCCATGTAAACTATATACTTAGTAGATAAATTCAATATTTATAGAAAGCCAAAGAATCTAAATATACCTTCTTGACTGGTATCTTTTTGGATGGGATTACGTGTTGTTGCACTGCCGATTGTTTTCCATTAGTTTGTTTTGACAATACATGAGAGTAAATGAAACCCAAGAAATAATATATTGTACGAAAACATTGTTCTCCTTTTTCGCACGAAAAATGGCATGTTATAGAATCAAAAATGGCAATATAGTGCAAACTAGTGGAAAAAGGAATCATGGATCAAGGTTCTTAAGACCAATTAATCAGCGGATGAGGAACTTACGACCGGGTCGACTAGAGTACTTCATGTGTTTTGAAGTTGCCCTAATTAAAAGCCATAAATTTTGTAACGACTACAATTAGTAAGATCTTAAGATCATCTCATAGCATAGTAGATTTCATACAGTTGGTCTCAAGGTATGCTGAATGATGTGGCTAATGTAGCCACAAGGGTAATTTCGGTAAAATTAAAACATGAGTGCGTCCCGGCATCTTCAAGTCTGCCGAGTCGGCCCCGACCCTTCTTGGTCGGCCCTTCTCAGCCCTGGCGTCTCCAAGCCCGCCGAGTCGGCCCCGACCCTTCCTAGTCGGCCCTTCTCGGCCCCAGCGTCTCCAAGCCCGTCGAGTCGGCCCCGACCCTTTCTGGTCGGCCTTTCTCGGCCCCGGCATCTCCAAGCCCACCGAGTCAGTCCCGACCCTTCTCGGTTGGCCCTTCTCGGTCCCGGCGTCTCCAAGCCCGCCGAGTCAGCCCCGACCCTTCTCGGTCGGCCCTTTTCGGTCCCGACGTCTCCAAGCCCGCCGAGTCGGCCCCGACCCTTCCTGGTCGACTCTTCTCGGCCCCGGCATCTTCAAGCCCGCCGAGTCGGCCCCGACCCTTCCCGGTCGGCCCTTCTCGGCCCCGGCACCTCCAAGCCCGCTGAATCAGCCCCGACCCTTCCTGGTTGGCTCTTCTCGGCCCCAACCTCTCCAAGCTCGCCGAGTCGGTCCTGACCCTTTCCGGTCGGCCCTTCTTGGCCCTAGCATCTCCAAGCCCACCGAGTCGGCCCCGACCCTTCCCGGTCGGCTCTTCTCGGCCCCAGCATCTCCAAGCCCGCCGAGTCGGCCCCGACCCTTCCCTGTCGGCCCTTCTCGGCCCCGGCACCTCTAAGCGCACCGAGTCGGCCCCGACCCTTCCTGGTCGGCCCTTCTCGGCCCCAACATCTCCAAGCCCGCCGAGTTAGCCTCGACCCTTCCCGGTCGGCCCTTCTCGGCCCCGGCACCTTCAAGCCCACCGAGTCAGCCCCGGCCCTTTCTGGTCGGCCTTTCTCGGCCCTCGGCATCTCCAGGATCGCCGAGTCGGCCCCGCCCCGGCACGTCTTAGTCGGCAAGGTCGGCCCCGGCCACCCCTGGCCGACTCAGATAAGCTTTGGCTCTTCCAAGAGAGTCGAGACGTTTCGGTTTCCTCCAAACCTACCCCAACACGGCCCTGGTAGCTCGGGACGCTACCTCTCTAACCCGCGCCGCCTGACAATGCCAGATCCAACTACCCGTTGGCCACGCTGCTGATGGGACTGGACCCAACTACCCAATAGCCCTGTTGGCTGATGGGACTTAGCCCATCAACCGCCGCTTTCTTCCTTTCTGATGAGACAGGACCCATCAACCAGCGCATATTCACGCAACTCCCAAGAGCTCCACAGACATTCCCTCCTCACGGAATCCCACATGATCATGCCAGGGTCAACCCCTATAAAAAGGTGAATCCGCTTAGCAAACAGGTATGTGCGATAATCCTCAGAAAAATCGCTATCCTAAGACCCAGAGAGGAATCCCTCCTCCTCTGGAGCACTTTTTCATCTGAAAAGAGCTCATTCGAGCTCCTCTTCTGCTGTGATCCCAATTGCTAACTTGGGCGTCGGAGGGTCCCACCGGAGAATCCTCTCCAGTCTTGGAACTTCTTTGTAGGCAACCTGATGAAGCGAAGCCTCGAGAATCCGTCCGTTCCCGATGTTCAGGATCAGTGATTGGGCGTCATCAGATTGGTATGCCAGGAAGGGGGAAAAAGTTGGTGTAGGACGCAGCAAGTATTTCAGGGCTTCCCTGTGATACATCTAGCCAAACTCTACTCCCCCCCTCTCTTCTCTCTTTAGAATTATGGTGGTGACATGAGCTCAAGACGCTTCCATCAGGTGACCAGCGGAGCTTCTCCCGCCAGTTAGGCAGCAGGAGGCCAACCCCCCTGCTGCCGATCCTTCAGTCACCTGCCCACCACCGAATGCAGCCACCCAAACAGCGGAGCAATTGGCGACCCTCTCCCAGCAAGTCCAAACTCTCACTGCTATGGTCCACGGGCTCTGTTGGCCCAGATGGCAACCCAAGAGAGGGGGGGGTGAATTGGGTTCTTTAAAAATTTTAACCTTTTAAAAACTATATGCTTGGAGATAGATGAAATTAAATGCAATGCGAATATTAAATACAACCAAAGAGATAGAGAAAGAGATAATCAAAGCACGGCAAACACAAAGGTTTTATAGTAGTTCGGTGCATTCGACACCTACGTCCACTCCCAAGATCCACTTGGGTCCACACTATAATCCTCTTGATTACAGTCGAGTTATTTTACAAGATCACAACTCAAAACTTGTTGTTTCCCAGGGATCACAATGAACCCAGTCGGTTTTCCGGGCTCACCAACACAAAACCCTAAACTCAAGCTAATCTAGCTTGACCCAAGGTATACTACCTCCACTAGTTCAATCCCCTTGATAGAACTAACACAAACAAGAAAGAATAATATTTTTTAATAATACAAAGCTCCTCAAATGAGCAAATATTCAAAGTAAAGGAATAAGGTTAGAAAAGCCTGTTTGAAGTAGATTGGATTTGAGCTTTTCTTCTTTTCCTCTTCTATTTGAAGATGTCGAATCAGGCCTCAGCTTTGATTCGTTGCAAATGTTGCAAATGAGAAGTTGGAAAATCTCAAAACAGAGCTTTATCCTCCTTTTGGAAGTCCTTCGATTTTTTCAATATGAGCGCCTTGGATTTCTCTTTGAGCATTTTGGAGTGGAAGGATTTGAGTTTGAACTCTTTTCTCTCTGATTTCAGGCTTGAGACTTCTCGGATTTTTGATTTGAAAGCACTCTCTTTTTTTCGTTTTTCCTTTTTAATTTTTTTCAAACGGACGTTCCCCCCTTTTATAGTTTTTCCAAACAAAATATATCCGTTAGAAGTTAGGTAAAAAGAAAATATTACCGTTAGAGCTGATCTGGTATTTTAAAATTTCGTTCCAGATAGGTTGGAGTCGGCTCCAACTTTTCAGGTGTCGGCTCCAAGTCGTTTATCCAAAAATAGAAAGTTCTGAGTTCGTCGAGGAGTCGGCTCCGAAAAAGTTAGGTGTCAGCTCGCCATGGTTAGGTGTCGGCTCCAAAAGACTGTAAGTGTCGGCTCCGAGGTAGTCAAAAATAAAGTGTTCTATCCCCGCATCGGAGTCGGCTCCAGACACTGTAAGTGTCGACTCCGAAACTCTAGGTGTCGGCTTCGAAACTCTAGGTGTCAGCTCCAAACCATATCAAAAATCAGAAGAATATTTGACTGGCCATGGGGTCGGCTCCAGAATTACTAGGTGTCGACTCCAGGCTTTGAAACCTTGAAACTTATATTTTGCAATTGATTCAAAACACGTTTCTTAATGCCTTTAAATCAATCAAATATTTTTAAGCCCTGAAACACTTGTCAAATCTATTAGTAATCAAATAAATATACTCAATTCCTTTATTAATCATCAAAATCAATAATTGGGTCAACAATCTTTCCCTTTTTGATGATTATAAAAACATTGAGTATATGCATAGGATTCTTAAATCAAAATTTTTAAGAAAGTGATCCTCACAAGTAAGCTCCCCCTGAATAAGGTAGCTCCCCCTATGAAGTTCAAATGAACAATTGTTCTCTCCTTTTGCTTTACATGTTTAATACTTAGAATTCATTTATATCAATTTTTACTATTATATCAGTGTTCACATAAGCTTATTTATGCATATTCAAACTAATTTGATACCAATCAAATAAGCTTCAATTAAATTCCTCTAATCAAAGCATAACTAATCAATGCATATACGACATAACTTTACTTTCTCCCCCTTTTTTGTAATCAACAAAAGATAAAGAAGAGTTAAGTCAAAAGATAAAATTGATAGATCAAAGGATAATTTCATTTCATCAAAGGTCAAAAAAAACTGTACTTTCATTACATCAAAAACTAAACTTTCATTTCAAACATCAAACAACATATCTCATTAAGTTAAAAACACTTAGACTTCATTACATGAAAATTACAAATTGGTTCTAATGATTCTTGTTAAATGATCTAAAATCCTTTGCATCCCTTCACTCTGAGTCCCCACAAATTCTTTCAATCTTCTGTCAACAAATGCACATGCAGTCATTATCTTATCTTGAAGCTCGGCATTGCATTTGGAGTAGGTCTCAGAATCTTCACATATCTTTAAGTTCTTCAAATATATATTTTAGATCATTACTTAAGGAATCCACAGATGAACTAAGAGTTGATTCTATTTTGCCAATGCGATCATCCAGGGAATAAAGGGTTTTTTTAAGATTCATAAACTGATTATCAAACTCAGTCTTCAATTCATCCTTCTGAGCAGCAAGTAAACATTTGAGTTGCTCCAATTGAAGGTCTGAAAAACCAACTTATGAAGTGGATGACTGAACATGAACTTGAGCGGGTGCAGGGGCAGGAACAAGACTGCTAGGCTGCGGAGAGGGAACCCTCACAGATGGTCCAGCCTCAAGAGATGCAGAAGGTCTAGGTTCAGGGGTTCTCTCATCCAAGCTGCCTTTCCTTTCCCATTGCCCGTTGACCTTAACAAATCCCATCCGATGCAAGGTGGCCAAACTGTAGTAATTAGTATGCCTGAGATTCTTGGAAGGTTCATTGTCTAATATCACAACACCTTGGCTCCTGAAAACCATAGTTAGCACCATGCCGTAGGGTAAGGACGATCTTCTTTTCCCTCCAGCCTCAGCCATATAAAATATCATCATTGCAGCTAAATTTATGGGTTGATTGGTCAACACACTGTCCATTACAACAATGTCTCACTTGGAGACATACTCAAATCGATCGGTTTTTGAAAATAATATTCTACTGCAAATATTATGAAGTAATCTTAATTCCAAGGGTAGTTGGTTAGCCCTAATCTCCTCAAATTCTGTAACTTCTCTCCCTAACATCCTCGATAGAGCGGCTGACCTCTCACTGTGGATGTCGGCAACTAGTCCAGTAATGGGAATGCTAAGGAGGTTTCCTAATTTTTGAAAAGTGAGATGGATTCTTTTACCTCTGACTGAGCTCATGATTCCACCATCACCTCTCGATAGATTGAAATAGAATTCCTTGACAAGGGCTGGATATGTAGGAACATCTAGAGAACACACTTTATCCCAGCCTAGTTCCTTGATTTGATTCCCAATATAGAAGCCCTCGGATTGAAAGAACTCGAAATCAACTTTTCTACCCATTGTTATCACTCTCCCTGCTAGGGTATCTACCTGAGGAGATGAAGGGTCTGGATTGTCCGAAGTAGTTGAAGAGGAATCACTTGGAGACGGCTTGCACACGGGTCATCTCGCCGATCGTTTTCCGGTTGCTCAAGTGGAAAGCCTCCAAATTCATCCTCCTCGATGGGCGTCTATACAGAAGATCATTATCCTATCCCCTGCTCAAGTACGTGGGACCCGCCGACGCCGACTACATCCTCAGAGAAATCCATGAGGGCATCTGTGGAAACCATCTGGGGGGCAGATTCTTAGCCCAAAAGGCCCTCCGTCAGGGATATTTTTGGCTCACTATGAGGGAGGATGCGGCTAAATTAGTTCAGAAATGCGATGGTTGCCAGCGCCATGCACACATCCAACATCAACCATCTACCCCGATGAACCCGCTCTCGGCTCTATGGCCCTTCGCTCAGTGGGGAATGAACATTCTCGGGCCATTCCCTCCAGCTTCTGGGCAGCGGAGGTTCTTGCTAGTCGCCATTGATTACTTCACCAAATGGGTCGAGGTCGAAGCGTTAGCCAAGATCACTGAAGGCAAAGTCAAAGCTTTCTTTTGGAAGTCAATCATATGCCGCTTTGGCCTGCCTCACACCCTTGTCACGGACAACGACCGCCAATTCAACAATGAAGCATTCAAAGTCTTCTGCGACGAGCTAGGCATTCATCACCGATTCACCTCTGTTGGCCACCCCCAAACCAACGGGAAGGCTGAGGTTATGAACCGCACCATCCTTAGAGGACTCAGAACCAGGTTGGACGGGTCCAAAGGTCGTTGGGTGGAGGAGCTCCCCAGCGTGATATGGGCCTATCACACGACCCCCAGAGCCTCGACGGGCGAGACTCCCTTCAGTCTCGCCTTCGGATCCGAGGCCGTCATTCCTGTCGAGATCGGACTACCCAGTCCACGCGTGGAGTCCTTCAGTGAAGAAAACAACTCCGCGCTGATTCGGGCTAATTTGGACTTCATCGACGAGGCGCATGATCGGGCGAGGCTACGCATGGCGACTTTCCGTCAGCGAGCGGCCATGTACTACAATGCTCGAGTTCGTCTTAAGGTCTTTCACCGCAGAGATTTGATTTTGAGAAAAGCTGAAGTTTCAAAGCCTACTAAGGGGGGCAAACTATCCCCAAACTGGGAGGGCCCCTATCGCATCGCCGAGGCACTCCACCGAGGGGCATACAAATTAGAAGAGCTCAACGGACAACCCATTCCACGCACCTGGAATGCGGATAACCTTCGCCAATATTACCAATAATGTATTCCCTTAGGGCGTGAGCAATAAAGGGGGTCCCTTCTGACGTAACAGCCTACTCTTCCTTGCCTCCAAGGATCAAATCTCTCAAAAGGAGCTCGCCGGTATCACGGCTAACAGGACACCACTCAGTCCCGGCACAGTGATGCCCCCGAGTCGGTTAAGACCCTAGCAGCTCCGTACCCGGTTGAGTCGCCCTTCAGGCGGCACACAAACCCTTGAAGCGGTTCAAAAGGAGCTCGCCGGCATCACGGCTAACGGAACACCACTCGGCCCCGGCACGGTGGTGCCCCCCGAGTCGGTTAAGATCCTAGGAGCTCCATAACCGGTCAAGTCGTCCTTCAGGCGGCACACAAACCCCTGAAGCGGTTCAAAAGGAGCTCGCCGGCATCGCGGCTAATGGGACACCACTCGGCCCTGGCACGGCGGTGCCCCCTGAGTCGGTTAAGACCCTAGCAGCTCTGTACCCGGTCGAGTCGCCCTTCAGGCGACACACAAACCCCTGAAGTGGTTCAAAAGGAGCTCGCCGGCATCGCGGCTAATGGGACACCACTCGGCTCCAGCACGGCGGTGCCCCCCCAAGTCGGTTAAGACCCTAGCAGCTCCGTACCCAGTTGAGTCGCCCTTCAGGTGGCACACAAACCCCTGAAGCGGTTCAAAAGGAGCTCGCCGGCATCGCGGCTAACGAGACACCACTCGGCCCCGGCACAGCGGTGCCTCCCGAATCGGTTAAGACCCTAGCAGCTCCGTACCCAGTCGAGTCGCCCTTCAGGCGGTACATAAATTCCTGAAGCAGTTCAAAAGGAGCTCGCCGGCATCACGGCTAACGGGACACCACTCGGCCCCGGCACGGTGGTGCCCCCGAGTCGGTTAAGACCCTAGCAGCTCCGTACTCGGTCGAGTCGCCCTTCAGGCGGCATACAAACCCCTAAAGTGATTCAAAAGGAGCTCACCGGTATCGCGGCTAATGGGACACCACTCGGCTCCGGCATGGCGGTGCCTCCCGAGTCGGTTAAGACCCTAGCAGCTCCGTACCCGGTCGAGTCGCCCTTCATGCGGCACACAAACCCCTGAAGCGGTATAAAAGGAGCTCGCCAGCATCGCGACTAACGGGACACCACTCGGCCCCGGCACGGCAGTGCCCTGGAGTCGGTTAAGGCCCTAGCAGCTCCGTACCCGGCCTAGTTACCCCTCAGGCAACACGCAAACCCCTCACGATGGCAAAATCAACCTCAACCATCTCTAGTCAATCCAGACGCCTCCAAAGTTAGGCTTGGCGTCAAGCCACTCGGAGATCTTTCCAAGCCTTTGGGACTCATGCGTAAGCAAGCCTTCTTGCGAACAGCCTGCGACAATACGAAACATCTTAAGTGACTGTTCATATGGCCGGCCTACATCCTAGAGACGCATTCGAATATTGGCTAAGTTCGGAGTCGTGGAACATCTTAGAAGATACTATATTCGGCTTCAACGTCGTCAGCATATACGGTTTGGCCACAAGAAGTAAGGCACAGTAAGGCATTTTTCTCAGAAGAAGGAAGACAGGATGGATCGAAACACAAAGAAGTTAGGAGAAAAAGTCTTTTTCATTGACTACTGAAGAAGGATACAAAATTGGGCCTGAGGCCGGTTACATACAATAAAGTGAAAGAAAAATAACTCAAGGCTCGCCGGGGCCGGGCTTCCCTTCGTCCTTTTTCTCCGCAGGCTCCTCGTTAGAATCCCCAGGCCGGATATCTTCGAGTTCAGCAATGTCGATCTTGAGGGCCACGGATACTTTGACCTTGCACATCTCGAAGCCCTGAATATAAGCGTCGAGGCTGACCTCGACAACTTCTTGCTTGAACTCCGGCAAGGCCTTATAGTTGGACACGGCCTGCCCCGCCTCGGCTTCGGCCCGCTGCGCCCTGGCCTTGGCCTCCCAGGCCTTGCTCTTGGCCTCTTCGGCGCAGGCGCTGGCCTCGTCAGTGCAGGCCACTGCCCCAGCCTTCTCCGAGCCCGCCTCCATTGCCGCTTTCTCCGCAGCGGCCTCTCTCTCTGCAGCCTCCGCCGCTGCCTTCTCCGCGGCGGCCGCTCTCTCCGCCGCGATCTGAGTCTCCTCCTCAGCGCGTTGGAGCCGCTGAGTCAACTCTTTGTTCTGCGCCATGGCGGCCCTCAATCTCTCTGAGGCCAGCTCCATCTTGGCCTCGGCCGCGGAGGCCCGGCCGCTCTCGACTTCGGCCCGGCTCTCCAACTCCCTCAGGCGACCGGCCCAGCTCTCCTCACGGGCCGAGGTTTCCTAGTGAAGGCGAGCAAGGCTTTCAGCCTGCGCCATGCTCTCCTTCTTATACCTATCGGCCCACGCCAGGGCCTTGGTGATTGTGGTAGAAGAGTGGGCCAGCGCCTCGCGAAGGCCCAACGCTCTAGTGACCAACTATAGCAGAGGAAGCATGTCAGCTACGAGAAGAAGAAGAAATATGGGAAAGTAACAAGTGCTCAAAATTTACCTGGACAACAGAAACTATTACCATGTCCAGGAGCGTGGAGTGACTCATCCCCCGCGTCTCCTCTTCGAGCTCGGCGGTTCGGACCCCTGACAGGAGATGAAAGGCCTGCGCGGCGTTCGCCATTGAACTGACCGGAGGAACCAGCCTCATCTGCCCCACCTGTGGGCCTTCGGCTTGGGGGCGGGCCGGGCACCGGGCCGATTGGCGAGATGAGCTCCCCGATTCACCCCTTTACTTCTCGATCGCCTCCGCCCCATTCCGGGCCTCCCTGGCGACCCGCTCCCCCTCACTGGTGGTTGGGGGAGCACCTTCTCTCTCCTGCTCGGCAGCAGCCGGAGGGCCAACAGCAACAGTGACCTGCCCCGCCTCGGGCACATCGGCGGCGGCAGGAGCTTCCTCCTCTCCATCCAATACCACCACCATCGTCTCGGTGGTGGCCGGGATCTCCCCTTCTTCGATCTCAGCCCTCGCAGGCTTCCGGGCCGCCCTTACAACCGGCTTCTTCTCAGCCGGCTCCCCCGCGGGTGTCAAGGCTGTGGGGGCTGCGGCTGGCCTTGCCGGCTCCCTTCCTTGGGGTTTCTTCGCCGCTCGGGATGACTCTCCAGTCGCCTACCTTTTTTGCCTCAAGACGGCCTCAAAGTCGCTGGCGGAAACCCTCATTGCTGCACAAAAGAGTAACGAGCATCAGTAGTGGCCTACAATAAATCGAAGGATGGACAGAAGAATTCAGGCGCCAAGCTCACCGGTCGACGGGGCTAACTCGGCTTCTACCAGGTTCTCCTCGGACAAGAGTTCCTTGTAATTAGGGATTTGACAGTTGGATAGTTGGGTGAATAACTCCCTATCCCTATTCCCTATGGTGGAGTCTTCGTTGGAGCTGGTATCAGGCTCCCTCCAAGCGGCCCTAACCCCCTCGACGTGGGCAAAGAGAAATCTAGGTTTCCACCCCCTAATTTTGGATGGGAGGCCCAATGGGAAGGCTCTACCCGGCCTGGCGGTAAATGCCCACCAGGCACCCTCACCTTGGCGGCGGAGCTTATAGAAAGCTCGGAACAAGGACAGCCCTGGGCGGGCCCCCTCGAAATGGCAAAGGATTACAAAGGCGCAGATGATCCGAATCGAGTTCGGAGTCAACTGTGCTACTAACCTATACCTATCTAAGAGATTAAGGAAAAAAGGATGGAAAGGAAGGCGTAGACCGCACCGGAAGAACTCCTCGTATAGAGCGACCTGGCCCGGATGGTTAGAGGTCACCCTGTCCTCGGGCCCCAGCACGGACAGGTCAATGAAGTCAGGGACATTGTATTTGGCTCTAAGGGTCTCTATGTCCTTAGAGGTCATGGTGGAAACCACCCCAGCTGGACCCGCTGGATCGAAACTCACCGCCGGAGGAAGCGCCGGGCGGCGAGAGGACAAGGGAACTACCCTAATAGGAGGACCGGAGGTGATCGGGGGTCTTACTACCCCCGATTCACCATGGATGACTACACCGCCCACCGACTGAGGCATTCGACTTCTAGCTACAGGGGCCTGGTCCTCATTGCTAGATTGGGAAGACTCTTTCACGGGTCTCTTGCCCTCCCTAAAGGCACGGCGGTCCATAGGTAAAAAAGGGATGAAACTAACCTGGGAGTTGGAAAGACTCAAGTCGCAGAAGAACTCAAAGAAGAAGAAAGCAATGGCAGCGTAAAAGTTTCTACAGGCCCTTGGGGGGTTTTTATAGCCCCCCCCGTCTCCAGCTAACGCCGCCCCAGATCCTGCCATCTGGTGCGCGCCCATTGCGTTGCAGGCTGCCAACCGAAAATCATGCCTGTGCCCGAGGCATGCCGCCTCGATCCGCTCCAGAAGATGTGATCCCCGGCCAATCGCGAGCCATGGAAAACAGAGCAGCAATGATGCCCTTGCCTTTTTCCCATCACCCAATGGGCTCCTTCTCTGGAGCGTCTGGCGCCAATGTCATCACCACCTAACGCATGATTACGAAAGATCTTTGAAGCGACACTGCCTCAAAATAAAGCACCAGCACATAAGCCCATTTAAAGTGCACTAAAGGAGGCAATCATTTTTTTGAATTTTCGCGCCCCTTTCGCCCAAAGGATTGTAGACGTGTGGCCCTTAGCGCTTAGGGGTGAGGGGGCATCTGATATGGCTAATGTAGCCACAAGGGTAATTTCGATAAAATCAAAACATGGGTGCGCCCCGGCGTCTCCAAGCCCGCCGAGTCAGCCCTGACCCTTCCTGGTCGGCCCTTCTTGGCCTCGGCATCTCTAAACCCGCCGAGTCGGCCCCGACCCTTCCTGGTCGGCCCTTCTCGGCCCCGGCGTCTCCAAGCCTACCGAGCTGGCCCCAACCCTTCCTGGTCGGCCCTTCTCGGCCCCGGCGTATCCAAGCCCGCCGAGCCAGCCCCGATCCTTTTCGGTCGGCCCTTCTCGGCCCCAGCATCTCCAAGCCCACCGAGTCGGCCCCGACCCTTTCCGGTCGGCCCTTCTCGGCCCTGGCGTCTCCAAGCCCACCGAGTCGGCCCCGACCCTTCTCGGTCGGTCCTTCTCGGCCCTGGCACCTCCAAGCCTGCCGAGTCGGCCCCGACCCTTCCTGGTCGGCCCTTCTCGGCCCCTGGCATCTCCAGGATCGCCGAGTCAGCCCCGCCCCGGCACGTCCTAGTCGGCAAGGTCGGCCCCGGCCATCCTTGGCCGACCCAGATAAGCTTCGGCTCCCCCGAGAGAGTCGAGACTTCCCGGTTTCCTCCAAACCTACTCCAAC
Source organism: Calamus simplicifolius (assembly GCA_900491605.1). Classification (NCBI taxonomy): domain Eukaryota; kingdom Viridiplantae; phylum Streptophyta; class Magnoliopsida; order Arecales; family Arecaceae; genus Calamus; species Calamus simplicifolius. The sequence goes on along the minus strand of UESW01003902.1, from coordinate 645,235 downwards.
ACGGCCCTGGTAGCTTGGGACGCTACCTCTCTGACCCGCGCCGCCTGACAACGCCAGATCCAACTACCCGTTGGCCATGCTGCTGATGGGACTGGACCCAACTACCCAATAGCCCTGCTGGCTGATGGGACTTAGCCCACCAACCGCTACTTTCTCCCTTTCCGATGAGACAGGACCCACCAACCAGCGCAGATTCACGCAACTCCCAAGAGCTCCGCGGACATTCCCTCCTCACGGAATCCCACGTGATCATGCCAGGGTCAACCCCTATAAAAAGGTGAACCCGCTCAGCAAACAGGTATGTGCGATAATCCCCGAAAAAATCGCTATCGTAAGACCCAGAGAGGAATCCCTTCTCCTCTGGAGTGCTTTTTCATCTGAAAAGAGCTCATTCGAGCTCATCTTCTGCTGTGACCTCAATTGCTAACTTGGACGTCGGAGGGTTCAACCAGAGAATCCTCTCCGGTCTTGGGACTTCTTTTCAGGCAATCTGGTGAAGCGAAGCCTCGAGAATCCCTCCGTTCCCGATGTTCAGGATCAGTGATTGGGCGTCATCACTGAACATTTTTCTACAACAATATACATTCAAGGTAAACTTCATATTGAACTCGCTAGAGTTTAGAGTTTTCTTCTTTTGAGCACCTCCACTTTGCTTTTGCAGTTACCTAGAAAATTTTAGGCTAGTATCCTATGCACATTCTTCCAAAACCACTCCAGTACTTCCATGTAAATTCATTTAAAGGCCATGGGAATCTTCTCTCTAATAAACATGAGTGTCCTAAATATAAGTCTCCTTGATAAATTTTTTTGCATGATGGACACTATGTGATATATAGACATCTTATTCAGCCAAAGATGATCAGAAGTTTTCAGAAGGTTTTTGGCCATGGCTATTATGTTCTGATGTTGTGGTGGCAACTACAACAGTCTTGGGACACCCTCCTACATTATAACACATTCACTATCTCATAAAATACTGAACATTACATACATTGACCATGTATATATATGACAGTGTTATGTAATAACAACAATGAGCATCATTTGATGGATTCACAATTTTTAGAATTTTACTATGAAACCGTTCAATATGTATTATGTTTTTTGAGAGTACTATTATCATTATAATCATCTTATCAACACAAGTTGTACTATTTTAGTGCGGAATGCTTATAAGATTTTCTTTTCTTTTCTTTTCTTTTGTTATGACCTTATATACTGGTTTACTGGCTAACAGTGATTACTGTATATATAGCGAAAAAAATAATGAAATCCATAGGAGGATTTCAACAAATAATGATCAGTTTCTTATGTTATCATGTCCTTCGTAAGTTTAGACAATTGAAATCATGAGTTGCTGTGTCTAATGGCTAGTAACGTTGTCATCGATCCTTTCTCTCCTAAACCCTATACAGCTTTCATTAATGTCCAGTCGACCAACTCTAGCACAGTTGGCATCATCACCTTAATATTGACTATGTCGATTTTGCAATATAATTTTCACAGTCATCTCAATGTTAGTTGAACTCGGATATTCATAATTTTGCTTCTGTTCTCAGTCAGTCAACAAGAGAGGTTTCTCCATCGCTTGAATCTTCCTTAAGCCGGCACCACTAGATCTCAAGGAGGTTTTGGTAGATCTTGGTCGCCATCAAAGCTGTCGTCATGTCCACTGCCGCCATCATGAGAACCTCGACCACGTTTGATAACAGTTTTGTTCTCATGGGGAAGCAACCCTCGGCCACCTTTGATATTAGTTTTGCTCTCATGGAAGCAACTCCCGTATTCTCCCTATTACATGCGGTTGGTTAAGCTCCCCTCAACTAACAAGGCATATAATACTAAGGGGCAGCCAAGCTAGCTCCCTGGTATTCGTGTTTAATCTGATATTTTATTAGGAAGGGGTCACTTGGATTATATTAGTAAACTAGTTGATCAATAAACACAGTTTTTTGACTACTTAATTCATATCCATCCAAAAAATGGTTGTCAAATATGGCAAGAAACCTATTATTTGTTTGAAAGCATTGCAAGTTATCTCATGGTTCGGGACCCATTCGTGAATATATTTAGTTTTGTCAGTGTCAGAGTTTCATATATTTCTTCTCTCTCAACTTTCATTATATCTCAAACAATAATCAAATGTAATATAATAAATTTTTATGTTAATGTGACAGATTTGTGAAATAAAAACTTCTCTTACCGAACTATGTTCAAGGGTAAAAAAAGTTGATCACTTGTCTAATAATCTACAGTATCTATAGGTGATGAACTTATCATCACCAATTAGAATTGGTGATGATGTTTCATTGTGACAAGTACTAGAGTTATTCACATTATGTTCTTTAATTTGTTGTGCTCGTTTTATTTAGCACCTAATTAAATTCTACTAAACATATGCTTGACAAAAGAAAAATGAAATCTAAGTGGGGTATCAATTTCTAGCAGATGTAGAATGTTAATGTGCCTTTAAAGTAGGGTCATTCTAATCTTATAAGAGGCACCACATTGTTCAGATGTCAACAAAAGCAAAAAGAATTGGACTGAAAAAAAAGGGAAGGGGGGGAGATCCGATAGATCAACTCAACCACTGAATTCCATCTAAATGTATTATATTGTAGGTCACGTGACAGAAGCTGAATTAAATTTGGTAAAATGATCAGACAATTGGACTTATCTAACAAGTGTGGTGTAGTGTTACATATTATAGTGTTTTCAAATAAAATCAATTAGTTGGCTATATGAATCGATCATTCTTGATCACTTAGTTTCTTCATTAGATCCAACCTCTGAAATCTAAACAATGTTCTATTTATAACATGTTACAATTTGAATATCTATTGTGAGCAGCGTCAGATCCAACCAAAAGAGTGCTACTGTAGAGAGAAAAGTCAGGCTGGTGAACTGGTTTTCTGGTATGGAGTGACCTCATTAGATCTTGAAGAGCTTTGTAGAGCTTTGACTACTTTTCCAGCTCATCATGAGACTTTCTTGAAATCAAAGAACTGAATCCTTATGAGATCTAATATTTCACCCAATATATTAGTTAGGCATTAGTTGGTGGAGAACTGGTGGTAATGGAATCCGTCATAAATGGATGATAATGCACGTGTGTATGCATATATTCATGCACATATTAAAGAACATCTTTGGGTTTGTTAATTGCTTGACTCAAGCATATGGCAATTGACTTTAGACCAGTATCACCTGTCTGGTTATCAAAATTATCATCAAGGGATTTGAATTTAATGCTTAGTTTGTTTCAAACATGCCTCTCCCTGGGATATCATTAGGATGGTTCTAGTAGCATTGTCCAACCAGCTAGTCAAAGGGAGCATTGAATGAAACCAAGGTATGCTATTTCATTCTTACTTCTACCCCTCCTCTTACATCACTAGTTACGTAATACTTAGGAAAAACTATTCAGTTGTCTAGAAGACTACGAAGTTTCCTACAGCTCATATAACATTATTAAAATGTTATACTTCCCCTACTGGGGTACCAGAGAAAGTACTTTAGACTTGAGGAAATGATGAAATAAGGGAGTCTTAGCCTTAATTAATGTGAAATGATCGTTCCATAGTTATAAGAACATAATACTTCTATCTTCCAACTAAAACTATTTGTTTAATACGACAGAGGATCATAAGACCGCTGGCTTCTGGTTTTGTGGATTGATAATGAGGCTTCAACTTACCATCTCTCACTCTGCAAAACCTTGGGTTCTAGGAGAGCAGATGCCAATACATTTTGGTAGAAACGATGGTGATGATGATGATGATCATCAGCATTTCTGTTAGATTTTGTTTTGGTTACATTAGTCTATTGCCTCTTGTTTTGGTTATATTAGTCTATTGCCTCAGTCTCTGTGCTTATGATTTGATTACATCAATTAGGACCATGTAGGGATGGAGAAGAGCCACTTCTTCGACCAAAATAATTAAAAGGTGATGATGATAATTTCATCTATTTTTTTTGCCAATAAAACCCTATAGTCCAAGTTGATCGCTGCTTTAGTTTTTCCAATTAGTCAGGTTAATATAAATTAGTTGAGGACTAAGTTCTGTAACTTTGACAGCATGCTCCCTTTCACTTGAGTTACTGAAAGCAAAAGTGGTATATTACTCGCCCTTGTTAATTGTTCCACACGTTTAAGAATTTCTTGTTCACCAGGTTTCTCCAGATACCGAATTATGCAAGCTTAGGCCATCTCAATGTCTTTTCCACCACCTTATCTCTGACCAAAGTAGCTTCATGCTTCCCTCAGCTATGCATGCTGATAACCATCGTCTTGTTTTGTTTCACACTCCTGGACTCACTAATTGTCTCCAGTCATGCTAATGCGCTGCATTCATACCAATTTAGCATAAATAAATCTGCAATTTGGAGGCACTCCCACGGAATTTCCATGCACAATCATAAGCTTAGATTTTAGAATCTAACTTGGCCTTATTTGGCTGAGCTTTTGAAAGGCATAAAAGTACTTTTAAAAATTTAAAAATATTTTTGAATAATTTTATAGTATTTGATAAAATTAAAGCTTTCCTCAGAAAATTCTATTGGGTGTGGCAGATGGTGGCTACCTAAATGATTAGACTGAGGCTAGAGTTATACTCTATATTCTTAAGACAATTTCGTCCCGCAATAGTGCTTACGGTCAGTATGACGATTGTCTTCCAGGATGCAATAGTTTTCTTTTAATGAAAGCAGCACTACAATTCACCAAAAAATTCGAACAAAAAATGCTACTCTCTTTTTAATGCACTATTGCTATACTACCCTTAGGAAAGTATGCAAATGCCTAAGAGAGGAGAAGGCTTGAATTGATTCGGATTGAACTCAATTCGGAATGGATTGGAATGAATGGTTTAGGGTCCTATTTATAGGTTTTAAGATGCCCCTTGGAAGCAACCCTACGAATTTAATTTAATTTGAATTCTTTGATCAAATTTGATCAAAGGATGTGAGGGTTAAGGGCTTATCACCCTTGATATGCCCTTTAAACATCGTGATCTTCAGATCAGATGATCGGATAAGCCTCCATGATTTGAAAGGTAGTTTCTCCAATCAGATAAGGCAATTCCACGATCGGATAAGTCATAGTGCGGCTATGATACGACTTTTCACAATGGCTTGATCGGAGCGTGCCTTATCTCCAACCGTACAATCGGACAGATGCTTTATCACCAACCGTTGATCGATGGGAGGAGTGCCTTATCACTAACGGTATCAATTAACGATTAGTTCTGATCAATGATCAACGGTCAATTGATCTCAGCCCCTTATCTTAATTCGATCAGTCTCCATCGTCGGATCCTCCTGATCTAGAAAAAATTTAAAGCCCCTCAAGCTCCTCAAGTGCGCCTACAAAGCGCCCTTTGCATACGCGCATGCTAAGCCTAAGAAACTTAAGCTTCAAGGAAGTGGTTTCCATATAAGTGAACCTTCCTTTCTTGATTTTTTCGATATGGGACTAAATATCCCCGCAATTTCTCATTCACACCATAAAGGAAGGTGATGGGCTTTCAAGGTCCATTAGGGTATTTAGGCCTATTAGCCTATTTGGGCCTTATAAGTCTATTTACCCAACAAATTTTACTTGGCATGCATCCAGAGAAAACTGTTTTTAATTTAAACTTAAAGTTCATAGATTCAAGAAAGATAAAATAAAATTTAATATTATAATATAATATAACCATAATAATATTATAATATAATATATTAAAATATTACTATAATTATAATATATGAGATAATGTAAAATAAAATAATAAAATAAATATTATCAATAATATAATATAGTATACAAATATAACATTATTATATAATGCTATAATTTTTAATAGATTAAATAGTTAAAAGTATACGTAATATTTTTTTGTTTTTTTTATATATTTTTATCTGATTATCAAATAGATATTAAAATTTTACAGTATCTTAAAATATAATTATCAAATAATATATATACATTTATAGAACCTTATTCTCAAAAACTCCATTACCGTCAGCCAAATGAAGGCTTGGTGCAATCTATAATGCATTGGGTGAGATCACAGATCATCAAAAATGGCCTTTCAACATCGAGCAGTTTGACACGACGACTCTCTCCAAGGACTTTTTGAATCAAGTCAATCTTAAATCAGTGGAAGGATGGAATGGGGATAACGTTTCATCACATGGTCTTCAATACCGAAAGAGGGAGAATTTTATGGGTTTTGACTTTGATGCGGCCTGGTCCATAGCGCTCATTCGTATCGTTTTGCATGAGAATTCATTGCTGAAAAAGTAGCAAGCATGTATCAATTATACAAATTGATCAATCGTACATATCGGCGCACATGCGATGGCCCAATAAACTTTACCGTATATCACAGTGCATCGACATGCATGGATGATTAATCTGCATAATCACGCACATGCGGTGGCCCAATAAACTTTACCGCATATCACAGTGCATCGACATGCATGGATGATTAATCTGCATAATCAATGCATGCTTACTGCATATCAAAGAGCGGTACAGCAAGCCTTTTCTTTTATTGTTATAATTTTCTACCATTCATGATTGTGTTCATAAAACTTAGGTACGAGATGATTGATGAACTGAAACTTAGCAGCAATTAGACGATAAGATAGGCAATAAAATTTTAGCTAATTCTTATACTTTCACTTAAAATTTATTTTAATTTTAATATTTTTAATTATTATAATATAGCGCATCATTTCTTAAGACTATTGCATTTTTAACATATCATCACATAAAAATAATAATATTAATAAAATAACTAATATATTATTCTGCATAAGCACATAAATTGATTAAAAGAATAATTCATTAGCTATTTTATTAATTTTAATTAATTTTATATAAAAAAATATCAAGAATGTAACATTTTTTAAAATTTTAGAAGCTAAAAGTGTAACTAGTGAAAGTTTGAGGGCCAGTAGTATATTTTCATCCAAAATTCTCCTTGGTGACCACTTTGACAATGCATGCGGTAACCATTGCCTACTTCACCACATGAGATCCGATAGTGTCCAACAATAACCTTTCTCAGTGCCTTGACTTGGATTGGAGTAAAAAGGTTTGGTAATCCAACAATATCTCATCCAGTAGTATTGAATTTGGATTGGATTCTGGTATGGTTTGGTTGTGGATATAAATTCTGGTTTCCCGATCTAATATCTGATTGGGCACTGCATCTAGTTTTTTTTTTTTTTGGTACAGTCGGATGATCATAACAATCTAGAGTGACGCAAACCCAATCTATCAGAATACAAAAGTTGAGTAAGGATAGGAGGATAACAGTCTCTCGGCTGCCAGCACCACAAGCCAGAATGGTCGGCCACCCTCGCAGCAATCCAATCAGTGACTGAGTTGGCTTCCTTGTAGGTATGACAGATCTGTATGCTCTGAACCCCTGGAGGAGAGATCGAATGTCTGAGATCAAAGGGTTGGTTGGCAACTGGTTACAATGATCCTGATGAAGCCACCGAATCACGGTAAGAGCGTCCCCCTCAAGGATAATACGATAGGCGCTGAGGCTACGAATAGCACAGGAGACCCCTGCCCAAGCAGCATAAAGCTCCACAAGCGGCACTGAGGAATTCAAGAGACTAAAACCACCAGCAGACATCAGCGCACCATCAGATCTCCGAATGACATAACCTGATCTGGCAGATCTACCATGAACACTCCCATCAAAATTAATTTTGACAAATCCTGGAGGAGGAGTTCCCAAGAAATGAAGACCATATGTCGGTGCGCTGCCGGAGCATCATGGGAACCTCAGGGGCCAGGGCTATCACAATGACGAACCCAACGCTGAGAAGTGTACTCAGTAGATAAAGACAAAGCAACCCTCACATACGCAGCTGGATTTTAGAGAATTTTCAAATCCGGATTCAATCATCTATAAAAAAGTTTCTTCTGAATAATAATCATATCTATTATATTACAGGTGAACAACCAACCTGGGGCTTCAATTTGGTTCTGCAATGATAGTGTATTTTACTATTTAAACCTTAGTCATGTCATTAAACATAGTTATTAAGTATACTCTGATTTTTATATTTTAATAATTAATTATTTTAATAAAAAGGTCAATCCTTTTCCTTTAAATAAAAATAAATAAATAAATACATCATTAACTATTCTTGATGATAGTTTTTACAATTTTATTTTTAAAATATAAAATATCAATAACTCCTAGTAGGAAATTACATATGTATTTTTTAAAGTCTCTAAATACAAATAATATATGATTATCTTTTATATATATATATATATATATATATATATATATATATATATATATATATATATATATATATATATATATTGCAATTAAAAAGTAATGGCAATATGTGATGTAGAAAATTTATTAATATCTTTATTACATATAATTATAATATTCTAACATAAATATAATTAGACAAATGATCCAAAGTTTTGATCAAGTTATTTTTCACGTGAAGCGGTGGTTAATCAATAATTGTCACAGATACATCCTTAATAACCATGCGTTGAGCCCATTTCAGAGTTATGGTGCATCTTGTGCTATAGTAGATCCTCTTTCCATCCTATAGGATTATTCTATCATTCATGATAGCTTTTGATATGACTAATCAACTTTCAGGTAGAATGATAACACCATACAAATTTTTTTTTGAGTAATTACCGCTAGCTTAAGGCTCAGCTGTAGCTCCGGCCTCCAGCTTCAGCCTCGGATTCGACTCGGCTTTCAGCTTCAGTCGTGGATTCGGCTTGGCCTCCAGCTTCAGCCATGGATTTGGCTTGGCCTCCAACTTCGGCCTCGGATTCGGCTTGGCCTCCAGCTTCGGCCCCGGATTCGGCTTGGCCTCCAGCTTCGGCCCGGATTCGGCTCGGCCTCCAGCTTCGGCCCGGATTCGACTCAGCTTCCAGCTTAAGCTTGGATTTGGCTTGGCCACCAGCTTCAGCCATGGATTCGGCTTGTCCACCAGCTTCAGTCGTGGATTCGGTTTGGCCACCAGCTTCGGCCATGAATTCGGCTCGGCCACCAGCTCCAGGCGTGGATTCGGCTCGGCCTTCAGCTTCGGCCTTAGATTCGACTCGGCCTCCAGCTTCGGCCTCGACCAACGCGGCCATGACATTTCTAGCACCAAAACATTTATGGCATCAAAGGCCACACGCATCCACTTTAAGGCATTTATCGCCTTATTCTCTCATGTATTAAAGCACTTATGGCCGCCACGTTGGCCACAGCACTTCCTCTCAGCTCCAGCATCGGCATCTAGCCTCGGCATCGGCCCCGGCTCCAACATCGGCTTCTGGCCTCGGCATCGGCTCCGACTCCAATTCCGGCTCCGATTTCAGCCATCGACATAGTTCAAATCATGAAGCCGAACTTTAATGCTGAACAGACTTAAAACTACGGCGCGATCTACTCGCCTACCTTTTACCAAAATCATGGGCAGTTACAAGTGCTGTGCAGTTGCCGATATACGTGGCACCCATTCAGCAACAGCTCACCTACCCGCCGTTCTCGGGGCTTATCCTAACAAAGAAGATTCGAACGGGGTAAAGGTGACCCCTTGGACAGGTATAAAAAGAGGACCCGAGCTCAACACGGGGGGATCTCTCTCTTTCTCTCTTTCAAGCTCTACTCAGATACCACATTCCTGTTCTACAACCCACTAACTTGAGTGTCGGAGGGTCCCCACCGGAACCACCGGTCCGAGACTTTTTGCAGGCTCTCGAAGGAAGACGGTGACCCCTCTGCATCCTAGAAGGCCCGTGAAGATCTTAGCTCACCCGACGCTCATCGCGAGTGATTTGGCAACAACAGATTGGCACGTTAGGAAGGGGGGTAGCAGACAGATGTTCACCTTCATGCATCTACAACCCCTCGATTTCTACGAGAAAGAGGATGGTGACGACGCGAGCTCAGAAAGCTTCCACCAGCCATGCCGCGGAATGCCTTCCGCGGGCTGAGCAATCAGAGGCCAACGCCCATGTTCCGCCTCTTGTACCACCACCGGCTGGTCAGTCCGATCGGCTTGACGTCCTGGCTAGTCAGGTACAAGATCTGATGATGGTGGTGCAAGGACTACAGGAACACTGCTTCGCTGCCATGCCTGTGCCACCTCAACCCCCTCCGCCTCATAAGGAGGGTCATGGGGCCAGTCAGCTTCATCAGGGCAGGACTCCTCCTGAGGCCTCCCATCACTCGCTCCCCGAACCTCCCCGTCGGGAAGCCTCAAAGCGACAACGGTCCCTCTCCTGCCATTCTGATCGTTCTCACAGGCGACGCAATGAGAAGGAGCCATGACGTGTGCACTCTGTACACCGACGGGCCTCTTCATCCTCATCCTCTGACTCTTCTAAAGGAGACTCGAGCAAGAAGGCCACTCGTCGGGCCAAGCAATGGCTTGATGAGTATCATCAGCGATTGGAGGAACTCAGTCGTCAGATCGCCAATCTAACCAGGGCGAACTACGACCACCATCCCCCACTTTCTCGATGCATCATGGAGGAGCCAGTCCCACCTCGGTTCCATCTTCCCCAACTGGACCCATACGATGGCACGACGGACTCTCTGGACTACTTGGAGAGCTACAAGGTCCTCATGCAGGTCCAGGGGGCGATGGACTCTCTCATGTGTGTTGCCTTTCCAGCCACACTTCGGAAGGCGATGCGTGCATGGTACTCTCGTCTGCCACCATGCAGCATCAACTCGTTCAAGCAACTCGAGCGATCTTTCCTGGCCCACTTTGATGCATGCCGGAAGATCCCTCGAGTCGCCGATAGCTTGTTCGCTGTCCAACAAAGGAGCGGTGAGACTCTGAAGGACTTCGTGGCTCGGTTCAAGGAGGCTGCGCTCGAGGTCTATAACTTGGAGGATTATGTAGCCACCCTAGCACTAAAGCGAGGACTTCGCCCATCCAGATTTGCGTATTCTCTAGAAAAAAAGCCTGCCGGCTCCTATGCCAAGCTGCTAAGCCGGGCGCAGTACATTTGCGCCAACGAAGCAGACTCTTCCAGAAGGGAGGCCGACAAGAGTTCCAGCAAGAAGTCAACGCCCGTGGAACCTACTGAAGGATGGTCCAGAAAGCCTGAGCCGTCTCATCGCTCGGATAACCGGCCCCAAACGCTTGTTCCCAAGGAACATTTCACACACCTCCTCGCTCTGATATCTCACATCTTATTAGAGATCAAGGAAGAGCCTTACTTTCGGCGCCCACCTCCTATGAAGTCAGGGGTCCCCCGCAGCAAGGAAGCCTATTGCCGATATCACAGAGACTATGGCCACGACACTGAAGATTGCTTTCAACTAAAAAAAGCTATTGAGGAGCTTGTCCAGCAAGGCCATCTGGGCAAGTTCGTCTGCCGGGGGAACCTCACTACCGCAGGTCCATTAGCACTTCCCATGCAACAGATTGTCATAGACAACGCCCCAACAGAGAAGACGATGGCCATGATCTCCTGGGGGGCAGGCAGCAGTTCTAAAAGACAGCGAGAGGAGGATGAAAATTCTGTAATGCCCTTCTCCAAAAAAGACCTAGAGGGGGTAGTGAATAAAAACGATGATAGTATCGTCGTTTTTATGAAGATCACCAAACATCCTGTAAAGCAGATTTTGGTTGATAGTGGAAGCTCAGTGAATGTTTTAAGTTATGATGCTTGTGTTAGAATGAATTTACCTGCAAGTTCTCTTCTATCCATCACCACTCCGTTGATGGGCTTCAATGGGGATTCAGTCCAGGTCGAAGGAGAAATTAATCTCTCTGTCACAGCCAAAACCCCACCACGTCAAAGCATGGTTCTCATGAACTTCCTGGTGGTGCGGGTCCCCTTGGCAAACAATGCTATTTTGGGGAGACCTAGCTTGAACTTATTGGATGCTGTCATCTCCACCAAGAGGCTACTTGTGAAGTTCCCCACCAGTGATGGAGTAGGAGAGATAAGGGGAGAGCAAAACCCGGTACCACTCTGCTACCACCTAGCCCCCAGTTCGCAAGAGACAGCATTGGCAACCGCACCTGAACCGACCAACCCCCGAGATGTGGAGAAGAGAGGGGAGCCAGCCGAGCACCTTCTGACCTTCCCCTTGGGAGAAGACCCCGCAAAGACCATCCAAGTCGGGGCATTGCTTCCGGAGGAGGCCCGCGATCAGCTCCTTGCTTTCTTGCATGCCAAATCCAACGTCTTCGTATGGTCGTCATCTGATATGCCAGGCATTCCTGAAGAGATAATCACTTACCGACTTAACCTCAAGCCAGAGTATTGACATGTCCGATAGAAGAAGAGAAGCTTCGCTCCAGATAGGCAGAAGGCTGTCGACGAGGAAATCCATAAGTTGACAGTTGCAGGCCATATTCGGGAGGTTCACTACCCCGACTGGTTGGCTAACGTCGTGATGGTCCGCAAGGCCAACGGGTGCTGAAGGATGTGCGTAGACTTCACTGACTTCAACAAAGCCTGCCCCAAGGACAGCTTCCCATTGCCTCGGATCGACTAACTGGTGGACGCTACGTCCGGCCATGAAACCCTTAGTTTCATGGACGCTTTCTCTGGGTACAACCAAATCAGGATGAACCCGGTGGATGAAGAAGCTACCTCTTTCATAACCGAGAAGGGGCTATACTGCTACAAGGTGATGCCGTTCGGACTGAAGAACGCGGGGGCCACTTACCAAAGGCTAATGAACATAGTCTTTGAGAGTCAGATCGGGTGCAACATGGAGGTATACGTGGACGACATGTTGACAAAAAGTGTCCGCGCCACCAGCCATATCGCCAACCTAACGGAGACCTTTGGTAACCTCCGCCGATGCCAGATGAGGCTAAACCCATGCAAATGTGCTTTTGGGGTGACGGCTAGCAAATTTTTGGGTTTCATGGTGACCCAACAAGGGATCGAGGCGAACCCTGATAAAGTTCGAGCCATCATGGACAAGAGACCTCCCTCCAACAAGAAGGAAGTGCAACGTTTTACAGGAAGGGTGACAGCCTTGAGCCATTTTTTATCCAGGTCCGCTGAGAGGTGCTTGCCTTTCTTCAAGGCACTCCGCAAAGTCAACGGATTCGAATGGATGAGGGAATGCCAGAAGGCCTTCGAGGCACTGAAAGAATTTCTATCCACCCCACCAATGCTATCCAAGCCAAAGGGTGGAGAAGAACTTCTTCTGTACCTCGCGGCTTCTTCCGAGGCTATCAGTTCCGTGCTAGTTTGCATGGACACTAATGGAATACAAAAGCCGGTGTACTACACCAGTAAGGTGCTTCATGACGCGAAGACCAGGTATTCGAGGATTGAAAAGATTATCTTCGCATTGATCGTATCTGCCCAGTGCCTACGGCCCTATTTTCAAGCTCATCCGATCATGGTAGTCACGGATCAACCACTCAAGGCGATTCTCACTCGTCTAGACACTTCGGGCCGACTGGCGAAGTGGGTGCTTAAGCTGAGAGAATTCAACCTATCTTTCCATCCCCGGTCGGCTATGAAATCCCAGGTCCTCGCAGATTTCTTGGTCGAATGCACCTGGAGCGAGGAGCAACCAGAAGACTCCTGTGCAAACCCCCCAACTCCTGGAGCTGGGGAGGATGAGTGGATCCTCCATATGGACGAAGCATCAAATTCCCAAGGGAGTGGAGCGGGCCTCATCCTGGCCAACCCGGACGGAGTTGTAACCGAGTGCGCTCTCCGCTTTCTCTTTCCAGCTATCAACAATCAGGCAGAGTATGAGGCTCTACTGTCGGGGATAAGATTGGTCCGAGAGCTCGGGGTGAAGCGCCTTAGAGCATTCACTGACTCCCAGCTAGTTACTGGCCAAATCACTGGAGAATACGAGGTGCGGGATCCTACTATGTCCCGTTACTTGAGTATGGTGCAGTCACAAGCCTCCCCCTTAGCCTACTTCAGCGTCAGTTATATTCCTCGGGGGGAGAATGCCAGAGCTGACGCCCTGTCCCGACTTGCTACCTCAGTCGATGGGACATTGGGAAGAACCTACGTGGAGCATCTGGAAGCCCCAAGCATCGAAGCCGCTGAGGAGATCCTACCGGTCAAGCAAGAGCCCTCATGGATGGACGCTTACATCTGGTACCTAACTGACGGCACCCTTCCTGAGGACTCGATGGAGGCTAGGCTGCTCAAGAGGCGAGCTCCAAAGTTTTTGATGATGGACGGAAAGCTCTACCAAAGATCATTCTCGTACCCTGTCCTCAAATGCATTGGCCCCACGGAAGTGGACTACATCCTGCGAGAAATACATGAGGGCATATGCGGAAGTCATCTGGGGGGCAGAGCTCTGGCGTACAAAGCCTTGCGACAAGGATACTACTGGCTAACAATGAGGGAGGATGCGTCCGAGCTCGTCAAGAAGTGTGATAGTTTCCAACGCCATGCCAATGTCCAATGCCAACCGACCTCTCAGCTGACCCCCCTGGCTGCACCTTGGACCTTCGCCTAGTGGGGCATGGATATCCTGGGACCATTCCCTCCAGCTTCTGGTCAGCGCAAATTCCTGCTGGTGGCTGTCAACCATTTCACCAAGTGGATCGAGGCTGAGGCACTTGCCAAGATTACCGAGGGCAAAGTAAGATCCTTCTTTTGGAAGTCTATAATATGCCGGTTCGGGCTGCCGCATACTCTCGTCACTGACAATGGCCGGCAGTTTGATAACACGGCCTTCCGGGAGTATTGCACCGAGCTAGACATTCATCAGTGGTTCACCTCTATGGGGCATCCCCAGACTAACGGTGCGGCCGAGGTGACCAACTACATCATCCTCCAAGGATTTAGGGCTCGGTTAGATGACTGCAAAGGACGATGGGTGGAAGAACTCCCTAGTGTGCTGTGGGCTTACCACACAACACCATGAACCCCCACAGGAGATACTCCTTTCAGCCTGGTCTTCAGGTCCGAAGCTGTCATTCCCGTGGAGATAGGTGTCCCGAGCCCCCGTATGGAGTTGCACAGCGAGGGGGACAATCTAAATCAGCTGCAGGCCAACCTCGACCTAGTAGAAGAGCTACGGGACCGAGCGTGACTCCGGATGGCGGCCTTCTGTCAGCGGGCGGCCAGGTACTACAATGCCCGAGTACGACCTAAGACGTTCCATCCCGAAGACCTAGTCCTTCGATGAGCCGAAATATCAAAGCCAATGGAAGGAGGCAAGCTAGCGCCAAGATGGGAAGGACCCTATCGAATCACCCAGGCGCTTCATCACGGAGCTTACTGGATCGAAGAACAGGATGGGAAACCTCTCCCTCATACCTGGAATGCGGATAACCTCTGGCGGTATTTTCAGTAATCCATTGCCATATTTGTTTTGAACATTACCCTATAATTATCATTCATCCTTTTGCACTAACAGAAATGTTTAAGCATTCGGGCTCCTCACCTGAGCCCGGCTCCGCGCCGGCACTCCAAGCCTGGCTCCGCGTTAGCAACAAGCCTGAGTCTCCCCTCGGCAACTAAGCCCGGCTCCACGCCGGCACTCCAAGTCTGGCTCTGCGTCAGCAACAAGCCTGAGTCTCCCCTCGGCAACTAAGCCCGGCTCCACGCCGGCACTCCAAGTCTGGCTTCGCATCAGCAACAAGCTCGAGTCTCCCCTCGGCAATTAAGCCTGAGTCTCCCCTCGGCAATCAAGCCCGGCTCCACGCCGGCACTCCAAGCCTGGCTCCGCATTAGCAACAAGCCCAAGTCTCCCCTCAATAATTAAGCCTGAGTCTTCCCTTGGCAATCAAGCTCGGCTCCACGCCGGCACTCCAAGCTTGGCTCCGTGTCAGCAACAAGCCCGAGTCTCTCCTCGGAAATCAAGCCCGGCTCCATGTCGGCACTCCAAGCTTGGCTCTGTATTAGCAACAAGCCCGAGTCTCCCCTCGGCAATCAAGCTCGGCTCCACGCCGGCACTCCAAGCCTGGCTCCGCATCAGCAACAAGCCCGAGTCTCCCCTTGGCAATCAAGCCCGGCTCCATGCCGGCACTTCAAGCCTAGCTCTGCATCAGCAACAAGCCCGAGTCTCCCCTCGGCAATCAGGCCCGGCTCCACGCTGGCACTTCAACCCTGGCTCCGCGTCAGCAACAAGCCCAAGTTTCCCCTCGGCAATTAAGCCCGGATCCTCATCGGCACTCTAAGCCTAGAGCAGCATGGACAACACTACTAGCTTCGGCCTCGCCACGGCTTCCGGTTTCGGCATCGCCATGGCTTCTGGCTTCGGCATTGCTGCGACTTCCAGCTCCGGCATCGCCATAGATTCCGGCTTCGGCATCGCCATGGCTTCTGGCCCCGGCCTCGCCACGGCTTTCGGCTTCGGCCTCGCCATGGATATCGGCTTCAGCCACGCCATGGCTTCCGGCTTCAACCTCGCCCTGACCACACTCCTCGGTTTCGGCCTCGATCGACGGCCTCGATTTCACTTATGGCCTCAATCATTCGGCCTCAACTCCAGTCTAGGCTACCCCCTAAAAATGACCCCACCTATTCGCGTTACCATACTCGCTGGAGTTAGCTAACTACAGGAGAATCAGGGGAAGATTGAATTGAAATTCATTAATAGCAAAACAGTTTTACAAAATCACCGGTCAAAGCCAGACTTGATACAACCAAAAAGAAAAACTAAGATTTGGCAGGATTTGGGCCATCATCCTCCTCGTCTGGTTGGAGATCCTCAATCCCTTCGAGGCTGTAAAGCTTTTGGATTTTTTCTTTGCAGTCCTGGAAGTCGCCATCATATGCGAAGGCCGTTGTCTTAGCCAATTCTTTGTTAAAGGCAGCAGACTTCCTGAAATCTTCTATAGCCTCAACAGCATTCCTCTCGGCCTCGGTGGCTCTCTTTTCGGCTTCGGTCAACACCGCTTTTAGATTGACAATCTCTGCGTCAGACTGGCGGGCGATTTCCTCAGCATTTTTGGCTCTTTCCTTGGCCACACCAATCTCGATGGTGGCGGAGTGTAGCCGACCCTTCAACAGATACACTTCCGACTCTGCCGTCTTCAACTTTTCTTCTGCCTCCTTTTGCTTTTCCTCAGCCGCTTGAGCATTGTCCAACTCATTGGCCGCTTGGCGCTGGGCCACCTCCAGCGCGTCTTCCGCCTTCTCAGCCCTAAGCCAGGCAGCCTCGGTTTCGGCTTCAGCTTTCTGCATCTGGGCAGTCTCTGCCCGGGCCTCCTCCAGAGCCACCTCGGCCCTCGCCTTTACTTCTTGGATCTCTTCCAGTGACTGATCGAGAGCGGCCTAACACTAGGACCAAAGGCCCCTCATGGCGGTCAAGGAGTTCAATGCCTACGCAAAACTCATGGTTAGATTAAGAAACAGGAATAATAGAGGTTGGCAAGGGGGCGATATTTACCCAAAGTTGGGCCACAGACGCCTCTCGGAAGAACACAGAGGTCTTCTGATGTTGAAGGTACCTCTGCAACTCGGGCATAGAGGTGTCAATCATTGTCTGCTTGGCCCAGCGAGTGTGACGAGACAAGATCGACTGGAAAGAAACGTTGATCTCCACCTCTTCGGCGGACTCCATGGTGGTCGGCGCAGGCTCGGCTTATGGTTGCACGCCTGACGCTTCGGCTTGGGCAGGTTTAGCTTGCTCCCTCACTAAAAGGGGCGGCCTCTAGATCAAGCCCCAGAACCATGTCGGTTGGCTCCGCCTCGGGGGCCGCTGGTGGTGATGACGATGCCTCTTTCCTTTGCTCCGGAGGGGTGTCCGTCAGGTCGATGGGGGATGGAGCAGAAGGCGGGGAACGAGCCCATCCTCTCTCGGCCTCATCCCTTGCTGAAACCTCTCTGGCTTCGGCTTCTTCGACAGCTTTGGTGGCAACCTCCCTCCTGGCGGGAGCCTCCTCTTCCTGGGCCTTTCTTTTCCTCGTGGTGGCCCTCCTTATATCATGGAGCGATGGTGCCATACCTGCGAGCCAATGAATTTTGGTCAAAAGGGGAAGAAAAGAAAAAATCAAGACAAAAGGCTGCACTGCTCATCATCACCGAAAATAATACCTACTAGCCGAAGATTCTCTTCAGCTAGCAGCCGGTTGCAGTGAGGGACGTCGGCAGCAATCAACTGCCCGAACGCCTCCTGATCCCTTGGAAGAATTCTGGGGTCTTTGTTGGCTTTGGTGTCAGGTATTCCCCACTCAGTCTTCACTCCGTCGATTTGGGCAAAGAAGAACCTATTTTTCCATCCCTTAATCGAAGTAGGAAGATGCAGCCTAAGAATTCTAGTGGGCCTGGGGGTAAAGGACCACCAGCATGATTGTTTCCTAAGGGTATAGAAGTTACGAAAGAGAGAAATCCTGGCCTCTATCCCATGTATGTGGCATAGCACTAGGAAACCTACAAGGGTCCAAATGGAATTTGGGACCAACTGAGCTAAAGTTAAGAAATACCTATCTAAGGCATTCAATATGAAAGGATAAAGGGGAATGCGAAGGCCAGCCTTAAAGTAGTATTCGTAGAGGGCAACCCTCCCAGGATAGGAAGAAGTTATCCTATCCTCAGGAAGAGGCATGTATAGGCGGAGATTGGTAGGGATTTGATAACGAGCTCAAAGATTGATTATCTCCTGGGCCGTCATCACAGAGGCAATCCCCTCGGGTGATTCCCCCGTGTGAGAGGGGCCGGCAACGGCCGGACGGCGCCGAGCAAGAGTTCGTTCGGCGGCCGGGCAATTCTCGATGAGAGATCGCCCGACCACCTATGGTTGATCTGCTGGGACATCCTCCGCAAAGGTGGACCATTTGGACACCGGAGAAGAGGCAGACTGTTGAGGAAGATCGGGGGAATAGCCCCCGGAGCCGAAAATAGAACATGAAAGGGACGAATCAGTCATGGTAACAGAACTAACATGGAAAACTCGAGCATGAAGAATCGAAGGTGAAGGACTTGGGAAGATGGGAGACGAATAGGCCCGGGTAAAATTAGGGTAGGAACGAAAATGGAAGCAGTAAGAACATTTGTAGCCGAAAACGCCATCCTTTACAGACTTGTCTTTTCAAAACCGTCCTGCCAATTTCGTTCCGGCTACGTGCTCGCTTCCCATTGGGGGCGGCTACGGCAACCACCCAAAGCATTGAACTCGGAAGCCACTGCTAATGAAAAGATACGGTGACCTCACCGTAATGATGTGTTCGCCCAGCACTCGAGGGAGATCCGCCTCGATCCCAACAGTCGAGGTGGGTGAGATGATAGCATCACAGCGTCCGATGCATGTTTAAGGGCAGGGCCCTTACAACGTGGCGTCTGAAGATTAGCCACCGGGTGATAAAGCGCCCCCAATCAATGGTAAGTGCACGCTCACCCATCTCGGGGGCGGAGGGGCACCTGATATGGCTAATCAATTGTCAGGCGGAACGATAACACCATACGATTTTTTTTGAGCAATTACCGCTAGCTTAAGGCTCAGCTGTAGCTACGGCCTCCAGCTTCAGCCTCGGATTCGACTTGGCTTCCAGCTTCAGCCGTGGATTCGGCTTGGCCTCCAGCTTCGGCCCCGGATTCAACTTGGCCTCCAGCTTCAGCTGTGAATTCGGCTTGGCCTCCAGCTGCGGCCCCGGATTCAGCTTGGCCTCCAGCTGCGGCCCCGGATTCGGCTTGTCCTCCAGCTTCGGCCTCAGATTCGGCTTGGCCTCCAGCTTTGGCCCCGGATTCATCTTGGCCTCCAGCTTCAGCTCCGAATTCAGCTCCACCTCCAGCTTCAGCCCGGATTCGGCTCGGCTTCCAGCTTAAGCCTCGGATTCGACTCGGCCACCAGCTTCAGCCATGGATTCGACTCGACCACCAGCTTCAGTCGTGGATTCGGCTTGGCCACCAGCTTCAGTCGTGGATTCGGCTCGGCCACCAGCTCCAGCCGTGGATTCGGCTTGGCCACCAGCTTCAGCCATGGATTCGGCTCGGCCACCAGCTCCAACCGTGGATTCAGCTCGGCCTCCAGCTTCGGCCTTGGATTCGACTCGGCCTCCAACTTTGGCCTCGGCCGACGCAGCCACGACATTTCTAGCACCAAAACATTTATGGCCTCAAAGGCCACACACATCCACTTTAAGGCATTTATCGCCCTATTCTCTCCTGTACTAAAGCACTTATGGCTGTCACGTTGGCCACAATACTTCCTCTCGGCTCCAGCATTGGCCTCTGGCCTCGGCATCGGTCCCAGCTCCAACATCGGCTTCTGGCCCCGGTGTCGGCCCCGACTCCAATTCCGGCTCTGATTTCAGCCATCGATGCAGTTCAAATCATGAAACCGAACTTCAATGCTAAACAGACTTAAAACTACGGCGCGATCTACTCGCCTACCTTTTACCAAAATCACGGGTAGTTACAAGCGCTACGTAGTTGCCGATATACGCGGCAACCATTCAGCAATAGCTTACCTGCTCGCCGTTCTCGGGGCTCATCCTAACAGCAGATTCGAATGGGTAAAGGTGACCCCTTGGACAGGTATAAAAAGAGGACCCGAGCTCAACGCGGGAGGATCTCTCTCTTCTCTCTTTCAAGCTCTACTCATATACCACATTCCTGTTCTACAACCCACTAACTTAAGCATCGGAGGGTCTCCATCGGAACCACCGGTACAAAACTTTTTGCAGGCTCTCGAAGGAAGACGGTGATCCCTCTGCATCCTAGAAGGCCCGTGAAGATCTCAGCTCACTCGACGCTCATCGCGAGTGATTTGGCAGCAATAGCTTTCATTAATACTGAATGCTACTCAAGATTTAATTCATAACTGAACATTAACATTCAACTTTATTTTGCCTTTAGATTAGAAAGTATGAATATTTCTAACATCAGACTTGGTTTTATATCCGCTAAGGAGGAAAAATTGGATGGTTTGAAGCGGCTTCCAAACACTCCTAATCTGTTTTAGGATGGTAGACTTTTGCTGAAAATTTGATTTACTCTATTCCTATATTTTAAGGATTTGGAAGACTCCATCTCAAGAACCTTTCTATCCCAATAAGTTTCCTCATCAGAGTAAAAAGTATGTTTCTTTTCTTTTCTTCGCTTTCTTTAGGAGACAAGGCTGGTTTGAGCACTTGAACCCATATGTCAAAACAAAAGATGTATCACATTGAAAGGAAGGTCAAGCTATATCATGATCAAATGTTAAAAACATGAAAAAAATATACGGTTGCTATACTTTAAAATATTTAAAATATTTTAAAACATCATCAAAAGCTCTATCATAGTTTTTAAAATATTTTTTAAGAAATTAAATTTTAATTTCATGCATTTAAGATCCCCATTCAATATCTTTAGGCCTTTATTCAATGTTCTTAAACCCTTAGGTAGTGTTTGATAGAAAAAATATTATCCATGGCTAAGTGTACGGGATAGAGTTTGTCCCTTGGCTATCCATAAGGATATCACTTAGCTATCCCATTGATCATATCAAATGTAAAAAGGTAAATCCATAGGATAACTTTTTTTTACTCTTATTTGAAGGAATAACCAGCTATTCCTGCATTTTTTAGGAAATAAAATGAGGGGATATCCCATGGTTAACTATGGATTATCTCTTTGGTTAGCTTTATTCCCAGCTATCTTATAGTTATAACTTTTAAAAATATTCCCTCTTATCCGTTATTTCAAACAATACCTTAGTCTTCATCAGGCCGACGAGCCTTTGAGCGTCGCCGCTTGCCGAGACGCAGGTGAAACGCCGTGTTTCTTATTTGGGGTCCGTCCGTCCCGTGGACCGGCCGTCACTGGTCGGGGTTGACAGGCCGACCACTTCCTCACCTCTTCCCTTCCACGAATCGCGGGCCGCTGGGGGAGACTCCCCTGTTTTCCCGTGGTGGGGACTCCCTTGCTGCGGTGCCCAGCCGTGATGACCCTCATGGCCAACCGGGCAACCAAGGTCCCTGCTAACTCTCTCCTTGATCTGGCAAGGCCGACCGTTGGCCGGCCAAGGCGTCTGACGACGGGGGAAATTCTCCTAATTTATCCACGGACGTTGCGCTCGGAGAAATGGACCCGACTTTGTCCCTGTGAACCTTTGGACAAATGATGAACATGACGGTTGATCAATTAATCTTGGATAAATTGTTTTTAAAGATAATTATATTTGACAAGTAAAACTAATCCTACTGTTACATGCTTTTACTACCATGGTTTGTTGAGGGCCATGTTCTCATTATCACTCTCTTCTAAGGATTTGTCCGATTTTTCTTTTTGATCTGAAATCTTTAGTCCATGGTTCTTCTTTTTTATTCATCCTCATCCGCATGTTGTTTGACTTGTAGTTCGTGCGTCATAAGGGATCCCAACAATTCTTTCAATAGTAAAGTATTGAGATCCTTTGCCTCTTGAATAGCTATCACTTTGGACCTAGGCAAAGATTTGAATACCTTTCTTACAAGATCAGTATTAAAATAAAATTTATCAAGGCTTTTAAGTTCATTAATATTATCAGTAAATCTAGTAAATATATTAAAAATAAATTTATTTAACTCCATCTTAAACAATTCATATCTATGAACAAGCATAGTAATATGAACAAGCATAACATGCCAATCATCCACGAGATGCTGTTCAGAATATCTGGAGCATGCCGGCAGACCTTTTTCTAGAAGAAGGAATACCCTCGAGTAGGCAAAGCATCATCAGAAGAAATCCGGTCTCCATACTTGGCATGCATGAAGGAGCTCCACAAACAGTATGGTTCAAGCAGAAACCGCGTGGCATGCTTAGCCAACAAGGCCTCCCTCCGAACAGTAAGGGATTGGATCCCCAACCCCCCCTCAGAGATCGGAAGACAGACAATGTCCCAAGCCACAAGATGAATACCATGTCTATCATGCATAGAGGCCCATAAAAAGTCCCTAAAATATCTCTCAATCTTCCACAAGCAAGTCAATGGAATAGCCACATTAGATAACAGATAGAGAGAAAGAGACGGAAGCACATATTGTAATAAGGTAATCCTTGCCATCATAGAAAAATCAGTAACCTGCCATCCAACTAGTCGATCATGAACACGCCTCTTGAAGTTATTAAAGTCAGAGCACTGAGGCCGTCTCTCCGTAATAGAAATCCTCGTATAGGAAAGATGGTCTGCCATAAGCCAGCCTTTTAATTGTTTGAAAATTGAACATTGCAACCATTGAATGTTGAGGAAGCTTTTGAAGTCTTAAAGTCACTTCTATTATTACACCCAGGGTGCCTTCACTTCCGATTATCAACCGAGTCAAATCATACCTAGCAGCACTTTTTAGAGCACGGGAACCTGTCTTGATTACGTCACCATTACCTAGAACAACCTCCAATTGTAGCACCAGGCCCAAATCCTAGTAAGTTCAGTTTGGTTTGGTACAGGAATCCTTGGACATAAGCAGTGTGATAGTCAACTAGCTAGACTATAACAAGATCCATGTTGCGTAAAAATAAAAAAAAATAAATAAAAATAAATAAATTTAACTCAAAATAAATTAAAAACTAGCTAATGTCATTATGAAAGTATATGAATTAAATGATCAAAATTATGCTTATCAAATACTCCCAAACTTACACTTTGCTAGTCCTCGAGCAAAGAAAATAAAATAAGAATCCCAAAACAAAAGATAAAATTTTCAAATAGAGCCTCAAAGATTTAACACATGCCATGATTTAAAGAAATTATCCCATACAACTCAAGTACAAAAGTTAATACAAAATTTGGTCTCACCTCATATTCAATTCTCCCACTCATGAGCATGCATCATTCTTACTTTATTACTCACTTTCCGGATAGTTTTATACAAACATGTAAATGCACTGGATCTCTAAGAAGTATTTGTATATACTCCATAGGCTTACTCTTTAAATTAACTCTCCACCATAGCATGCATTATGTTGCATGTGCTAAAGTTGACCCAGTAGGGGGTAACATGATATATTCCCTTTCCGTTACTGTGTGAGCCCTACCACTATATGGTATCCTTGAACTTGAGCCTATATCATGAAGTTAGAGTTCAGGATGGCTTCCTTAGCCTTATCCTCCAGGGTCATGGAATTGATATGACCACATGAGTGTTCAAGGAAAGATTATTTGTGACCACATTCTATATTTGGTGATCCATTGCTCGGGCAATCATGTGCATAGCTGCATGTGATTATGGACACAGATATGTGACTTACTGTTTTCAAGTACTGCTCAGAGTAAATCTTGAGGGATTGAGAGTGCTTGATTGAGGTGTGATCGAATTTTCTAGGACATAGATGATATTAGAATGCATCGCCTATGTGCTGCGTTAGTTATTTATTAACTTAATGCAGCATTTTCACTATGTGTTACTATGTGAATTTCATCACGTCACACACTCCACTGCATTGCATGAGGAGAGAGGTGAGAGGAGATTATGAGTACAGTGTTGAGTGGATGAGTGAGAGATTGTTGGAGTTGACCTGGCACTGAATGCTAGGTTATGCATCCACATTAGCCCACCGCCTCTCGCGTGAGGCGGTGGGAGGTTTCTATTTTAGATGAACAGAGACAGAGAGAGAGAGAGTGTGTGTGTATGCGTGAAGCCTTCCCACTCTCCCTCCTTGTCTCTGGTGACTCCATCGCATCTCCTCCCTCTTCGGCACCGCAGCCCAGGGGTGTGGACTTACTGAAGACTTTGGTAGCCCCCGACGATCGATGATCCTATCGCCGTGAATGAGGTAAGTCCCCTGTTCCATGTGGCTTGTCTAATCAACACAGACTTTTCAATATAATCGATTTCCATATCCCGCCACCGTGGTAGTGTTTGCTTTAAAAATATGGAGGCATTATTTGTACGGAGAATAGTGTAAAGTCTTCACTGATCACAAGAGCTTGAAGTACATTTTTACTCAAAAAGAATTGAATTTGAGGCAGAGAAGATGGTTGGAAAGGATTGTGATTTAACCATTAGCTATCATCCAGGGAACTTTAATGTGGTGGCTCATGCTTTAAGCAAAAATCTTCAAGTGAATTGGCAGTTCTGATAACTAATCAAAGACATATTTTATTGGATTTGGATATAGTTGGTATTGAAATTCGGATACATGACCCCAAGGTTCAACTTGCTGCACTTACAGTACAGTCTACCCTAATAGAGAGAATTAAGTTATCTCAGAAGGAGGACCCAAAGTTACAAAAGATTATAAAAATGGTGGAGATCGGTGCTCAAATAGAGTTTTGAATTCATGAGGATGGTTCACTGAGATTTGGGGACAGGCTTTGTGTACCAAATGATAAAGAACTAAAAGAAGAGATTTTGCGTTAAGCACATAGTTTGGCCTATACTATGCATCTTGAAGATACCAAGATGTACCGTGACCTAAAGAAAAACTTTTGGTGGACTGGTATGAAATGGGAGATATCACTTCATGTTGCTCAGTGCTTAGTATGTTAGTAGGTGAAAGCTGAACATCGAAGACCCACTGGACCATTGCAGTCTCTTGATATTCCTTAGTGAAAATAGGAGCATATCACTATGGACTTTGTGACTGGCTTGCCGAGAACCCCTCGGGGTAGTGATGTTGTATGGGTAATTGTGGATCGGTTGGCCAAATCAGCCCATTTCTTACCATTTAGGGTTGAATTCTCTTTGAAAAAGCTGGCAGGCATGTAAATAGAACAAATTGTAAGGCTACATGGGGTTTCAGTGACTATTGTATCTGATTGGGATAGTATATTTGCATCCCAATATTGGAAAGGACTTTATAAAGTACTTGGCACCAAGTTGAGCTTCAGTACTGCTTTTCACCTATAAATGGATGGATAATCAGAACGAACCATACAGATCTTGGAGGTTATGCTGAGAGCATGTGTTATAGTTTTGGGTGGTGCATGGGATAGTCATCTAGTCTTGATTGAGTTTGCTTATAATAATAGTTATCAAGTAAGTATCCAAATGGCTCCTTTTGAAGCACTGTATGGAAGAAAATACCAGTCTCCAATTTGTTGGGATGATATTGGTAAACAAAAATTTTTCGGACCAGAGTTGGTGCAACAAACTATTAAGAAAATAAAAGTAATTCGAGATCATCTTCACATAGCTCAGAGTAGACAGAAGAGTTATACTAGCAACAGAAGGAGGAAGCTAGAATTTTAGGTCGATGATCATGTGTTCTTGAGGGTTTTTTCTATCAAGGGTGCGATGAGGTTTGAACTCCAGGATAAACAGAGTCTCAGATACATTTGTCCATTCGAGATTTTAGAAAGAGTTGGGGATGTGGCATATCGACTAGTATTACCACCAACTCTCTCAAATGTGCACAATGTCTTTCATGTGTTAATATTGAAGAAATATGTTTTGGACCCAAATCATGTGGTAGAGCATTAGCCATTGCATCTTCAAGAGGATTTAACTTATAATGAATACTGAGTGCAGATTGTGGACAGAAAGGATTAGGTTTTATGCCATTGCATTATACTTTATGTAAAGATACAATGGAGCAACCACTTGGAAAGAGAGGCCACTTGGGAACTCGAGTCAGAAGTAAAAGAAAAGCATCCCCCAACTTTTTAAAGTATCTAATAAGAAAAATTTTGAGGATGAAATTCATATTACGGGGGGGGGGGAGAATGTAAGGGCCTGGGATTAGATCGGCCCAACCGCATGCGTGGAATTAGGGGAGGAGTTTCTCCTCCCCAGCCAAAGCCCAAGGTATAAAAAAAAAGAAGGGGATGGGTGGCCTAGGACTTTCCTAGCGCGGCCAGGAAAGAAGAAGAAGAAGAAGAAAGAAAAGGGGGGGGGGGGGGGGGGGGGGGGGGGGGCAAAGCCTTCCATCACTAGGGAAAAGAGAGGCTAAGAAAGAAAGAGAGGAAAAAGAAGAGTAAAAGAGAAACCTCTATTTCTTTTCTCTTCTGCCGAGAAGTGCCACTGTCAGAGTATCATTGGACACCAAGAAATAGAGGTAAGTTCTTAGCGAGTTATTGACGGAGGAAAGAGAGAGGGCACAGGTGGTGGCCATGGTGTGAAAAAAAAAAAGGAAAAAAGAAGAAAAGAAGGGTGAGTGCTAGGATTGTGGTATAGACCCAATGATGGGTTTTGAAAGAAAAATAAGTTTTTATTTTATTTTTTTATTAAAGTTTATTTTTGTTAGTTAAATAAAATGTATGTGAATTTGGTCAATTGAAGGAGACAACCAGCATGATAGGGCGAAGCCAAATTCGAGTAATCAATGAGGGATTGTTAGCTGAATCATGAAGTAAGAATTTTTCTACCTAATTTTTATCAATATTTTATAAATAATAAATGCTTGAAATCCATGCAATAAGTGCTAAGTTTTTGGTGATTTATATTTGGATGAATTATGAATTTCGTACTATTTCCTAATTTTTGGTTTGGTTGAAAAATGTTGCTTAATTATGACTTATAAAATTTTTATTATTTTTGAAATTGTATAAGTTGCAATTTAGTTGATTATTTTGGGGATACTTATGTGATGCGATTATAAACTGATCATTAAAAATTTGAAGAAGCATGAATATCCGACCAAACAAAGGTCGGCCAGCGAGACAGGGGAAGGTCTACAATCCACGTGTCCTAAGTAGCATCCACCGAAGCACCATCATCAATCATCCAAGAGGTACAGTTCAGAATGGCTGGAGCATACCGATAAACCTCTTTCCATAAAAAGGAATGCCCATGGGTAGACCGAGAAGATGGTATAGCGTAGTTTGGATAACTACGATGAGAGCATACTCATGATTGTAATCTACATGTGCCAGTGATGCTTTGATCGGATAATCCAAACAATTGCTATGTGGGCAAGCCTATAATACACAAATTCATACTATACTATAGAATTTTCACATATTTATAGGTCTATCTCTGTCCAAAATTTGTGGTATATCACATCATTAGTTCTGCGGTCTACATGCAGCGTTGCTGTCATGGTTCACAGAATTGTGCATGGTTTAGATGAAAATTATGAGCACCAGTCTTTCATATAGCATTATGATGGTAAGAATAGCTTGCAAATAATTATAACTCATGAATTTTTTTCTCCAGAGAAGATTAGAAGATAGTGTTCTTAGCCAGCGCATGCTAGCAGACTGTTGAAGCAGCATTCTTCACAATCTGATGAAGCAGCATTCTTCACAAGAGGAAATTTAAAAATTCAATTTTTATTCTTCGTAAGATTCTTTTTCTTTTTGTTTCTTTTTTTCATTTTCTTTCTCCAATCAACCAGCAGTTTTAACTAGTTATGTGAAAAGAACATTTAGAATGTTCATTGTCATTTGTTTTATTGATTTATTTATCTGCATATATCCTATTTCATGTTTTGTTATATCCTTCTGTTATAGTTTTGGAAATAAACTCAGGCCATCAATTAAAAATGGCATGTTTCCCAAAGCTTTTCTTTTACAAACCTTTTTATGATTATTGCTGTACAATATAGCTGAATAGTTTTTGCTGCGGGAAAAAAAAGAAAATCATTAGTTTGAAAATCTTGATGCACAATTTTCTTCTATACACATAAGCATATCCAAACAACGAAATTTAGATGATGCAGAGCTTACAATTTTTCACAATAATTCATGGATTGAATATTGAGGTAACACAACAACAAAAGCTCAAAACTTAATAATATGTCATACGTGAAAAACAACACTAGCCAATCCTGTGGTCTATGCAAAATTTTAATAGAATATAAAATTTAAGTAAAATCCCGATGAAAGGATAACACTATAAATAATCAAGGCAGCTACCGTATTGTTCCTTCTCAAGTTGTACTCTACCCTTATTTCTATGATTGTTGTATCATTTTTCCTAATTCTAGGAGAAAAAATAGGACAGAGTGCTACGATGGCAAGACAGTTCTTTGGTTTGGGCTCCTCTGCAACAGAGGTCTCTGCTTTTAGGATTGTTCCAGCAACTGATGCAACATTCTGCGGTTCACATCTTATCACTTTTTCATGGTCAATTACATGAGCATCTAACAAATTCTCATGCTTGTCGATCATTGCATTGTAGCTAACCTCATGCTTGCTTTTCATAATCTTCTCCACCATCACTTTACCTTCCACACCTGCATGTGCTTTCATGACAATATCTGCCACTAGTGTTTGTCAGGTCACAAGACAATGAGTACATTAGTCCAATATATATATATATGTCAAATATAGTTTATACATCTCTAATGTTATACTTACTTTTTACATAATGTCACCATCAAGGTGCTCATTTGCATCTTCAAGATTTTCCTTCATAGCAGAAGAACCCAGGTAGAGAGACATAAACATAGGTAGCAGCACTACATCCATAAACAATTTCTTCCCCTATAGTACTGAATGTAGCATTCTCTCCATATACATAGAAGCATAGTCTTTCCCTTTTTTGTTATTTGCTGGTAAAAAATGTTTTAGGTGATTTCATTAAAAAAGAGTGCATTTCATGTGAAAAAAAATACTACTGGGTTAGAGCCTTCCGTCACTCTTTGTAGGTAGATACAGAGTTGATTCAAAGAAGGCTAACATCGTATTTAAAATTAGAGAAGCAAAGCAAACCACAATTGTTATACTCTGACGGTAAGAAGGTGGACATGCCTCCCTAGGCCAATGCCCTATATTAAAGCTTAAATAATGTCGCCTTTTGCCAATATATAAAAGGTCTATATATAAAATTTTATATAAAAAAAGGGGGAAAATGGTTTTTTTCTTATGTTTGTCTTGCTCTAGGTATTTTAAGTATTTTTTTTCTAGATGGTAAAAATTAAAGTGGTTTAACAAGAAAAGCAAGAAAGACAACTACTAAGCATAAATTGGAATAAATAAATGCTTATATTTGTCTTACTTTAAGTAGGTATTGTGCATGAGGCATTGTGTCTTTTACCATAAATTCACTTTGTTAGAGTAGCGTGACAATAGAAACAATTCATGCTAACTAAAAGTGAAATCATTTCATTAGCATAGAAGAGAACAAAAGCATTTCTTTCTTATGGAACATTATTCATAGCATAGCAAACTGAAAGAAGAGAAAGCAAAAGTAAGAATGCAAGAGAGATAAAAGAAGATAAAAGAAGCATACATTACAACATGTTGGCTGACTGCATAGTTTCTTGTCAGCGCCTGTGATTTCCTATTCCCTTGATAGACTTCAGCTTGGCAAATTTTATTGTCCATTGTACATAAATCCAGTCATATATTTTGTCGATGAATCGAAGATAAGAAAGCCTAATATCCTTTTTGATCATCACTATACCTAGAAAACCCCAGAATCCCATCACAAATCCTAATATTGAAATTGCATAAATCCATATCATCCCATAGCCATCTTCATCTGCTTGCTCCTCTTCTAGATGTGGAGGTACATTTTTAGAACATTCTGGCAGTGGTTGTCCACAAAGATTATGATTACCAATATAGATGGAGGTGTCATCAAAAGTCTGAATTTGGTATCCTGATGGAATTCTTCCTGACAAGTTGTTATATGATAAGTTCAAGTGGCTTAAGAAATTCAAAGCAGCCATGGTTTGAGGAATTTGGCCAGAGAGATTGTTGATTGATAAATCAAGTGATTCCAATTGCTTTATGTCACCGATGTTTTGTGGTATTTTTCCAATGAAATGATTCTCAGACAAGTTCAACAAATGCAATTCATGAAGTTTTGTTACTTCATTAGGGATCTCTCCGGAAAGATTATTTTGATAGGTCAATGCTTGTAACCAGTGAAAGCACACTAGTGTAGTCAAGCCATATTCCTTTTGTAAGCAAAGAGAGACTTTCTTTGTAATATGATGCTGCTGTATAATTTGAGAACTTTGGTTTTCCTCCTTCCTGTTTCTCAACCATGGCAGTAAAATTTCCAAAGGATGATGATAGATGTCCTGAAAAATTGTTATGTGCCAAGTCCAAGACCTGAAGAGAAGAAAGGCTGGATATTTGCACTGGAATGTTGCCATCAAAATAATTTGATCTTAGACAAAGAACTTTTAGAGACGAGAGATCTTCTTCAATCCATGTGGGTATGTTTCTCGAGAATCTGTTTTCACCAAGATCAAGCAGAACCAGTCTTTTACAAAGTCTCAAGAAGGAAGGAAATTGACCAGATAAGTTGTTGTTTCTCATGTGCAAAGATCGGAGTTCCATGGGATGTGCCATTGTGCTAAATGAATCTTCTACTCTTTTATTTTTCAGCACATCAAAGGTTCTTAGTTGTGACTTGTTCCAGCTGTCTGGAAATCCTCCAGTTAACTCATTATTGGAGAGGTCAAGAACCTCCATTGAAGTCCAATTACAAAGGGACTGTGGGATGCTACCATTTATATGGTTGTGTGACAATAAAATTACCAGAGGAATAGCTTCTCCAATATAGCTCGGGGAAAAGGGACCAGAAAATGAGTTGTTGAAAAGAAACATATAATAAGCATTCAGATTAGGTATTGGACCGGAAAAGCAGTTGGAGCTCAAATCAAGTAAGTCACCAAAATATCTCGGTCGAGAACTTGGTAGCTGCCCTTGTATATAATTATAGGATAGATTGAGGGCATAAATATCCCTATTCCATAACCATGATGGAATCTTGTCTGAAATTCCAGCTTCAGATAGGCACAATTCATTCAGATGTATTTGAGTTTGAAGCCAAGTAGGAAAATTTGGGCCCACATAGCAAGCGCACATCATAATAGAGGTAGCATTGAAAGGAGGAATCCAACTGTCACTTAGGATCATACTCAAGGAGTTGTAAGATAGATCCAACAAAGACAACCTTGTGAGGTTGAAAAAGTGCCCTTCAGTCAAGTACCCAGTGAAAGAGTTCGATGACACATTTAACCATTCGAGAACATATAGCTGTCCCAAACTTTCTGGAATCCTCCCACTCAAATTACTGTTACTTATGTCTATATCTACTAAACTTTGCAGACAGCTTCTCCCATCCAATTTATCATTAATGTGCTTAGAAAATCCATCTATAAGACCGGTGATTTCGCCATTAATTCTGTTATTTGATAAGCACAACTTTTGTAAGTTGCAGAACTTCAATATGTTTTTTGGTATTTGCCCCGGTAATGTTATTGCTTGACAAATCTAACCACCGCAAATAGACAAGGTTTTCGATAGCTTCTGGTATCCATCCGTTGATTTGGTTACTGGACAAAGACAATTCCTCCAAGTTAAGGAGGTTCCCCGTGCTTCCTAGGTTTGCTGGAATTTCACCACTAATTTGATTGCCATCTAAATATAAGCACCTCAATTGGTTAAGATTCCCCCAATATTTCTGCAGCATGCCCAGTAATTTGGTTCCGTGATAAATCTAAATACTCCATGTATTTATTATTCCACAAAGACTGTGAAATTTCTCCGGTGATTTGGTTCATTGATAAATCTAAATACTTCAAAGTGTTGAAATTCCCCAGCATATCTACTACAACCGATAAGCTGCCATGAATGTCACAATCATGGAGATGGAGTTCAACAAGGCTGCTAATATTAAGCAGCCAGCTGGGGATGGCAGACTCAAAAGCATTGTAAGAGAGATCAAGGATAGCGAGAGAAGTGAAGTTTACATACTGTAGAGTTGAAGGATTACCAGGGAGGGAGTTGAGTATCAGATAATCTCAAGACTAACAGAGAAGGGTGCATGTTGATCTCATGAAGCCAATTCGATGCCTTGGAGAGGTTGACAAAGCTCAAGTCAAGGTATCTCAGAGAGGTGATTCCAGAGAGCCATTGAAGGTCATTAACTCTGAAAGGTTGGTAGACCAAAACTCCTCTCACCGTTCCAATCAAAATGCCCACAACTACGATCTAGAGAGTGCAGGTTTGAGAGATTTCTAATCACGGGAGGAATGGGTCCACTAAACCCAGCAAGGGAGAGGTTAAGGTATTCCAAGTGGATAAGAGAACCAATGAATTCCGGGAAGGATGCTCCATTAAACTCGTTCATGCTCAGATCCAAATACCTCAAATGTATCAAGCTAGATATAAGGAAGGATTTACCTTACTTGGTCCTGCGGATTTTGCAGTTCCTTCCATCGCATCATTAAGATCATAAGGGTGTCTAAGATTGAGCTTTACCACATGGCCTGTGGTCTTGTTGCAGCCCACTCCCCTCCACTGGCAACAGTCTTGGCCCGTCCAAGAAGAGAGCCACTCATCAGAATTGTTGATCTCTGCTCTGATGGCAAGGAGGGCTCTCCTTTCGATTTCTATGCAGCTGCCCCCCAAGTTGGAATCACCTCCACTACCAAGGCAGGGACAGAATGGGATGACTCCAGAGCATAAGATGATGAACCCAATCATTTTTTTTATTTATCTGATATTAAAATAATTTAACCATTCTACTTATCATTTGGGTCCCAATCATAAAATCCAATTCTAAGTTATGAAAAGCAAAACAATATATGATAAGCTTAACAACCTATCAAGAACTCCTCTATACACATACATCCATCAATAAATATAAATTCATAATATTCAACAATAAATAATCATTAACATGCAATCATCATGCGGCATACTTTTCAATATAATCAATTTCGATATCTCTGTATCAATACTGGACAGAGCCAATATACCACACACCGTTAATTACTATCTCAATTATAATTTTTTCTAGTATAGATACAGCGATTAAAACTATGCTTGCTATAATATGATCTTCATAAGTTATCTCTTGCTATCAACTGAGATTTCTTGTAACTTGGTAACCTCAAATAACATGCTTTCTGATGACGCCCGGTCATCGACGATGACCGTCAGAAGGCTCCATGAAGTTGCTGATGATGTTCCTCCTCCTCGCATGGAGACTTGCAAGAAGAAGTCCCAGGGCTAGAGGTGGCTTCGACGGGGACCCTTCAATGGGCAAGTTAGTGACTGGGGTCACAGCCGTAAGTTTAAGAAAGCTCGTAAAGAGAGGGCTCGGAGACTCAGATGTTTTCCGAGGGGTTTAGTATGTTAAGAGTCTTCAGACTGACTTACTTCGCTCAGGATCCCTTTTACCCTTTTAAGGACCCTTGATTTCTGCCTGGGGATCAGCCCTGTGGGATTTCGTGGGAAGAATGTTTGTCAGACTCATGGCGATTACCTGAGTTCGAAGATGGTTGGTGGGCCTGGTCTCGTTGGACGTGCGGGCCAGTTGGTTGGTGGGCCTGGTTTTATCAAACACGCTGGCTAGTTGGTTGGTCCCATCGAGCGCGTGGGACAGCGGTAGGTGGGCTTGGTCCCATCAAGCGCATGGGATAGGCGGCTTGCACAGCAAGCCAATGTAGAGGGCCACGTAGGCATTGGAGATTGCCCAGGAGTTGATGTGGGGGCCGGCGTAATGGCCAGTTCTGAGGCTGATTCTGGGTGAGGGCCGCCTTCAAGAAGGGCCGCCGAGAGCCGCTAAGAAGAAGCAGGGCTGCCGAGGAGCGGGGCCGCTTTGGAGAGCCGGGGCCATCGAGGGCCGCTGAGGAGGAGCGGAGCCGCTTTGGAGAGCCGGGACTGCCGAGGGCCACTGAAGAAAGGCGGAGCCGCTGAGAAGCGGAGCCGCTTTGGAGAGCCGGGGCCGCCTTGGAGAGCCGAGGCCACCGAGGGCCGCTAGGAGGAGCGGGGCTGCTTTGGAGAGCCGGGGCCACCGAGGGCCGCTGAGGAGGAGCGGGGCCGCCTTGTTTGGCCTCCGCCGTTAATTAGCTATGCCGTTAACGACTACGTGGCGCCATCAGCCATGTCACTTTCAAATGTACAAGTTCATATCAACTGCGAAAGAACCACAAAGCCGGACTGAAGCTTATTGTAGCAAACCAAATAGATCTAGCAAAACATATGCAGTACTCAAGTCAGGGCTTGGTTTTGTTTCACTTTCATTTTAGTTGATTTCTAGTCAATGCCTCACACCTAGCAATGCAATTATGCAAAATAGACTTTATGGAGATACTTTGGATTGAGGTGCAACTTTCTTTCCATTTTTTTCCATCTCCTAAGTGTTGTTCACGAGTGTTCCAAGAATTGTGTTACCATTCACTATGTTTGTATTGCTGAGGATCAAGTCATAGCCCATTTCTATGATCAACATGTGCTACAATCATGCATCTGAAGTCATGGACCGTCCAGCTGATCATCTATTATCAAGTCAAGGCAGCCTTAGTGCATTTAGTTGTAAGCCATTATCTTCATGAGTCAAGCAAATCAAACTGTTGCTGCATGGTTGGTCATAATCTGGTGAGAATTGCTACCCAACCTGCATGCCAAGCTACACGTCTCGATCCAAGCATCTGCATTAATTTTTAGTTAAGATCTTATAAACGGACTTGATGCATTGATCCCTGTACTTTGCGCGGCATAATATTTGAAATAATTTATTTTTTATTAGAGTATTCTTTGGAGTTTTACTATCATGCCTTCCAGCAAGAACTAAGAATTAGATTGCTTGATTGTTAAATTCTTTGAGTACTTTTAGCCCGTTTGTTTATCGATTTTTCTAGTGACTAGTATCTATTACTTTGCCCCAAAATTTATAGCAAAATTTTAATACATTCCATCTCATACAGTTAGATAATTCTTAAAACTACCTTAAATCGGCAAGTCAATATATTATAAATTTTCTTTTTCATGATTATTATTTCGAAGTATAAGAGTTTATTTATGGATACATTTGGTTGGCCCACAATTAGAAAAAGAAACAATAAGATTATGTTTTATATTCAAGAATGTTTTCTGTTTTTATCTTTTAATTTTCTCTTTTGAAAATAGTTGTTATTTTTTCTATTCTCTAAAAAATTCAGTTGGCAAGTAAAAAATAAAAATTATGTTCTATTTTTTATTTTTATTGTAAATGATGTTTTTTAAAAGATAAGTAACAAAATTAAAGAAAATATTCTCAAACTGTGTCAGTTTTCTATCTTTTGTTTCTTATTTTCTTCTTTCTTTTGATAAAAATAGTAAAAACATCATTAAACTGTGTGCAGTTTTCTACTATTTTAAAGTTATATTTTTTTAAAAAATATTCTAATTTTTATTCATCAAACATATTTTGATAAATATATTTTATTTTTTATGAATATAAAATTAAAATTAAAACTTTTGTCTAAAATCGAACACATCCTAACTTTCACCATTATAATGAATGATTTAAAGTCACTTTTGAATGATGAATGCACCGATCATTTTGGACGAACGAGTGAAAAAAAATTTTCTGTAAAAAATTTTTAGTACATGATACGTCAAGCATGGCTGCTTGGATCTTCCGCATGGACAAAAACTTGTTTATATTGCATGCCCAAGTGCGAGTAGCTATGAGAAACGTGCAACGCCTACCATTTCAATGATGCTTGGTTCTCA
Organism: Calamus simplicifolius; assembly: GCA_900491605.1. Classification (NCBI taxonomy): domain Eukaryota; kingdom Viridiplantae; phylum Streptophyta; class Magnoliopsida; order Arecales; family Arecaceae; genus Calamus; species Calamus simplicifolius. The sequence continues at coordinate 609,029 of UESW01003902.1, read as the reverse complement.
AGTCAAGTCATATGAGCCATTAATTGTTATCCCTACAGGTCAAGAACGCCATGCATGGACTTCCATTGTGTGCGACTAGTCATTCATCTTCATGTGAATAGGAAAACGATGACCTCCATGCCATAAGAATTAAGAAGCCGGTGAGACTTGGACTTTGACTCCACAGAGATAACAACTATTACCAATGCGATGTGAAAATGGATGGATGAGGATTTTTGGGCTGAATGTAGCTTGCAAGCTATGTTTGGCTTTATATGGTTTGAGACAAATCTATTTATTAATAAATTATTTATTATTAAATAAGATACAATTGGATTTTTTATACTATAAAATTGTCTACTATATCTAGAGATCACACATCAGAACTTATTTATTTAAAATTCATTTAATGTATGCACAAATTTAGATAAAAATTAATATGTTTTGAGTAGTGACTCAAGGTCTAAATTTGTGCATACATTAAATAAACTTTAAACAAATAAGAGTTCTGATGTGTGATCTATAGATATAGTAGATAATTTTATGAAAAATCTAATTGTACCTTATTCAATAATAGATGGTTTATTAATAAATGGGCTTGTCTCAAATCAAGTTAATGATTGTTAATTCTACTCAAGTAATCAGTTATTGTGTATAAAGATTTCCTCCATGTTAGGCTATGTAATGTATTTAGTTATCTATTGCTATCATATTAATGACATGATCGATTTTTTTCATATTAGCTGTGGATATTTCTAAGCATCTTCCCCTAAACTTTATTGTCTAATCTGCTAATTGATCATATTTCTAAATCAAAAGCTTTTTAATTTTGGTAGACCTTTATCCTACTAACCCTTCTTCCTTGCATCATTTGATCATAATTGATTAAATTTTACTCAACCTTACCTCTAATTGATCAATTACATATTTAATCAAAACATAGCCAATTATACCGACTGACCCATTTTCCATGCTTTTGAATTCTAATTCACTCATGATCCAATTCCATCAATTGATCAATCTTAAGCTCAATTGAGCAACATTCCATATGATTCTATCAATCAACCTGCATGGGCTAATTGGAATCCAATCCACTTACTCACTTTAGTACGTTCTCTTCCAGTTCCGTACCCTTTCCAACTCCATCCAAGTTATTCATTCTCTTATAAAGCCAAGCAAAGGATTAACCTTACTTAATGCTAACAAATCCATTTCAAAAGTTGGAGGTTGAGCTTTATGACATGACAAGTTGCATTATCACAGCCCAACTCTCCTCCATTTGTAGCAATCCTAATCCTTCCAAGAAGAGAGCAACTCATTAGGACCTTTAATGATTGTTTTACGGCAAGGAGAGCTCTCTTTTCTAGCTAAGCATCTTCTTAATTTTTTTTTTTGGTACAAGCGGGTGATCACACCAATCTAGGATGAGTCAAACCCGATATGTCAGAGTATAAAATTTGAATCAAAACAGCAGGGCAAGGATCTCCCTGCTTCCAACTCCAAAACCCAGAGTGAGCAGCCACTCTGCCGGCGATCCAGTCGGCCGCAGAATTTGCTTCTCGATATATATGCCGAATCAGGATGCGCTGGGCCCCCTGCAAGGTAGACTGAATATCAAGAGTCAAGGGATTGGATAGCATACTATCACTGGAATCATGACGGAGCCAACGGATGACTGTGATAGAATCTTCCTCAATAATAAGGCACCGGGCGCCCAGAACGCGGATGGCACAGGAAATGCTCGCCCAAGCAGCAGACAATTCCGCCAGGAGCACCGAAGAATTAATTAAGCATCTTCTCTTTGAACTGATGTAGAGAAAAGTAGATAACTCATGAGAGCAAAATAAGAGCCTAAGTAGCATAACTTATATTAAGAGAGAGGATATATTTTTATGCCTACAGCCATTAGCCATTTCAGTGTTGTTTAAAGGCACAAACACTATTACAACAAAGAAAGCAACAGGGAGGTTGGGAGAAGCTATGAAAGGTCAGTTACCTAGTAGTTCAAAATTATGTTAGTAGTTCCATGATCCAAGCGATTCTAAAAGTACATTCATTTTATTTTGATTGAAATTTTTCTGAGTTAAATCTATAAATAATCAAGAATTATAATGGGTCGATCCACATGATTTACTACAAGAAATTATATTTCTAGCAATGCTAAAATACGTCACTAAACATGAAAATGTGTCGCTAAAGTGCCTTAGCGACACAATTGTGAAAAAAAAATTGTCATAGCTAAATGAATGGTCAGTAAACCATTTTTTGTCACAATAGCCTTGCTAATTAGAGATGCAATATTGAACATCATTAAATATTGACCTAAATAGTGACGCAATAAATGTATCGCTAAATAGTGATGCAATAAATGTATCACTAAATAGTGACACAATATTGAGCATCGCTAAATATTGAGCCGCTAAATATTGCTAAATACTGCGACACCATTTTTTGTGTTGCTATTTAGCGATGCAATATTGAGTCACAAAATATTACTAAATATTGCGATACCATTTTTTACATCACTATTTAGCAACGCAATAAACATCGCAACGACATCACAATATTAATTTTTTTTATATTTTTTTAAAGTAATATTTAAACCTGCTTGTACATAACATTAATAAAGTAGACTTGACAATGAAAAAGATATGCACGCCTTGATATTATAAATAGACATAAAATCAATAAAAACAAGTTATAAATCTCATCTCAATATATTTCATTAATTTAAAAAAGATAAATCTCATCTCAATATATAATATCAAACATACATAACAGGTATGTATATAGAACAACAAAATAAAAATAATATCAAGAATCCGGCGCTGGGTCATATGGTGGAGGCAATGATGTATCGGAGATGAAAGGTCAGGAGCTCTGCATCATCTTTCGTATCAACTCCTGCATCTCACGCATGGTTTGTCTATTCATGGCCTACTGGGCTCTTATATCCGCAAGCTGCTATCGAAGCTCGGTGGTGTGCTCATCGAACTCCTACCGAATCTGATTTATAATAGATCACCTCATCTCATCGACATGCTTAGTAGGAATATTGCCGGATATGGTACAGTGTTAATAGGAGTCTTAACTAGAAAAGTATCTGAAAGCTTTGGTACCCAGATCAAACACTCTAGGATCAAATGGTTGGGCACCAATAGCTTCTAAGAATACCCATCGAGACTCCTATGGTGAAAGCTCGGCGGACGTCTCCCCATTAGTAAAGTCAGCCTATGATGCTTGGGAGAGCAGCTCATCAATCCATGCTTGGAAGAAATAGAAAAAAATGGTTAGAATCAATATAAGAAGTATGCAAATTATTGCTAAAATAAGTGTTTAAAAATAAATCCTTATTCCAACTTGCTATAACCGTGCATCGACATAGGAACTGTCCTCCTTTGTGTGTGTCACCTTAAACAGATGATACTCTCCTGGGTCTATGCCCTCCAGTAGAGTCTACAGAAATAGAAAATAAATTATAAATATAAGTATTTATAATTAAAATTAATTATAACTCGGTTAATTATGTTTTCTTACCAAACGACGTCAATGTTCCTGAATGAAAATGGAACCCGAGGTGTGGCGGGAGAGACCCGTGCCTGGTCCGCCCTTCTCGGATCGACGGTTCGTGCTAGCTGCTGAGGAGCTCCTGCGTCAGGCCTCTGACTGCCACACCTACTGCCACTCATGCCATATATCCTTCGGCACAAGCACATGATGTTGATTGGACCTCCTCCAATAATAAAGCATGTCGGAGTATCATTGCATAGCTAGGGCATCCCATGCTGACCTAATGGTGTCATCGATGGCAGGGTCCCACGTACACTTCTTTTGCATTAAAATAAAAGGTTATTTGCATAAATAAAAAAGAGTTCATAAATTTCATATGATTGATTTAGGGTTAAAAATAGATAGTTTATCTGAAACTCCAAAAGATAGAACTCCCTCATGCCCGAAGGCACGTGATGCCAGTCGTAGCCTGTCAGATAAGCGCACCTCTGAAATATAGCACTGATATGGCTTGACATGAAATGCTGCTCAATAAAACTGCTACCAAAATAGAAAGAAAAAACAATGCATGTTTATAAATAATTAATGTTAAAATTAATATAAATGTAAAAGAAATTATATACTTACAGCCCATGTGCATCTAGGATAAGTACACTATGACTCGAGGATAAAGAACTCTCAACCGTCTGCGCTGCTAAAGAAGAAGCGTCATGAGATGAACCAGGCAGAGGTGACATCCCATGTGGAGATAATGTAGGCTGTGTAGGGAGTGATGAAGATCCAAGCTCTCTGCCTGATGAGGTTGCTAGATCAGATGGGTCAATGTTGTGGTGCTATCCATCCCATCTATCAATAATAGATCTCCTTCAGCCCCTCATACTAAAAATAACAAAGATTTATGCAACCTAATTTTGGATAATGAATATTCATGTAAAATAAAGCACAAATAAAATGATCTTGCAATTGTCAACTTCTATGCAGAGTCAATTTCATTTGTGTCATCAATAATTGGTTCAACATCCGATGTTGTATTTGACTGTGAATGAAATTCATCTTCGTCATTGTCCAATGGAATATTAGCATCCTTAATTTCTTGGATATCACCAGTCGGGTCTCTAAGTGATGTTTTAGGAGCAGATGTGTCATCCTTAATTGCATGTATTTTCATCTCATCCTCTTAAAATGTAGGAGAATCAGATGATTGAGTCAAAGAGTTTTCAGCAAGCACGATGGTCGATCATGCCATGATTTTTGAAATGGCTCACCAATCTCGCTTGTCATTGCGCAAGCTTGGATATCTACAGTAATACACTTGTTGAGCTTGTGACGCTATAATAAATGGTTCATATTTCTGCAATCTTCGTTTATGGTTCACTTCAACCAAATTATATTCATTGTGAACCCAGGTCCCCACATTTACTGTTGGATCAAACCATTTGCAATGAAATAAAACAGTACATTTTAGAGGCCAACCAGGATATTCAACTTTGACCACTTCAACTAACTTCCCATAATAATCCAGCATATTTGCTCCAATGCTTTCTCCTTTGATGCACATGCCCCAATTTTGCGTGCATCTTGAAGAACCTATTCCTTCAATCTAAAACTTATAGCCATTCATAAAATAGCTAGAGTAGGTATTTACGGTCCTCAATGGCCATTGTGCTAGACAACTTATGAAAATATTATCAACACTAGACCATGGACCATTAACCTGTAAATGAATAAGGAGTTCACAATCAAATCATGAAACAAAAGGCATTAACCAAATTGAATGCATCATTACACTCACAAATTCATTAAACCAATATACGAACTTCGTTTCTAACTTTTGTCTGATGGTAACTTCACTGATGTTGGGATACATCTACCGTGGCTAGCACAGTACATCCTATACATATAAGAAATTTAAAGCTATTGTTAGAAAATAATTTGTTTACTATTATTGATTTCATAAATAGAAGTTCAATGTTAGAAGACTGAGCATATACATACTCGATGTATGGATCAACTTTTCGACAGTTCATTAAAATGTAATTATGGGCTGCAATGTACTCGACATCGCTCAAATACCTTTTCTTTTATTTTTCAAAAGGTCGGTCGACACCTTTCAAAATTGATATTCTACCATCAATAGCTTTTGCTTCATTCACACATCCATCACTATTACGACCCACATTTCAATTTATCATGTGGATGTGATCCTCAAAATAATGCGAGGCAAAAGTTGAAACTTTTTCAACCAAGTATGCATTACATATTGTACCTCAACCCTTGCTTTGTTGCACACATTATTTTTTATCTTCTTAAGATACCTATTTATAAAAATATGTAAAGCAATCAATTAACTCGCTTGTTAGCTAAATTTATTTAAAATGATAATAATATAATAGTTTCATTTATACACTTATCTCTCAAAAGGATACATACTGTACCAGCTATACTTGCTTCATATGGTAAGTGAATCGGTAAGTGTTTCATGGAGTCAAAAAAACTGAAATAAAATATTCGCTCCAATATGCATAATATAATAGAAATTTGTTCCTCAAGCCTTGCCATTGATGCAGAAGTAATGACTCTGACAGTTAACTCCTTGAAGAATAAGCGAAGCTCCATTAGTGCCTTCCATACGTTGTTAGGAAGTAACTCAAGGAAAGCTATGGGTAATAATTGCTGCATAAATACATGACAGTCATGACTCTTCATGCCGAACAACTTAAGCTTATGCATGTTGATACATCTACCAATGTTTGAGGCATATCTATCTAGAATTTTAACCCTTTAACCCATTGACATAACACTGCTCGAGAATTTCTATCAAGGCTATAGCATGCTTTAGAATATGTCCAATCGACATTCCTCCTTAAATCATATCTTCTACAATATAGATTTAGTTCTTCTCTTGATTTTGCAGTATCCTTTATTTTTCCTAGGATGTTTAGCACTATGTTAAATATGTTATCAAAGAAATTTTTCTCAATATGCATCACATCCAAGTTGTGCCGGATGAGATTGATACTCCAGTATGGCAAATCCCAAAGAATACTCCGCTTCCTCCAACAATGCTCTTTCCGTATACACCCATTTATTCTATTAGCATCTGGTTCTATGTATACTTCAAACCCAATTGATCTATAGTATCCAAAATAGTTTGTGCCAAACATAATCGGTGGGGCAACTTTTTTAACTGCTTTGTTCTTTGTGAAGGCAATCAAGTTACGCCTATAAGGATGATTTATAGGCAAGAACTTTCTACGATTATCGAACCATGACTGCTTACTACTATTCTGCAATATAAATCCAGTAGAATCATCCATGCAATAAGGGCACACCATATGCCCAACAGTGCTCCACCTAGACAACATTGCATATGTTAGAAAGTAACTGATTCTCCACATTAGAGCTGCTCTCATCATGAAATTTTGTTTCATTGATATGTCAAATGCTATAACTCTAGTTTTTCATAACATTTTTAATTCGGCTACCAACGGTTGGAGAAAAACATCAATCTTTTTCTTTGAATTTGAAGGACTAGGCATCAAAACTGTCAGAAACATTACAGAATCTTTCATGCACTACTATGGTGGAAGATTATGTACAGTCAATATCACAGGCCAACAAGAATACTGTTTCCCTGCTTGATCGAATGATTAGAAGCCATCAGGACATATTCTTAATCTAACATTTCTGGTCTTCTCTGCAAAATCAGGATGGTTTTTATTGAAATGCCTCCAAGCTTTTGAATCAAATGGATGGCCCATTTCTCCTTCTTTAAATTGATGTTCGGCATGCCATCTCATACATCATCGAATCAAATGTATACTCGCAGCAGACGTGGAGTAAGAAGAAAGTAATACATCCTTTTATATGGCATACTATTCCTCCTGCTTGAATCAGCTCCTTCATATTCACTCTTGTACCTCGATTGCCCATATATCTTACACCATTTTAATCCTAAATCTTCACCCCAATATATTATACAATTATTTAAATAGTAGTCAATCTTATTCACTGATAGACCAAGCCCACGTAACTACTTCTTTGTTGAGTAAAAATTGTTCGCTGCAACATTATCACTCGGCATAACTTCTTTTATTAACCCAGCAACTGCATCAAAAGGCTTTTTCGGATAAGTGATGCTCTGCCTTAATATTCAGCAAATGAGTAGCCAAAAATAACTGCGAATGATTCTCACATCCAGGATATAATTCTTGATTTGTAGCACGAAGCATGTCATAAAATTGTTATGCTTCAGGATTTGATTCTTTATTCAAAGAATTTTAATTGAATTCATTACCCACTGCATTTATCACCATTTCTTCATATGTATTTGGATTGAATTCATTACCCACTTGATTGCTTGTCCCTACAATCGTTCCCTTTGTTTCACCGTGACAGTTCCAAACTTCGTACTCAGGAACAAATCCTTTTCTACAAGGATGAATCTTCACAGTTTCAGCATCTTTATAGGCTTTGTTTTGATACTTCTTCATATTACAGGGGCATCTAATCAAAGGACCATCCATTCAATACGGTTGGCTACAAGCAAACGCGATAAATTCCTCCAAACCGTTAATAAAATCGGGATTAAGCAATCCATCCTTCAACCTTGCATACATCCACGAACAATCCTCACTCATTTTGGGATGACTTATGTGAACACAACTTCTGTTTTACAATGAAAACTAGTAAGTTGATATATTTATTCAAAGTAATTATTATTGTTGATAATAAAATGTAACAATTTAGAAGACATAGCAGGCCTAATTCCCATATCATTTGAACAACAATTAAGGTCAACATCACAAGTTGGTACTAGGTTCAACACATTAGTATAGTGTTTCATGTTACAAACTATTTTTTTAGCAATGAAGTTTTACATTGAGAATGAGTCCTTTCATGAGTCAAATTTGTTAAAATAAGGTCTTTCATGTGTGTCCCTGTGAACTGTATCTGACTTGCTCAGTGCCATTTTCCTTACTACCTTCCAAAAATGGATTGAAAAAATTGGCAGGCTTTTCTTTTTTTCTTTTCTTTTTTAGAAAATAGGTTTTATTCTCTTTAGCAATATTACAAATGGTACATTAGATTCCAGCTCATAAGAAATAATAAAAATATGAAGCTATGGCCAAACCATGGTATGGTATTTCATGTTGCAAACCATTTTTTTTTAGCAATGACTAAATGCTATTAGGGCATTATTAAAATCTAATAGTGATAGGTTCCTAAGGAATGAAATATAATGATCAGTTAATAGTACCAAGAAAGATAACTATTACATATGCATGCAAGCAAAAAGCATTAAGGATATAGACACAATTAAATAAGTATAATTAGGAAACATTTAAATTTATTAAATAAATAACTAAGTCATAAAGAGCGAAGCCCCTATGTACATTTGATTTTTATATCACCTATTTTTTATTTTCTTCTCTCAAACTTATGATTTTTTCTTTCCAATCTCAACCTCTCCTTATGTTTGATGAAGATCAAAGAAAACATTCCATACCCTCTACCCTTTCCCTTAAAGCTGAGGAGAAGAATATACAACCAATGCCAAATTACTTTCTAATACGTAAAAAAAATATAGATGAACTATTTTTCTATCTAAATATCATCTAAATAATACTAATGAAAAATGTAGATTTCTAAATAATCTTAGCTTCTTTTTTTAAAAAAATTTGGATGGGGTGCTTGGGTGGGGGTCATCAAGAAATGGAATGCATGCTTGAGCAATGCATCATCGCAGCAGTGCACGCCAATCAGCTAATGAATAACAAGGCAGAATGGGAGAATGTTAAAAAGTCTCGACCAGGCAATGAACCTAGAATCAACCATAAAACCATCTGACACACGTGCGGCAAACCTAACAAGGAGTGCTTGTAATGTTCTATTGCAGGCCTCCTTACGTAAGCTCATTGATTGATTAAAGCTCGAATAATAAATGATGAATTGCATTACAAGAAAACTAGTAGCACAACTGATCAATTTTTCCCTACATTACAGAAACCAAAATTTAAAATTTAAGCAACGAAATTATCATCTCTTCAGGGCACCAACATCTAAAAACAAAATGAAATTCCGTTGCCGACGAGCACACCATCTCAAGAAAAACCAATCATCTATTTCACCTATTAACCTCATATTAATTTTGATGATTATAAAATAATTAAGTATGGTACTAATGATCTTGTGTTGAGTTAAATAAATTTCAGATGAATCATCAAGAAGATAATATTATTTCAAATTAAGGTAAACTACAAATCAAATGAAAGGTAACACAAGTAAAGTAACATTATTATGAATGTCTTACATGTCAAAATGATTTCAAAATGGAATTTGTGATGCAAAATAAATTTCTCAAAGGATTTAGATTTCATGATTACTGAATGGTTTTCACGTGTCTTGTGTATACTTATTATTTGGATGGTTTACTTGCCAAAATGAATTTCAAGTTTAATTATATTTGTATTATCATGAACTGGATTTAATTACTTTACAAGTCATTTATACAAACTCAGTAACCAAACCATTGTTTTTGGTTTGCAAAGATCTTATTTAAATTCTACATTGTTTTGAATATTTTTTTTTAAGTTGGAAGTGTATCAAAACAATTTTGGGGTGTTTATTAGTTGACCAGTTGCCTCCCCTGGCCAACCAAATTTTTAAAGCCTTCGGTCTTTCCTCTGAAATGATTTTGAACTGAGAATTAGATGACCAACTTTCCCTACTGGCCGACCAGATTTTTGGAGCTCTCTGCAATAGATTTCAAATGGCCATTGGATGACCAATAGTTTGAGTTGGATGACCAACTTTTCAAAGTTGGATGATCAAGTTTTCAAAATTGGAAGACCAATTTTGTGAGGCTCATGGTTTCCACTTTCTGAAATATTTTGGATAAAATTTGGATGGCCAACTTTTTCCTATTGGATGGCCAACTTTGTGTTGCTTCGGCCTTTTTCCTTCCTGACACCCTTTTGCTTCAAACAGTTGGCTAACTGGTTTCTTGAACCGGCCAACCAGATTTTTATGGGCTTTGGTCTTCTCCCTGACATCAACTTTTCTTTGGTGCTAGATGACCGGTTTTTGGTGTTGAACATCCAATTTTTCATGACACCTTTTGTTGGATGACTGGATCTATATGCCAGGCGCCTAATTTTGTTTGTGCTTTTTATTGGGCAACTGATTCTTGGAGTTGGGCGATCAATTTGCTCTAAAATTTTTAATGGCTATTTTTTTAATGTTTCATTGTATTTCATTTTTCATTTCTTCTATCTCACAACGGTCTACAATAGCTAGATTTTTTTGTTGTGTGTATAAATACCTCTCTTGTATAGTGATTCAAAAGAGAAGAAAAAGAGTAAAAAAAAGGAGAGGAAAATAGAGAAAAAAATTTCATTATTTTGAAAAAAATAATGCAAAATATTTGAAAAAATCTTGTAAAAATTTGAGTTTGTGAGCTACATTGAAAATCCTAGAAGCCACTTGAAGAGCAATTTATTTTTCATCCTTAGTGTGGCATGAAAAGCTCCAACCACTCTTGAAAAGCATTCAAGCTTCATTAAAAGACTTCATTTATTGCTCCGGCATGCTCAAATGAAGAAGAAGCTATCTTGTGGAATATTCTTCAAAATTTATAAAGTATATATTTTGAATATGTGCTCATTTAAGAGGCTTGTTGTACAAATACTTGATATTCTTGTGCCTTATTCTTGTGTTTTATGATTGTAAAACTTGTAAGGGTAGAGGTCTACCCGTGTTTGATTGAAAGGTTCCCTTGTACTCGTAAACAAGAAGACTAGTCTGAAAGGCTAGTGTGTAAGACTTGCTTATGCCCGTAAACAAGTTTGCTAGCCAGGTAAGCTAGTGGTGCTAGTGAAATTCTCAAAGGATTCTTGAGAAGTGGATGTAGGTGCTGGGATTGGCACCGAACCACTATAAACTTGCTGTGTTTGGTTGTGCTATTTTCTATAATTGATTGCATATTATCTACACCATACTATACTTCATTTGTTTGTGAAAAATTTCTAAATGAGCATACTTGTTAGTCTATTAATTTTTTAAAGAATCCAATTCATCTTTCCTCTTGGGTTGCTATATCTGGGCAACAATTGGTATCAGAGTAGGTGCTCTTAATTTTAAGCTGTAAAAAGCTTTGAGCCGAATATCATGGCAGCCCAAATGAGTTCCATTTTGAGTGAGGGGCAATCCACTAATAGACCATCACTTTTTAATGGCACTAATTACACATATTGGAAAGAATGAATAAAAAATTTTATTTAAGCACTTGACTATGATTTATGAAGCATCATAATCAATGGACCTCACATACCCACTATTAGATCAAATGATATTATTATTCTCAAACCGAAAATAAAATGGGATGTGCATGATAAGAAAATGGCTCGGCTCAATGCTAAAGCCATGAATGTTTTATATTGCTCTTTGGATGCTAATAAATTTAATCATATTTTTACATACATATCTGCTAAAGAAATTTAGGATAGATTAGAGGTTACCCATGAGGATACCAATCAAGTAAAAGTGTCAAAAATAAGTATGCTTATGCATAAATATGAATTATTTAAAATAAAATCTTATGAAAGTATTTCTGATATGTTCACAAGATTCATTGATATTATTAATGGGCTAAAAGCCTAAGTAAATCTTATTCTAATACTGATCTTGTGAGAAAGGTGTTAAGATCATTGCCTAGGTCTTGGGAAGCTAAAGTCACTGCCATACAAGAAGCCAAAGACCTAAACATTCTATCTCTTGAAGAATTAGTTGATTCATTGATGACTCCTGAGCTACAACAAAGACAATATCTTGATGAAGAAGAGTCCAAAAATAAAAGATTTATGGCACTAAAAAGTGCAGTCCAAAAGAATGAGAATGAGGGCTCCTCAAGTGATAGTGATGAAGATAATGATCTGACTCTCACTATAAGAAAATTTAAGAAATTTATGAGAAAGAAATTTGAAGAAAGAAAGAGGGCATTAATAAAAGGAGAGCCAAGCAATAAAAAAGAATATGAAGTAATCTGTTATGAATGTAATAAACTGGGACACTACAAGCCAAATTGTCCATATCTAAAGAAAGATCTCAAGAAATTCAAGAAGAAAGCCATGGTAGCGATTTGGAGCGATAGTGACACATTAAGCTCTGAAGAAGAAGAGAAGAATGAAGAAGAAAATCTTTGCTTCATGACGAATAACGATGAGGTAAGCCCAAGTTTTCTTGATGATTTTACTTTTAAAGAATTGTATGGTGCCTTTTATGAATTAATAGATGATTTTACAAATCTAAGTTCAAAAACAAAGATTTGAAAATCAAATTCAAAACCTTACTTTAGAAAATAACAAATACATTGAAGAAAATGAGATTTTAAAACAAGAAAACAGATTTGAAAAATGAAATAAACAAGCTTAAACTAATTGTAGATAACTTTACTTTGAGTTTCATTAAACTTAATATGATTCTTGAAAATCAAAAAGCAGTTTTTGATAAAGCAGGCTTAGGATATAGTCCTTTAAAGAAACAAAAGCTTTTGAAAAAAAAAAATTATTCCTCAAAATGATTTTTCAAAAATTACATGTTTTAAATGTGGAATAAAAGGTCACAAAGCCTATTCTTATCATTCTAGCCATATTATTAAAAAGATATGGGTTCCAAAAGGAACCATTTTGACTAACCCTAAAGGATCCAAGAAAGCTTGGGTACCTAGGAGCAAGACTTGATATTTTAGATGCTAATGATGGAGGAGTGGTTACCTTGGAGTTAATGGCCAAAGTAAAATTGTTGGCATTAGTAAAAGTGGTATCACTCCCTTTACTTTGAATTAATAATATCTTGTTTATAAATGGATTGAAACATAACTTGCTTAGTATTAGCTAGCTTTATGTTAAAGATTTTAAAATTATTTTTGAATCATCTCTTTGCATAGTTACTAATCCTGCTGATAATTGCATGAAATTTGTTCGTCATAGGCTTAGAAATATTTATATTGGTGATTTGAATTATCACAGTTTTGAATGTCTAGTTGTCATGAATGCTAAGATAGATTAATCTAGTTATGGTATCGTAGACTTGCTCATGTCAGTATAGATTTGCTTTCTAAATTATTCAAAAAAGATTTGGTTAAAGGTTTGCTAAAATTAAGTTTTGAAAAAGAAAAGATTTGTGATGCATGCAAATTTTGAAAACAAACTAGAATTTCTTTCAAGTCTAAAAATATGATTTCAACTTCTAAACAGTTAAAACTTTTACATATGGATTTATGATTATTGATAATTTTCATGATTTACATGATTTTTATTCTACATTTTAAACAATTCTTTAGAAGCACTTCAAATGAAAAAAAGGTATTCATGTTTTATTCTTTAAAAGTGATAATAGGAAAGTATTTGAAAATCATCTCTTTAAAATTCTTTTTGTAATGAACATGAAATTGATCATAATGTTTCTTGGCTATTCTTTCAAAGTAGATCATATAGAGTTTTCAATAAAAAGACCTTAGTTGTAGAAGAATTCATTCATATAATATTTGATGAGTCTAATGATCTTCCATCAAGAAAGAGAAAGGTTTTAAATAATGTAGATAAAATTGAAGATCAAATCAAGGAGCTCACCTTGGAAGAGAAAGAGGACTCAATGATACAAGCGATACATGAAGAAGAAACTCATATGATGAACCTCAAGGTAATGCTGAGTTTGAAAGAGAATGGAGGTATGCCCATAATCATCCTAAAGAGTTAATCCATCTTATGATATTAGGACTAGATCATTATTTAGAGATGCAAGTAATAATTTAGCTTTTGTTCCTTATATAGAACCTAAATGTCATGCATGTATGGACACTAGTTAGTAGACCACGTGATCATCCAATTATTGTGACTAAATGGATATTTAAAAACAAGTTGGATGAGTATGGTAATTTCATTAGAAATAAAGCAAGACTAGTGGCTAAAGGTTACAATCAGGAAGAAGATATTGATTTTGATGAAACATATGTTCCTATTTATACACTAGAGGCTATTAGATCACTCCTTGCATTTACATTTTATATGAATGGATATTATGAACACTTTCCTTGATGGATATATTGTTGAACAAGTATTTGTTGATCAACCATCCGGTTTTAAAAATCTTGAGTTTTCAAACCATGTATTCAAATTGAACAAAGCTTTATATGGTTTGAGACAAGTACTCCGAGCATGGTATGATAGGCTTATTAAGTTCTTGATTAGAAATAAATTTATTAGTAAAAATGTTGATGCATCATTAGTTATTAAAAGAGAAAATGATAATATGTTGATAGTGCAAATTTATATGGATGGCATTATATTCGGTACCACTAATGATTCCTTGTGCCAAGATTTTGCTAAACTCATGCAGGGGGAGTTCGAGATGAGCATGATGGGTGAACTCAATTATTTTCTAGACTTCAAATTAGGCAATCGAAGAAGGGGATCTTCATAAGCCAAATCAAATACATCAAGAAAATTTTAAAGAAATTTGGCATGAAGAAATCCAAATGTATCGGTACCCCTATGAGCTCATTATATAGTTTAGATTCTAATTGTACTGATAAAAATTATTGATTTGAAACTTTAAAGAAGCATGATTGGTATCAGTTTGATTTGTATCCCTTGCTTGACATGATTTTATTGTGAATCTTTGATCATTAAATGCCTATTTTATCACTAGTATCATTTCTTGATCATATCTTATAATAAATTATTTATGTATGAAATGAAAAGGACTTGATAGAGATGATACAAAATATCTTATGAAATATGTATTTGATATGTGGTGATTGCTATGGAATGTCTATGTATTGAGATTAGCATGATATATTTATAAAATGCTTGGATTATGTGATATTGGTATCATTTTTTGCATAAAATTCTTATTGTATATAGATCAAATTTGAAATATTTAGGAAAAGAAGAATGTAAGCATATATGATTCACTCTGATTTGTGTGGCCCAATGAACATCCAGGCTAGATGTGGTTTTGAGTACTTTGTCACTTTATTGATGATTACTCAAGATATGGGTATATTTATCTGATGCGCCGTAAGTCTGAATGCTTTGAAAAATTTAAAATTTTTAAGGCAGAAACGGAGAACCGTCATGGTAAAAATATCAAGACACTACGATCCGATCGTGGTGGCGAGTACCTCTTAGGGGAGTTCACAGATTACTTATTAGATGCTGGGATTGAATCCCAGTTGTCTGCACCTAGTACGCCACAGCAGAATGGTGTAGCTGAAAGAAGGAATAGGACTCTTATGGATATGGTTAGATCTATGATGAGTTATTCAGACTTACCTATTTCGTTTTGGGGATATGCATTAGAGACAGCTGCATATATTCTTAACTTGGTACCATCTAAGTCAGTACCTAAGACACCCACAGAACTGTGGACTGGGCGCAAGCCTAGTCTAAGACATGTTCGGGTTTGGGGTTGTCCAGCACATGTACTAAAAGGTAAACCAGATAAGTTGGAATCAAGGACAGATGTATGCTTCTTTGTTGGATATCCTAAAGGAACAAAAGGTGGTTTATTTTATTGTCCTAAGGATCAGAAGGTCATTGTTAGCACCAATGCCCGATTCTTGGAGGAGGACTATATTATAGACCACAAACCCAGAAGTAAAATTGCTCTAGAAGAGTTGAGAGGCGATAAAACTAGACTGGCTCCTTTAATACCAATAGTACAAGCAGAAACACCACAAGAAAGTAGGTTCCCAAACTTCCCAATAACTATTCGTAGTGGGAGAAGTATAGTAACACGAACTGACCCTGAACTGATACAAAAGGATACCATTAATGCACCAGTTTCAGAACCAGTGCAGGTTGATGGAGCACAAGGATCAGAGTCAGATCGTATTACTACAAGCACATACAATCAGGTTGTGCCTCGTCGTAGTGGGAGGGTTGTAAATACACCTAAACGGTATATGTTCCTTGGAGAGTCATATGACAGAATCTCTGATGAACTGGATACTGAACCCAGTAGCTACAATGAAGCATTACAGGATAAAGATGCAACTCTTTGGCAAAATGCTATGAAATCAGAGATAGAGTCTATGCACTTTAATCAGGTCTGGGATCTTGTAGAACCACCCGAGGGAGTAAAACCCATCGGATGCAAGTGGATCTATAAGAAGAAGAGAGGAGCAGACGGGAAGGTGGAAACCTTCAAGGCTAGGCTAGTTGCAAAAGGTTTTACTCAGAAAGAAGGGATCGACTATGAGGAAACCTTTTCACCAGTAGCTATGCTTAAGTCTATCCGGATTCTCTTATCCATTGCAGCTCATTTCGATTACGAAGTTTGGCAAATGGATGTCAAGACAGCTTTCCTTAATGGAAATCTTGACGAGTGCATTTACATGATGCAACCAGACGGTTTTATAGTAAAAGGCCAGGAGCACTTGGTGTGCAAGCTTAAGAGGTCCATTTATGGACTTAAGCAGGCATCTAGATCTTGGAATACTCGTTTTGATCAAGCTATTAAATCTTATGGTTTTGATCAAAGTCCTGACGAGTCATGTGTGTACAAGAAGCGTGATGGAAAAACTTTGGTGTTTCTGGTGCTATATGTGGATGACATCTTACTTATTGGAAACGATATGGGAGTGTTATCTTCGGTCAAGGTATGGTTATCTGGACAATTTGATATGAAGGACTTGGGAGAAGCAAGTCACATCCTAGGGATCAAGCTTTTGCGAGATCGCAAGCAAAGGATGATATGCTTATCTCAAGCCACTTATATCGATAAAATTCTCACCCGTTTTGGTATGCATAATTCCAAGAAAGGATTTCTTCCTTTCAGGCATGGAATTTCTCTATCTAAGGATCAGTGTCCTAAGACACCTGAAGAGATAGAAAGTATGAAGGCAGTTCCTTATGCTTCTGCAGTAGGAAGCCTAATGTATGCTATGCTATGTACTAGACCTGATATCTGTTTTGCCGTAGGCATGGTTAGCAGATTTCAGTCTAACCCTGGGCGAGAACATTGGACTGCAGTAAAACATATAATTAAGTACCTGAAAAGGACTAAAGATTATATGTTAGTTTACCAAGCAGATAGTCTTGTGCCTATAGGATATACAGATTCGGACTTCCAATCAGATAATGAATCTAGGAAATCAACCTCGGGATATGTGTTCACTTTGGGTGGTGGAGCAATTAGCTGGAGGAGTGTGAAGCAGACTTGTGTTGCTGACTCTACCATGGAAGCTGAGTATGTGGCTGCATCTGAGGCTGCAAAAGAGGCTGTTTGGCTAAGAAACTTTCTTTTGGATCTTAGTGTGATACCTTCAGTGCAATTACCTATTACACTTTATTGTGATAATAGTGGGGCAGTTGCTAATTCGAAGGAACCCAGGACCCATAAGAAATCTAAACACATTGAGCGTAAGTATCACCTGATACGTGACATCGTGCAAAGAGGTGACGTGCTGGTGACCAAGGTTACATCTGAGGACAACCTGGCAGACCCTTTTACAAAGAGTTTAACTTCAAAAGTTTTTGATAGACATGTAGAGGGCATGGGAGTTAGATGTGTACAAGCATTGCTTTGAGTCTAAGTGGGAGATTGATAGAGATATAGACTAAAAGATATGCTTTATGTTATGTCTTATATTTTAATGAGAATTCATTTTGAGCAATGTGTGCCATTTACTATATATGTGCATGTGTCTAGTATTTACAAAGAGTATTTGATCTAGTGTGTAGAGTACGGCTTACACACAGAAGACTAGATCATCGGTTCTTTTGGAATACAAGTTTATTGTTCACAGTTTTAGATGGAATTGGACACACCATCAGTAGAACTGTAGCACAAATTTTAGTAGGTCTGTCTTGACTACGGGGAATGGTTTATTCTAACTATTTGTGCTAGTACACTTTGTGTGTATTGAACAGGACCCAGTTGAGTTAATTATTTTATACTGACTTTATAAAATAATTTAAAACTCATGAATATTATGATTACTTATGCTCTTAATCCGAATTCTATTTCTAGACACGTGTATGTAGTGATTATTGCTTTGATTACACATAGAGTGAGATTCTATATGAGTCAATAAACTCAGTGGGTTGGGCAATAACATTATATATATGGTGAATATTAATAGTTGAAGGAATCCACGTCCTGATTAATTTGGATTGATGATATCCCCTTGAGAAAGCTTATAAGTTTTGATTGTATCAAATCTTGCAAGTGGATTTTGAATCCGATACATCAAATAAGTTAAGTGGATAAGTCTCAAGGATAATAAAAGCCAATTAAATTATATTATCAGTAATTAAATTTAATTGGTGGATATCTGTAATCTTAACGTGGGGAGATAATAAGTATTTAATATTAAGGCTCGAAAATATAAATTCGAATATGATTAGGAGTACAATTATAATTCTTTAGTGGAATGAATTATAATTTACGTAATTAAATCCTAACCCGGGATAGGATTGGAGATTTAATTACGTGGGAAGTCCTTTTCATATTTGCCTATTGGTCCCTGTTGTAGCCCTATAAATACCCTCTCAGTTGGTTGCTAGGGTTAACATTTTTGAGAGAAAGAAAAACAAGAAACCCTAGGTCGGCCAAGAGATCCCACCATCTTGTGAGAGAAGAAGGTATTTCGGGAATACGGCGGAAGGCTAAAAGGTTGAGGTCGAGCAATCGAATCAAAGTGTTCCAAAGTTCAAATCTGAAGGTATGATCTTATACTCATAGATTAGAACGGTAAAAGTTTTTTTTTTGTATTACTCATATACGCTATAGCCGTGATCTTGGGGGTATTCCGCGTTCCCCAACAGTTTCCTGGTCAAGTGGAATAGGATAGTCCTCCTCAGAAAATATTAGGATGGTTGCAACCAGGCTCTTGAATTACTATTTTTAAGGCTGCACAGCTAAGCATTACGGTCTGAAAGAACTTTGGCACCATGCCACTGGAATATGATATCAGTCAGAGCTATTAGCAATGGTAAGGACAAAAATATTATATATGCACTTTCAATAGACTAAGGAAGCACGGTATGAACAAAGGCAAACATGCTGTTTATGTAGGTCAAAATTGTTCAAATATTTTACATTTCTGGTTTGTTGAGAAAACTAACACATGAACCTAGAAAGATTCTTTTGCAAGAAAGCTGTAAGAAGACCGACCACTAGCAATATATCCAGCCATCTATCATTGCATGGTCTCCAATGAATAACGAATGTTAGTGGACCTCCTTTGTCTGAATTTTTGGAGACTATGTTATCAATTTAGCTTTCTTGTAGGCTTTAGATGTTTGAAAAAATTGAATTTCTTTTAACGGAATTATCTGATTGTTGGATTTTTGAAAAAATATATATCATTATTTATATATATATATGTGTGTGTGTGTGTGTGTGTGTGTAGTGAAAGCATGTGGATCTTTTAGCATGCATAAAATTAATATCGTCATATCAAAAGAAAAATTATTATATAATTTTTCTACATATAAAACATATCGAAGAATTGAGGTCTCAAATTAAGGAATAGACGTGCCTAATATCGTCATATCAAAAGAAAAATTATCATATAATTTTTCTACACATAAAACATACCGCATCATTGAGGTCTCAAAGGAACAAACGCGTCCTACTATCGGATTCGAAGCTATGAAGGAAGAATCTCACGTAGAGTTTACGGGCCAAAGTACATCACAAAATACCTATAAAATAAAAATGAAATCAGAGTCTTCCTCACCTCTCTCAGGATTGATATTGAATTATGAGAGTAGGCTCACTCTTTTGTCAATTCTCTATTTCTCACAAAAGAGTTAGCGTACATAAGGGAGAAAGAGGAAAAGAGAAACTTTTCTTTCGTTATGTCATACTCTTTGAAAGTCTACCTTATGCCCTATTAATAGGCTCTAGGTGAATTAGAAAAAAAATTATTTAATTCATTTTTAAATTAATAACCTTTATATGCTACAATCCATTTTGACTGCATACAGATGTACGAAAAAGTTATTTTCTTATTTACAACTAATTTATAAATAATATCTAAATTAAATATAATAATATCTAAATCATCAAATCTTATTTAATAATTTTAGATATTATTACTTTTAAATATCAAATATCAGTTATAAATAAATCAAATTTATTATTTATTTTTAATATTTTCAATAATCACATTATCAAAAATATCAAAAATTAAAATTTTTGTCTCTTCATTAATTCATAATATGTACCATTTACAAGAGAAAAAATTCTCTTGTGTGATGTTTTACAATAACATTAATTGTCATCGCTCATATCATCTTACTAATTATATGAACAATATGTCTAAACATATTTTTATTTTGTTCAATAACCAATTTATTGTACCAAAATAGATGTGAGAAAAATAAATAATTAATCACATTAATTATTCAATCCAAGAGTATTCGATGCGATTAACCTAAGATAGTGTGAGGACCATGGATCCATAATTTTAAGCTCCAATAAATTTGAATAAACTCAATTAAAACTTTTTAATTAATTATTTAATTTATTAATCTCAAAGTTATTCCACTAAAAACTCGAGATTGCATTCTTAAAAATTACAAATTAATTTTAATCATTACATGTAATTCAACCCTCCATAATTAGTTCATAATTAAAGCTAGGTGAAATAATCATTTTACCCCTATAATTATCTCTTATTCTTTAAGCACCATTGATTCACTAGTTAAACCGTTAATTTATGATGGGATCATAAATTGTGTGCATAACTATTTAGCTCCTTGATCAACACTTAAGGAAACTAATTTTAAGCTTCTTTTCAAAAGCCATGGATTCCATATCTTTAAAACACATTCTCAGCAACGTATTATCGAACCTCCAAAGTATAAGTATTAGGCTCAACATTAAATGTGCTTGAACGAACAAATCAAAAGATCCAGTAACACAATCAGATTAAGTCGGGATTAAGGTCGATGTACATATGATCATCTTATGACATAAATTGAATTCTTTATAACAGTACTTAAATAAATGTTCAAATTATATCAGTCCGAGTCCTATATAATCTTATTATATATAATACCTTCACAAAGTGTCTCTATACAACAATCTGAAAAAAATTGTAACATTCATAATGTTCATGGACCATGTTAGTGATTAGCGATAGAAGATTCATACTTCGAACAATCATAGACATGTTTAAATATATCAGCCATAATTTTAATCCTCTTGTATATATTATATTAAAATTATGGCCTCATAATATATTTAATTTTTTATAAACATTTATCTTTTATATTAAAAGAGATGAGATTGAAGAAAAATGCTTCTTTTATTAATTCAAAAAATCAAAAGTATAAATATATATGATTTTAAAGGCACTATTCCTAACAATCTCCCACTTATCCTAAAGCTAATGGGACATATCTTTCAATCTCATTCCCATAAGATGCATGTTGAAGGTCTTCTTGGGCAATGTTTTTATGAATGGATCAGCCAGATTTTGTTCCGATGCCATCTTCATAACATTAGCATTGCCTCGATGCACGATCTCTCTGATGAGATGGTATTTTCTCTCGATATGCTTGCCCCTTTTGTAGCTTCTGAGTTCTCTTGAATTAGCCACGATACCACTATTATCATAGAATAATATCAATGGCATATCCATTCTTGGAACAACTTCCAAGTTAGTAGAGAACTTTTTATGCCAAATTGTTTCTTTAGTTGCTTCACAAGCAGCTATGTACTCAGCTTCCATGGTAGAGTCAGCAATGCTAGATTATTTAACACTTCTTCAGACAACTGTTGCACTACCAATTATGAACACTGATCCAGATGTTGACTTTTGAGAATCTTTATCTGATTAAAAATCAGAATCAATGTATCCTAAGGGGTTCAGGTCTCCACCTAAATATACAAGCATATAATTTCTCATTCTTCAAAGATACTTGAGAATGTGCTTTACTACCACCTAGTACTCTATCCCAAGGTTTGACTAAAACTGACTAACAATTTTCACTGCGTAGCAGATGTCTAGTCTAGTGCATAGCATGGCATACATCAGACTTCCAACTGCTGATGCAAATGAAATCCATCTCATGTCATCTTCTTCTTGCAGTGTCTTAGGACACTATTCTTTAACGAGAACAATTCCATGTCAAGTCAGAAGAAGACCGTTCTTGGAATTCTACATTAAAAAATGAGCCAGCACTTTATTGATATAAGATACTTGAGACTATGCTAGGAGTTTGTTCTTCCTATCCCTAATTATCTGGATACCAAGAACATAACTCACCTCTCCCAAATATTTTATTTGGAATTGTTTGGCCAGCCATGTATTTACGTTAGATAATATTTTTACATTATTTTCAATGAGTATAATATCATCTACATAAAGTACTAAGAAAACCCCATTTTTTTCATTAATGACACTACAGGAAAATTCAGAAATAGCGACGCCAATTTAGCGACGCATTTTTGCGTCCTTAAATTGCGACCAAATTGCGACAACTCAGTGAGAAAAATAAATAGTGACGCCATTAGTGACGCAATAAAAATGCATCGCAATATAGCGATGCATTAGCGACGCAAAAACCAAAAAATTAAAAAATATCGTTAATATAGCGACGCAGTTATTGCGTCGCTATTTAGCGATGCAATAATGACGCATATAACAAAAAATAAAAATATATAATTTTTAATATAGCGACGCAATTATGCGTCGTAATATAGCGACGCATTAGCAACATAAAAATTAAAAAAATTAAAAAATTGTTAATATAGCGATGCAGCGATTGCGTCGCTATTTAGCGACGCAATAGCGATGCATATAAGAAAAAAATAAAAAAATTTAATTTTTAATATAGCGATGCATTAGCGATGCCAAAACCCAAAAAATTAAAAAAAAAATCATTAATATAGCGATGCAATGATTGCGTTGCTATTTAGCGATGCAATAGCAATGCAAATACCAAAAAAAAATTATTTTTTAATATAGCGATGCAACATTGCATCGCTATATTGTGACGCAACATTTGCATCATAATATAGCGATGCATTAGCAACGCAAAAACCCAGAAAATTAAAAAAATTATTAATATAGCGACACAATGATTGCGTCGCTATTTAGCGACGCAATAGCAATGCATATACCAAAAAAATAAAAAAAATTTGATTTTTAATATAGCGACGCAAAAACCTAGAAAATTAAAAAATAAATCATTAATTTAGAGACGCATATAACAAAAAAAAATAATAATAATAAATTTAATTTTTATCGTGGCCGTGGTCAGCAACCACGGCCTTGGCCTGGCCACGGTGGCCAGGCCACCGGTAAAAAAAAAAAAGGGTTTTTTTTCGACAATCCCTCCCGTGAAAAAAAAAATAACAAAAAATATAAAGTGGTTCCCCCCCTTTCTTGCCGGCCACGGTAGTGTTCGTCGTCGATCATCGCTGATCGGGATAATGGCTTGGATCGCTCGCAACCATCGGATCGTCGCCGATCGGATGGATCGCAACCGTCGGATTGATCATCGCCAATCAGGATCATGGCTTGGATCGATCGCAACCGTCGGATATCGTTGCCGATCGGATGGATCGCAAACGTCGGATCGATCATCGCCGATCGGGATCATGGCTTGGATCGATCGCAACCATCAGATATCATCGCCGATCGGATGGATCGAAATCGTCGGATTGATCATCGTCGATCGGGATCATGGCTTGGATCGATCGCAACCATCGAATCATCGCCAATCGGTTGGATCGTAGCCTTCAGATCGATCATCATCGATCGGGATCATGGGTTCAATCGATCGCAATCATCGGATATCATTGCCGATCGGATAGATCGCAACCGTCGGATCGATCATCGCAGATCGGGATCATGGCTTCGATCGATCGCAATCATCGGATCATCGCCGATCGGATGGATCGCAATGGTCGGATCGATCATCGCCGATCGAGATCATGGCTTGGATCGATCACAATCGTCGGATCATCGCCGATCGGTTGGATCGCAATGGTCGGATCAATCATCGCTGATCGGGATCATGGCTTGGATCACTTGCAACTATCGGATATCGTCGCCAATCGGATGCATCGCAACGGTCAGATCGATCATCGCCGATCGGGATCATGGCTTGGATCGATCACAACCATCGGATATCATCGCCGATCGGATGGATAGTAACCGTCGGATCGATCATCGCCGATCAGGATCATGGCTTGGATCAATCGCAACGATCGGATCGTCGCCAATCGGATCGATTGGAACCGTCGGATCGATCATCGCCGATCGGGATCATGGCTTGGATCGATCGCAACCGTCGGATCGTCGCCGATCGGTTGGATCACAATGGTCAGATCGATCATCGCCAATCGGGATCATGGCTTGGATCGATTGCAACTGTCTGATATCATCGCCGATCGGATGGATCACAACGGTCGGATCGATCATCGCCGATCGAGATCATGGCTTGGATCGATCGCAACCGTTAGATCGTCGTCGATCGGTTGGATCGCAACGGTCGAATCGATCATCACCGATCGGGATCATGGCTTGGATCGCTCGCAATCGTCGGATATCGTCGCCGATCGGACGGATCGCAACCATCGGATCCATCATCGCCGATCGAAATCACAGCTTGGATCGCTCGCAATCGTCGGATATCATCGCTGATCGGATAGATCGCAATCGTCAGATTAATCATCGCCGATCGAGATCATGGCTTGGATCGATCGCAACCATCGGATCGTCGCCGATCGGTTGGATCGCAACCGTCGGAGATCGATCATCACCGATCGGAATCATGGCTTGGATCGATCGCAACCGTCTGATATCGTCACCGATCGGATGGATCGCAATCGTCGAATCGATCATCGCCGATCGCAATCATGGCTTGGATCGATCGTAACCATATGATATCATCGCCGATCAGATGGATCGCTATCGTCAGATTGATCATCGCCGATCTGGATCATTTCTTCGATCGATCGCAACCGTTGGATCGTCGCCGATCGGTTGGATCGCAACGGTCGGATCGATCATCGCCAATCGGTATCATGGCTTGGATATCTCGCAACTGTCAGATATCGTCGCCGATCGGATGGATCGCAACCATCGGATCGATCATCGCCGATTGGGATCATGGCTTGGATCGCTCGCAACCGTCGGATATCGTCGCCGATCGGATGGATCGCAACCATCGGATTGATCAACGCCGATCGGAATCATGGCTTGGATCGATCGCAACAGTCGGATCATCGCCGATCAGTTGGATCGCAACGGTCGGATCGATCATCGCCGATCGGGATCATGGCTTGGATCGATTGCAACCATCAAATCGTCGCCGATCGGTTGGATCGCAATGGTCGGATCGATCATCGCCGATCGAGATCATGGCTTGGATCGATCGCAATCATCTGATATCGTCGCCGATCGGATGGATCATAACCATCGGATCGATCATCGCCGATCGAGATCATGGCTTGGATCGATCGCAACCGTCAGATCGTCACCGATCGGTTGGATCGCAACGGTTGGATCGATCGTCGCCGATCGGGATTATGGCTTGGATCGCTCACAACCGTCAGATATCGTCATCGATCGGATGGATCACAACCGTCGAGTCGATCATTGCCGATCGGGATCATGGCTTGGATTGATCGCAACCGCCGATATCGTCACCGATTGGATGGATTGCTACCATCGGATCGATCATCACCGATCGGGATCATGGCTTGGATCAATCGCAATCGTCGGATCATCGCCGATCGGTTGGATCGCAACCTTCGGATCGATCATCGCCGATCGGGACATTGGGTTCAATCGATCGCAACTGTCAGATATCGTTGCCGATCGGATGGATCGCAATCATCGGATCGATCATCGCAGATCAGGATCATGGCTTGGATCGATCGCAACCGTCGGATCATCGCCAAATGGATGGATCGCAACGGTTGTATCGATCATCGCCGATCGGGATCATGGCTTGGATCGATCACAGCCGTCGGATCGTCGCCGATCGGTTGGATCGCAACGGTCGGATCAATCATCGCCGATCGGGATCATGGCTTGGATCACTCGCAACCATTAGATATCGTCGCTGATCGGATGGATTACAACCATCGGATCGATCATCGCCGATCGAGATCATGGCTTGGATTGATCGCAACCGTCGGATATCGTCGCCGATCGGATGGATTGCAATCAACGAATCGATCATCGCCGATCGGGATCATGGCTTGGATCGATCGCAACCGTCGGATCGTCGCCAATCGGTTGGATCGCAACAATCGGATCGATCATCGCCGATCAGGATCATGGCTTGAATCGATCGCAACCGTCTGATATCATCGCCGATCAGATGGATCGCAACCGTCTGATATCGTCGCCGATCGGATGGATCGCAACCATCATATCGATCATCACCGATTAGGATCATGGCTTGGATCGCTCGCAACCGTCGGATATCATCGCCGATCGGATGGATCGTGACCGTCGGATCGATCATCGCTGATTAATAAATTAATATTACGAATATTAGTTTATTAATTTAAAACTAATATTGCGACGCATTGTATTTGCGTCGCAATATTGCGACGCATAATGGATGCATCGCAATATTAGTTTTAAATTAATAAACTAATATTGCGACGCATCCATTATGCGTCGCAATATTGCGACGCATTTATAATGCGTCACAATAATAGTTTATTAATTAAAACTAATATTGCTTATATGCGTCGCAATAATAGTTTATTAATTTAAAACTAATATGCGATGCATCCATTATGTGTGCATAATGAATGTGTTGCAATATTAATTTTAAATTAATAAACTAATATTGCGACGTAATGCGTCGCAATAATAGTTTATTAATTTAAAACTAATATTGCAACGCATTCATTATGCGTCGCAATATTGCGATGCATATACTATGCATCGCAATATTAGTTTAAAATTAATAAACTAATATTGCGATGCATTCATTATACGTCACAAATTAGTTATTAATTTAATATTACAAAAATTACGACGCATTCATTATGCGTCGCAATATTAGTTTATTAAATTAATAATCTAATATTGAGATGCATTGTATATGCGTCGCAATATTGCAACGCAAATCTAATGTGTCGCTAATTTCCCGCCAAAATGCCTATTGGCGGCAACTTAGCGACGCAATCAGTGACGCATAATCAGCGTCGCTGATTAGTGATGTATTAGCGATGCAATTATGTGTCGCTAATCCTAATTCATAAAACCCTCCCCCCTCTTCTTCTCCCTCCTCACGAGCCCGAAACCCCCCTCCCGTCTTCCCCTTTCTCCTCCTCCCTCTTCCCCACCTCCGACGGCTCTCCGGCACCCAACGACCTCGCCGGCGAGGGTTATTTTCAGGTACCCCTCCCTCGCTCCCTCCCCCCCTATTAAAAAAATTGGTATGAGAGGGTTTTTTTTTCCCAACCCCCCTCCTGTTCCGTCCATGGCCGTGGCCGGCAACTCGGTGGCCAGGCCACCAAAAAAAATAACAGGGGAAACCCCCCCCCCTCCCATCTTCTCCGGCCACGGCTGCGACTATAGCCGACCGTGACCTGGCCACAGTGGCTAGGCCACGAAAAAAAAAATTTAATAGGGGAAATCCCCCCCCTCCCATCTTCTCCGGCCACGGCCGCGGCCGTGGCCGGTCGTGGCCTGGCCACAGTGGCCAGGCCACGGAAAAAAAAATTTAACACGGGGGTTTGGCCCCCCCTCCCGTCTTCTTCGGCCACGGCCGCGGCCAGTCATGGCCTAGCCATAGTGGCCAGGCCACGGAAAAAAAAAATTTAACACGAGGGGTTTGGCCCCCCCCTCCTCGCGGCCGTGACCGATCGTGGCCTGGCCACAGTGGCCAGGCCATGGAAAAAAAAAATTTAACACAGAGGGTTTGCCCCCCCCTCCCGTCTTCTCCGGCCACGGCCGCGGTCGTGGCCTGGCCACAATGGCCAGGCCACGGAAAAAAAATTTAACACGGGAGGGTTAAATTTATTATTAAATATTTATTAAAAATTACTGATTAAATTATTTAATTATTATTATTAAAAATATTATTAGTAAGCTATTTTGATGTTTTAATCTTAATAATTTATTCAAATATATTATATCAATTAAATTTAGAAAACCCCTATAGTAATATTATTATATCAAATAAATAATATATTACAATAACATTAGAATACACTATAGTATTATTTTAATATTATAAAAAATTATATTATGTGATATTATAATATAATGATTCTATAACATCATTATATTGAACTATTTTGGGTTTGATGAAATTTAAAATAAATTCAAAATATTTTTCTTCATACATGTCTTATTGTCAGAATGTTATTTATTATAAGTTCATGTTACAATATTAAATTTAATATTATATTCATTTTCACCCATAAAAAAATATGTATAATAAACTCATTATAAATTAATATGAAATTATGATATAATTCAATATTTGGGTTTTTTGTTATTAAATTAGAAAAATAAAATTTATTATCCCTTTAACTTATAGTATTTACTGTGATCATAAAAAAGTATGTTTATGATAATTAATTTAGGACACTTTATTAATAATCATATTATAATATATTAACTTATATTAGTTCATAATATTATAATATAAAATAATAACAATAAATTATGGTATTCTAATAAATAATGGTTGCAATATAACATCATTGTAGTATTTGCTAATTAGTGATTCTGATCGATAGTAAATTAATTAAAGAAATTGCTTTACGATTATTTAGTGTTTATTATGTTTTAAATTAATTCAGTCATAATTGATTAGTTATTTTTATATAGTCATGGTTCAATTTCTCAGTCTATTAAACTATGCATGGCAGTTTATTGGTGAACATTTGACATATGTGGGTTCTAATTTATTGATATTATAATATGATTTTATAATAATTTTATAATATCATATTATAATATGATTTTATAATATCATATTATGTCTTGATTATTTACATCCTGCTTCAAATTGAATGATGCATTAAATTATGTAATGCTAGAATGAATGTCTTGCTGTAGTTCTATTTAATTTTCAGCATCGAATTAGTAGTTTCAATGATTTATATTTTAGTCTTCACATATAATTATGTAATGAGTTTATTACGGAATTGACAGAATTTCTGAATAACAAGCATAAGTTCGATTGTCTTTGGATTTTCATATTATTTCTCACAGTACTATAACCTTTAGACTCATTTGAGAATTTGTAAGACTTAGTCTTGCAAATTCTCAAATTGTCCTGGTGGACAGTTTGAGAAAATTTTTGCGATATGTTAGTCTGCTATTAATCATCGTTGGTTGAGATTGCGGTTTGTATTTGCTCATACGTTCTCCTAGTGTGGCATATATGCCACACATTTAGGAGAACATATGGGGAAATGCTGCTGAAATTTTAACGTAAACGATCGATGATAATTAATAGAAAAATAACATATCACAAAAAATATTCTTGAATGGGATAGGTCCTTACCTTTTAGACATGGAGTGAAGGTGGAATTAATTTAGGACACTTGATTGCTTGTGAAGTCTCATGATTGAACGGACCGCCTTGTGGCTCGGCTCGAACCCAAGCCCTAGCATTAGCTTGGCATGAACCTGTGCCTCGGTCCTTGCTAGCACGACAAGGATCATAGCTGTGGCCCGGCCTTGCAAGGTAGGGACCTTAGTTGTGTAAAAGAAAATTGGTTTAGTTATAATGATTTAAATGGTTGTTATTAACCTTAGTTGTGTAAAAGAAATAATTTAGTTATATATTAGTAATGCTAATATAGTTTTATATTGTGGTTTCCTTTAATGGTTTACCAGAAATTGTATAAGTTGGTCAAAAATGAGCAGGGCTTGCTTGTGGATGTATGCATGGATAAAAGATGGCTTGCATAATCCAGATTTTTTGAATTTATTGGAAGAATTTATCGCATTTGCATGTAACCAACCTGAATGGATGGATGTGCCTAGGATTAGGTGCTCATGCAACTTCCAAAGGTGTCAGAATAAAGCCTACAGAGATGTTGAAACTGTTAAGGTGCATTTATGTAAAAAGGGGTTTGTTCCTGATTATAATGTTTGGTACTGTCATGGTACATGCATAAGCTAAAGTTGTTCAGCATGAAGAGTCGCGACTGCCATGTTTTTATGCAACGGTTATTGCCTATAGCTTTTCGTGAGTTGCTTCCGCACCATGTCTGAGAGGCCTTGATGGAGCTCAGCTTGTTCTTCAAGGAGTTATCTGCCGCAGTCATTACTTCTGCATCCATGGCAAGGCTTGAGGAGAAAATTCAAATTATTTTATGCAAGCTGGAGCGAATATTTCCTCCCAGTTTTTTTTGACTCAATGGAGCATTTACCGTTTCACTTGCCATACGAAGCGAGCATAGCTGGTCCTGTGTAGTATTGCTGGATGTATCCTTTTGAGAGGTAAATATATACATCAGTAAGACATGTTGACATTTCAATATTATTTCATTGTGAGAAAATTGGTTTATTTTTTTTCTTACCTTTACATATAGGTATCTTAAGAAGTTGAAAAATAATGTGCGTAATCAGGCAAGGGTTGAAGGTTCTATATGTAATGCACACTTAGTCGAAGAAGTTTCAGCTTTTGCCTCGCATTACTTTGAGGGTCACGTCCGCACGAGGAGCTGAAATATTGGTTGTAACGATGACGTATGTGTGGACAAAGGAGAACCTAATGACGGTAGAATATCAGCTTTTAAAGGTATCGGCCGTTCATTTGGGGAGCAGAAGTCAAGAAATCTTAGCGATATGGAGTATAATGCAGCACATTATTACATCCTAATGAACTGTAGAGAAGTCGATCCATACATTGAGTAAGTATATACTTCAATGCTTAATTAGAACTTCTAATTTAAATTGTAAGATACAACAATATTTAATTGATAACAGAAGTTTTAATTTTTATCATTGCATAAGGATGTATTATGATAGACAACGACAGATGAATCTTGACATCAATCAAGTTGCCATTGGACAGAAGTTAGAAACGGAGTTCGTTTACTGGTTTTATGAATTTGTGAGTAGTATCACTCAATCAATTTCAATAATGGCTTTTATTTTTCGAATTGGTTATGAATAGCTTATTAATTTATAGGTAAACGGTCCATGTTCCATAACCGACAATATTTTTATTAAATGTCTATCGCAATGGCCATTTAACAACCTCTATTGGCTATTTTGTTAATGGGTACAAATTTCAGATTGAACGACTAACAGCTTTAAGAGGCACGCAGAACTGGGGCGTGTGTGTTAAAGGAGAAAGTGTTGGAGCAAATATGCAGGATTATTACAGAAAGTTAGTAGATGTGGTTGAAGTTGAATATCCCGGTTGGCCTATTAAACGAACCGTATTGTTTCGTTGCGATTGGTTCGATCCGACAGTTCCTGTGGGCAAAAGGGTTCATAACGACTACAATCTAGTTGAAGTGAACCATCAACGAAGATTGCAGAAATATGAACCATTCATCCTTGCATCCCAAGCTCAGCAACTGTTTTACTGCAGATATCCAAGTTTGCGCAACGACAAGCGAGATTGGTGGGCTGTTTCTAAAATCGTCCCACATTCAACAATCGTATTAGACGAGAGTTCATCAGGTCAATCAGCCGAGTGCCCTGCATTTCAAGAGGATGAGATGGAAATGCATGCAATTGAGGACGACATAAGGGCTTCTGAAACATCACTTAGAGATCCAAATGGTGATATCCAAGAAATTGCGGATCCAAATGTTTGATTTCCTTCCGATGATAATGAAACTGAATCGCAGTCCGATACGGCATCGGATGTTGAACCAACATTTCACGAAACAAATGAAACTGACTAAACATAGAGTTTTTTCAAATTCAATTTATTTTTATAAATGTTATATTTTTACATATTTAATCATTAATCGTAATTACATTCATGAATCTTTAGTATTTTTAGTATGATGAGCCGAGGTAGATCTACCGGCGACAGACAGAGTGAGCAAAGACGTAGCCCTGCCGCATCAGATCCCATGAGCTTTGGAGATGGAGAGTTTGGATCTCCACACATCGCACAGCCTTCGATCTCTCCAGCCATCGGTGGTGATCCTGCATTAGTATTATCATCCAGCTGATCTGCACATTCCTCCGAGAGTTTTTCCACCGTCGGCTGCACTGTACTTTGACTGGATGCTCATGGGCTGTAAGTATATAATTGTAAATATATCGTTTATGTTTTTAAGCCAATTACTTATAAATATGTTTTTTTTAATAGATTTATTGAGTAGCATCATGTATCGAGCCAGATCAGCTTCATATTTCAGAGGCGTGCTGATCCCAGTGGCTACGATTGGCGCCATGTATCTGCAGCCACGAGGGAGTTTTATTTTTTAGAGTTTTAGGTAAACTTATTAAATATAATTTATCACTGATATAAAATTTATTAATCTTAATAAATACTGAAACTAGCTATTTATTTTAATGCAGAAAAAGTATAGGTGGGACCCTGCCATCCATGATGCCATTAGGGCAGCATGGAATGCTCTTACGGCATGCCGATACTCCGACATGCTTCATCGTTGGAGGACATGGTGAGCGTCCTGCGCATATGCTGGAGGGTATTTGGCACGAGTGGCAGCAAGCGTGGCAGTCTGATGGCTGGCGTAGGAGGTCCGCATCAGCCAGCACTAATCGCCGATCCGAGAGGGGCGGTCCTGGCACGGGTCTTTCCCGCCACACTGCGGGGTCCATTTCGATTTAGGAGCACAGACGCCATATGATAAGAAAACATAAATAATTTAATTACTAATTTAGTTATTTACAAATACTTATATTTATATCGATTTTTCTTCCTGTTGTTGTAGTCTGAACACGAGGGCAGAGATCCTGGTGAGTTTCATCTATTCAGGGCGACACACACCGGGAGGGATGGTTCCTGGGTCGATACACGATCATGGGAGGTTGCGGTAAGAAATTAGCTTTATATTGTATCTGTTTAATTTTTAAAATTTTATTTAGAGAAATTTATTGATTCATTTATTGTTGATTTTATAATTCAAAGGCATGAGTCGAGGAGCTTCAGTCCCAGACATCGCAGGTCGACTCCACTGATGGGGGACCGCCCGTCAAACTCTCATCAGATGAGAGTCGACGTGTGTCTATGGTCTAGGCACTAGAGCTTCTGCATATTTTCCCCATCAGGCCTCTAGTTCGCGCTATTCTGGCGATATTCCTGCCGAGCGTTTAGAGGACATTCAGAAATCTATTATGGAGGAGGTTCGGTAGGACGTTCGGCAGGAGATTCAATAGGAGTTCGACCAGCGCACGGAAGTCCTTCAACACGAGCTCTCTGACATAAGAGAGCAAATGTGTCACATGCGGGATTTGGTTAGCCACATGTCGCAGGGTTTCCAGCCACCACGTGATCGTGATAGTGGAGATTCTTGATGCATTTTTTTCTTTACTTTTTATGTGTTATACATGGAAACTTCAAAATTTTAATATATTAATTATTTTTAAAAATATAATGATGAATGTTTCGATCAATATTAGTGTTTCGATCAATATCAGTGTTTCGATCAATATTTTATAAATTTAACAATTTTAATTTTTAATATTTTATATTTTTTTAAAAAAAATTTAATTAACGACGCATTAGCGACTGAAATTGTATTGCTAATATTTCTAAAATATTATTATTAAATATTACAATGTAAGGAACTAGCGTCGCAATATTGCGACGCAATCGAATGCGTTACAATATTAAATTTAACCATTTTAATTTTTAATATTTTCTATTTTTTTTAAAAAAATAATTAGCGACGTATTAGCGACTGAAATTGTGTTGCTAATATTTTTAAAATATTATTAAATATTACGATGCAACATCTTGGCGTCGCAATATTGCGACGCATTGATTGCGTCGCAATATTAAATTTAACCATTTTTATTTTTTATTTTTTATATTTTTTTAAAAAAATTAATTAGCGACACATTAGTGACTAAAATTGCGTCGCTAATATTTTTAAAATATATTATTAAATATTGCGACGCAACGACCTTGCGTCGCAATATTGTGACGCAATAGAATGCGTCAGTGAGAGTCGCTATTTAGCGACGCAATTGCGATAAAATTTATTCTGTGACGAGGCTTGCAGCGACGCCATAATTGCGTCGCTAATGCATCGTGAAAGCCAGTTTAGCGACGCATTAGTGACGCATTTTGGCATCGCTAAATTTAGTTTCTGTTGTAGTGTGAGCTTGTATACGCAAGGTTCATCAACATTCTGCTCAAAGCCATAGGTCTTGATAGTTTCATCAAATCTAATGTTCCAAGACCTGGAGGCTTGTTTGAGTCCATAGATAGACCTCTTAAGCTTACAGACTTTCTACTATTGATCTTTAACAATGAACCCCTCTGGTTATTCATATATGTAGACTCCTCTAGAGAACCATTCAGAAAGGTTGTCTTGATGTCCATCTACCATATTTCGTAATCAAAATAGGTAGCTATGGATAAGAGAATGTGGAAGGACTTTAACATAAAAACTGAGGAAAAAGTCTCCTCATAGTCAACTCCCTCCTTTTGGGTATAACCTTTTGCCATAAGTCTAGCTTTGAAGGTCTCTACCTTTCCATCCACTCCTCTTTTCTTCTTGAATATCCACTTACATCCAATGGGCCTGACATCTTCAAGTGGATCTACAAGTTTCCAAACAGAATTGGAGTACATAGACTCCATTTCCTGGTTATGGCTTCTAGCCATTTGTCCTTATCAGGATCATCCATCGCATGCTAGATGACGATGGACAATCGCCGTTGGTATCAACTACCACAACATTTGCTTCGCTATCCTTTCTATAGTGGGCTGGGATTCTGATAACCCTTCCACTATATCTAGGTACCATAATATTCTAACTAGGAGCTATAGTTTTTTCTTCCCTGATCTCAATAACTTGTGTTGATTGTGGAGTGATCTGATCTTGAACAACTCTTCGAGTATCACTTTACTTCAAGGTTTGAATTTATGCATATAATTATTTTCAAGAAAGTGGCATTTATCGACACAAAGACCTTCTTTTCCTGTGGTCTATAGAACAATCCTCCTCTAGTGCTCTTTGGGTAGCCAACGAATAGACATACTTCTATTTGTGGTTCTAGCGTCCCTGATTTGCCCTTAAGAACATGAGCTGGACACCCCCATATACGAAATGATGCAAACTCGGTTTATGCTCGTTCCACTTTTGGGAAATGTGTCCCAAAGCTAATCGTTTAGGTTGTAGATGGTTATGCTCATTGTAATTATATATGAACTTTATAATAAATAAAAATATTTTTTGGCAGTTCATTGTATTTACATTTTTTTATAAAAAGCTCTTGTGTGATGAAGTCCTTAGAGCTACCTTGCATTTGATATAGAGAGGATATATCGAGTAGTTCTTAAAACTGTTCGTAACCAAATGATATATTGTTATAGGACAACAGCGTATCAAGTATAAGTTGATTTATTCATATAGGTTAGTTGTCCTCTTAACCAAGGAGTGTGGAGACACTGGTATGGCATACTGTGAAATGTGTGACATTTTATTGAATGTGACCCACTTGCGGAGCTTCCTTCTACCAAGGGTTGCTCGTGAAGGGATATAGATATAAGTGTCCCTCAAACCTGAGATCATCATGGTAGCTTGCAAGCAACTCACTATGCTTTGGTGCAGGATTACCTAGATTTCTAATCCAGTGACGAAAGGTATATAGGTACAATCAAGTACTTGTGGAGTAGTGGTGGATTAAGATGGGATTGACCTCTCCAAATAGTTTGGAGTAAATGTCTTACTATGTCTCAACTTAGCAAAACCTTGGTTAGGGTAGTTCTTGTGAGGAGTCACAAGACTTGTAAGGTTGACACACATTATGGATGTGCTGATTAATGGTTGGAAGTTAAACCCTGAGTCATCCTGAGCATTATGAGGTCAAAGGGATGAATTATATGGTAACCATATGCCAGAGGATTAGGGATGGCAATTTTTTTCATTTGGTCGTTTACCTAGTCGGTACCATTTTTAACGGGTCGAAAAATCTCCAGTCTAAATAGCTTAACGGGTATGGGGATTTTTTGTTAAAGGCTAAACAAGTAAACGGCCCAAGAATGGTATTCTTCGCTCCATCCCCATTTATCCATCCCCATCCCGGTTAACTTTAATATAATATATTTAAATTATATATATATATATATATATATATATTAAAAATTAAAAATTAAAAATAAATAAAATATATATAATCCTGACTTTTGCTCTTCCTTCTTTTATGCAATCGATCTGAAGTTCTGAACCAGATAAGAACCTAGCTCCATCAGTCCATCGTCTATCTTCGCCAATCGCTGCCCCATTGATACCCTCCAATACATTTTTTTTTTTGGTACGCTCATCTCTTTCCTTTATTTTTAAAGAAAGATATCTCTTTATTTTTTTTTTGGAAATTTGAATGTATTCTTTTTTTATGATTGTTGCGTTGAAAATCTTTATTTTTTAATTTTTTTCCTTGTTAGTTGTTTTCTTTCTCACTTTTTTTCTCTTCTTCCTTATCCCAGAAGTCGAAGAATCTCTTATATGTATCAATATTATTATTTGGTTGTTTTCGATTAGTCTCCATCTTATGCTAAAAAAATTATTTTTTTAATTTTTAATAAATTATAAATTTAATAAAATAATTATATTTTTTTATGTAAATGGGAAAATAGGTACCCGGTGGGTACCCATTTACCCAACGAGGTATCCCCGTCCCCGCCCCGTTAACTATAATGGCTTAACGGGGTAGAAAATGGAGACGTTTTTCCTAACAGGAACGGGGACCGGTTAGACCGTGTTGGGCTATCCTTGGGCCATTGCCATTCCTACAGAGGATTTTGATTATTGCTCTGTAATCTTCGACCTATTTGAACATCGGGTGTCATTGCTAGATGGCAACTTCGATTGGTGCTAGAAATATTCGGTACTACCGGCTTAGTATTCGAACCTATTGGGTCACACACCATAGGGGTTTCTTCCTGATCTAAAGGCTGATTGACAATTGAGTCAAGCCAAATATATTTTGGTTTGGGGTCCAATTGGATTGGACTTAACCATGCACTCTTTCTTTCCTTTTTTGCATTCAAATTTGAATTTCAAATTCAAATTTAATTTTTTTGCTAAAATTAGTCTTGAGTTAAATTTAAAATTCTTTTTAAGTCTGAATTTAGAATTTAGATTTGATCCTATTATGGTTGAAATTCAAAATTTAAACCTAAAACTAATCTGAAACACCTAAAGCTAAATATGGTTTTCTCTTTAACCCTCTCCTCAAGTCTCCCACGTTCCAAACCTGAAACCTCTCTCCAAATCCCTTTACCTTCCAAACCTCTCCCACTCTCCACAAATCCTTCCACCTTCTAAACCTCTTCCCCTCATGGTAGCCTCTATATAAGGGTTATAATAGGTGGTAGCCGATGAGGATTTTTTTTGGAGGTTTCTACCTTAGAAATGGTTTCCACCTTAGTGTGGGATATTGTGAGGATTAAGTGTTTGGGTGAGTGCAAAACCTAGTATTCAAACTAGGTTTTGGGTAGAGAGTAGTTTGGAAAAGGGTTCCTCTTCTACCTCTGCTAGTTCTCCTTCAGCTATAAGATCGTCTTACTGTCCAAAGGGAGAAGAAGAAGATCAGCCTTCGTGAATCCTAAGGAGCTAGCACTCCAAAGAATTTGATCAGGAAAGAGCCCTAGTGTGAACTACCTATAAAGGCCATATGTGTATGGCTCAAGGAGCTCTTCTCTTTAATCATCCAGCAGTTTGCAAAGGTAAAGTATCTTAGTAAAATTAGATATGATCAAATCATTAGTATAAAATGGTTTTATGTTTTTGCTTTCTAACTTTTTGATATCATTTGCATGCACTATTTGTTAGAAAATAATTTTGATCTTTGCAAAAAATCCTTTCCTAGAAATTGCTAAAAATATAATATAGAAATTTAAATACATAAATAAAGTAAAAAACAAAAGAAGATATGAGCCAAGACCGAGGCGTGTTAGACATGGCCATAAGGATCAGATTTTCACCCCAGGTTGTTGGCGATCTATC
Organism: Calamus simplicifolius; assembly: GCA_900491605.1. NCBI lineage: Eukaryota > Viridiplantae > Streptophyta > Magnoliopsida > Arecales > Arecaceae > Calamus > Calamus simplicifolius. The sequence goes on along the minus strand of UESW01003902.1, from coordinate 570,404 downwards.
CTCAAGGTACAACGACCTGGTTTAACCCGATCCTTCTACCACGATCACGATCGCATGGAGGTGCAACCTAATAAACCTTCATGCCTAGGAAAAGAGGAAAAGATCAATAGTAACAATAAACATAATATAATAAAAGATAAAGAATTCTTTGATTGATTCATTCCTCAATCTGAATTCTTGATCCTATTTTAGGCTTAGTCCTTAAAAGCTTCAACGGCTCAGCCCATAATAGCCTTAAAGGCCTGATAGCCGTTAGCCCCAAATAACGTCAGAAATGGCTTACAAAATGAATTGTTTGGGCTGTTTCTGGACATGGCCCTCGCAACATTCACATAACGTTTAGTAAACATCCACGAGCCTTTCACTCGCGGGCATTCCCTTTTTTTATTCAAACTTTTTCAAATAATCCCCCATAAAAGTTAAAATAATAATAATAATAAATAAATATAACAAAAATTTTAGAGCATCCTATACTGCACAATGGGTAAGGTGTCCTGTGGACTTGAACTTCACTTAGTGTTGATTGTATATATCTGAAGGAACCATAGTGAATTAAACCTTAAACTAGGTCCTTGACTCAGACTTCTACTAATCACACATAAAATATGGATCAATTGGGTTTAAGAGGTCAGCGCATATTAAAGGCCTTGCGCTTAGTACCTTGATTTTTCATGAGAATTCTTTAAGGTTAGCCCAAACCTTTAGTCACGGCCTAATATGACGATTCTTATATAGGTGAATCCTCTAAGGGTATTTGTGATAATACCCTGCAGATAACCTATCTTGGACCCATTAAGAGTATGACTCAACCTTACATAAATTTACTTTGCCACTTTATAAGAGCACTCATCATAGGGATGAGTTGAAATTTTTTTTCAAAATTTATGCTCTAACACAATCACTCAATCAGCTTTGTTTCTATCATATTGAACCTCCTTCATGGGATCTCCAATCAAAAAGGTTGGGTATCCATGCTGGTGACCAAATAATGGGCTTAAGCCATATCCCCCTCGATGAATCTAGGACTCCACTCCTAGATAATTCCTTAGTTAATTGATTTGCCAAATTCTTCTCGGATTTGATAAATTCCAAGAAAATAAATCATTTTTTTATTTGTCTTATGGACGTATGATGAAGTCGTATATGGCTTGGCAATGCTTGATATTCAAGATAAATCCATACAGAAAAATATAACTAAAGGAGATCACAACTTTCAAACTAAAACAAGATAAAACATGGTGTAATCTCTCAATGGCCACTATAATAGAAAACACTTATCTGGAATAAGAAGACTTTTGCATTTATATAAGAATGCAGTTATATGCTAATAGCTGCACTTGAAAGTAAAATAATAAAATGATATGAAAATACATCTACTTACAAGCATGCATATATCATGTGCATAAGTGCAAGCATGTGTGTGTACACGCATGAAATATAAATAACCTTTAAATACCTTCTCCATGATCAACCATCCAAGGTGAAGATCCTTCAAAAGTTAACTTCCAGGCAATTAATGGGATTATTACTAGTTCACAATAGGTTTTGCATATATATATATATATATATATATATATATATATATATATATATATATATATATATATATATATATATATATATATATATATATCTAGGTTTTTTTTCCTTTTTCTTTCAACCTGCAAGCATATAATAATCATAAGAAAGCAGAAATCTAAGAGATGCTTATCAATTCTTTATGTAAGAAATTGCTTACATTCACCACTAAATGAAGTAGCTTTATATGAGCTCAATCTAGTCTTTTCCTAGTTCTCTGTATGTAAAATTATAAAATTGCATTTTATCAACTCGATGTAGTATGGTGGTTTAATTTGCTGCTCACATGTTGGCTCATAGTGTTAAAGATCCTTTTCACGTGACAAAACCACCCAAATATGAACCAAGTTTTTATTATTATTATTATTTTATTTTTATTTTTATTTATTTATTTATTTATTTTAAACATCAGGATGGGACAGTATAACCAGTTCCATACAGCATGATTACTTTACGAGGATGCCTCCTGGACAAGCGTCATATCTTCTAGTCAAAAACCAATATTGAGTCCAATATTGGAATTTGAAACCTTGGAACCAAAGGATGATGTGAATTTAAGTGAATTAGCCTCGAAGGATTATCTTTTCCATCACTCTAGTTATGGAATAAAAACTTTATCACAAGAGATGGTTAATCACCTTTATCACTTGTGATTTAAGATAGGTGTATTGTGAGAGCCTATATTAATTACATGAGTAAAATATAAGTATACTAATGATAGAAGAAAAATACAGTTCATTCCATCAAAAAAAAATTATAAAGATTTTAATGACATGAAATATCCTGACCATAATAAATTTTCCTTACTAGTATCAAAACTAATAGAAACTATAAAATATTTTCTCACTTAAAATAAGGGCATACTACTTTTGGTTTTATATGCACACAACATGCATAGTTTTACAAGAATGAACACAAGCTACAAATTCAAAAATCTACATCTATTACCAACTAGTGTAATTGAAATAAATAAGCAGAATGAAGTAGAATTTCAGCTTAGCAAAATTTAAGATTATCTTGAAGAAAATATCAAATAAGGTGTATTAGAAAAGGAACACACTTGTCATGATTGACTGATTTTGTTTATACCTCTGATAAATAATTCAAATAATTTTTATGCCTTTGGTAAGTAGTTTATGACATCTTAAATTTCAAATTTAAGATTTCTCTTCTTTTTTTTTTTCAAAGAAAATTTATAAGATTTCTGTACTTATTCAAAAATAGGAATTTTTTTTAATAACTTATAATAAAAGTCCTAGCAACTTCTAGTAAAAATTAAAAACTGATCATTAGCTATTACAAAATATTTTTGATCTTTGCAAAAAATCCTTTCCTAGAAATTGCTAGAAATATAATATAGAAATTTAAATACATAAATAAAGTAAAAAACAAAAGAAGATATGAATCAAGCTAGGATCAAGGCATATTAGACACTGCCCTAAGGATCAGATTTTCGTTCTTTCATGCAGGTTGTTGGCGATCAATCCTTAAGGTACAACGATCCGGCTCAATCCGATCCTCTTACTACGGCACAATCGCATGAAGGTGCAACCCAATGAAACCTTCAGATGCCTAGAAAAAGATCAATAGTAACAATAAAATAATATAATAAAAGATAAAGAATTCTTTGATCGATTCATTCCTCAATCTGAATCCCGCTTAGCCCATAAAAGCTCTAACGGCTCGGCCAATAATGGCCTGATAGCTGTTTGCCACAAATAACGTCAGAAACGGCTTACAAAATGAATTGTTTGGGCCATTTCTGGACGTTGATGAATGTTGGCCCTTGTAACGTTCACACAACGTTAATGAACATCCGTGAGCATTTCGCTCGTGGGCATTCCCTTTTTTTTATTCAAACTTTTTCCAACACTATTATCGTGTTAGTTCCTGTTGTAGGTAGATAGATAAATTGATTTGATTGATTTATCATTATTTTCTTATTTTTAAAAAAAATTAAAAAATTAAAATAGATTACATAAATCTACCTGCATAGGTTTTCTTATATCCATATCTCTATGGGTATCTTGGATACAGATTGAGATGGTACAATATTCAAAATATGCATTGTCGTTTGGAAGGCATATCCCCAAAATGATATCGGTAGTGAGGAATAACTAATCATTGATCTGATCATATCTAATAATGTCTGATTCCTCCTTTCTACAACACCATTTTGCTGCAGAGTTTTTGTAGTTGTGAGCTATGAAATAATTCCATGCTCAATAAGGTAATCCTTGAATCCTTTATCAAGGTATTCTCTACTTTGATCTGATCGTAGTATTTTTAGTGATTTACCTAACTTCTACTCGAAATTCTCAAAACTTTTCAAAAGTCTCAGACTTTCTTTGCATTGGGTAAATGAAACAGTATCTTGAGTAATCATTAATGAAATTGACAAAGTACTCATAACCACCTCTAGCTTGTATATTGAATGGTCCACACACATCCGAATGTATTAGCTCTAGTGGCTAATTAGTTCTTTGGTCCTTTGCAAAGAAACGTCTTTTGATCATTTTACCTTCTAAATAGGACTCACAGATAAGAAGAGTACCAACAATTAGCTCTCTGAGAGAACCACCCTTCACAAGTCTATTTATCCTATCTAGGTTAATGTGACCAAACCTAAGGTGTCAGAGATATGTTTCATTATCACTGTTCATTACCTTTTATCTTTTATTGGACCTAGGATTAGTTACTTTAAATAGTTCGGCATTGTAAGAAATATTTTCATAAGGTGATAAAACATATAACTCATCGATTAAACATCCATGATAGATTTTAAGATAATTTCTTAAAACTGAAATAACATTTTCATTAAATGAAATTTCATAACATTGTTCATGAAGTTTAGAAACTAAATCAAATTTCTACAAAAGTTTGGAATGAAATAAACATTATTTAGAATAAAAAAGTTCTCTCTAAACAAAAGATGAACTATTCCAACTGCCTTGGCTGATACTGTAGCCCCATTGCCAACCCTTATTGTTAACTCAGCATTAAAAAGCTCTTTCGAAGAACTAAGAAGTTGCATTGAAGAACAAACATGATTTGTTGCTCCTGAATCAATTATCCAGGAGAAGGTATCAACCTCTACTAGACAACCTTTAAGTACAAGTAAATCATATTTACTATTTTTCTTCTTTTCTTTTAGCTCTGCCAAATACTTAGAGAAATTTCTCTTCCAATGCCTTTCCACATTATAGCGAAAGCATTTGCCCTTTAACTTCTTCTCTTTTATTTGGTTGGTGACAACTTGCTACTTATCATAATATTCTCTAAAATTACGACCAGTAGCGAGGGTTGGCTTAATGGTACCAAATTTGATGTTTCCAATAGTCAAAATGATGTTGAGATCATATTTTCATTTGGAATATTTTTTTCAATTAGGGTGTTGCTAGAAAGCAGAGAAGCAATGGGATTGTTCATGGGCCATTTTCTGAAAAATTAGTTCAGATGAATGTTTATAAGTTTTTGGAATAGAGATTTCAAAAAAATTGAATAATTTAGGAAAAATACAAGAAAAATCTAAATTTTATTCCATCGTTAATTCAACTAGCCATGTACAAATCTGTCACCGTAGGGTAGGTCAGCTTGCACACTTAGATAAACTGAGACACTTCTTGATTAATAAGTATGTTTTTGAAATAACTTCTTATATTCATACTTATTAACTACCGAATTAGAAAAGGTTTGGTCAAAAATATAATCAACACACTTGATCTCATACCTTTATAAGTAAGACTCACAATTTTAAATTTTAGACTTAACCCAAGCATGCTATCGTAGGGTAGGTCAGACTTGAAATATATCTAAAAATTCTATCCAAGGAGATATAACCTTGTTATTGAATTGAACGAATACCACCCATAGGGGGACAAAATCAAAGTGTCTCGAGGCATCATTCAACTCTCACGGTGCTAAACCAATGGTGAAGACCAATGAATTTATTAATTACTCATTATTAAAGTGAGATTATATTGTATTATTTAAAGATAACCTTTTATCTTTGTGAATTAAATTCAATAACCTTTAAATTTTATCATCTTATGTAAATTTAATCTATGAATTTAATTCTTTTAATATTTTAAAAATTAAATTCTTATTATAAATATTTTAAGATAACTATTATCTTTTAAAAATTAATATCAAAAGATTTTAATAATCATATTATTAAAATTTAATATCACATATTAACTTTTAAAATTAATTTTTATATAAAGAATCATATTCTTTTTTTTATGAAATTAAATAGATTAGTCTTAGATTTAATAATCTCATTATTAAATTAATATCATATATTAAATTAACCTAAGATTATTTTTAATTTTATAATTTTATTTAAGAATCAAATTCTTAGTATTATAATTCCAAACCATCCAATTGAAAACCCTTTTTTAAATTTAAGAAGTTTATGAAAAGAAAAAGTTTGGAGGAAGAAAAAGGCCATTTGTAAAAGAAAGAAGGAAATAAAGAAAAAGAAAAAGAAATAATATGTTACAAGTGCAAGAAACCGAGACACTTTAAATCTTAATGCCCACAACTCAAGAAAGGTCCCAAGAAGTTTAAAAAGAAGGCAATGATGGCTACTTGGAGTGACAGTGATAACTCAAGCTCCAAGAGAGAAGAAAAGAGCGAAGTCGCCAACCTATGCTTCATGGCATGGCGATGTGTGTCTTGCATCCTATGGAACTAAAAAAATTGGTATCTTGATAGTGGGTGTTCAAGACACATAACGGGTGATGAATCATAATTCATCACTTTGGAGGCTAAGGATGGAGGTGTTATTACTTTTAAAGATAATGGCCATGGTAAAATTATTGGCATTGGTAAAATTGGTATCACACCTCATGCTTATATTATTAATATTTTACTTGTAAATAGCTTAAAACATAATATGTTAAGTATTAGTCAACTATGTGATAAAGGCTTTAAAGTGATTTTTTGAAACATCTATTTGTATTATTTTAAATCCTGTTGATAATTGCATAAAATTCGTTGGTCATAGGCATGGAAATGTTTATATCATTGATTTGAATGATTTAAATGACCACAATTTTGATTGTCTAGTTGCCATGAATGCTCAATTAGATGAATCTAGTTGGTTATGGCATCGTAGACTTACGCATGTTAGCATGGATCTACTTTCAAAATTACTCAAAAAGGATTTAGTAAAAGGTTTTTCAAAATTAAATTTTAAAAAAGATATGATTTGTGATGCATGTCAGTTTGAAAAACAAACTAGAGTTTCATTTAAGTTTAAAAATATGATTTCAACTTCTAGGCCATTGAAATTATTGCATATAGATTTATTTGGACCGACTAGGACCACAAGTCTAGGCAGCAAGCATTATGGTTTTATAATTATCAATGATTTCTTCTGATTTACTTGAGTTTTATTATTAGCTAGTAAAGATGAAGCATTTTCAGCATTTTAAAATTTATTCAAAAAGATTACAAATGAAAAAGGAATTTCAGTTTTATCAATTCAAAGCGATCACGAAAAGGAATTTAAAATCATCTTTTTGAAAGTTTTTGTAATGAGCATGGCATAAATCATAATTTTTCTGCACGTAGGACACCTCAACAAAATGGGATGATAGAAAGAAAAAATAGAACTTTAAAAGAAATGGCCCGTACCATGTTGTGTGAAAGCAATCTTGATGCGAGATGTATCATGCAAGAGATTAACATAGAGCAATGGTTCAGATTTTAAAGTGCTTTACTTTTCGAAATGAGTAAGAATAAACTAAAGATGAATATGCGAAGAGTAAAGTAACTATCCATTAGAACACGATTCACTAAGTAATAAAGAAAATAGGATCATAGGGTTGAGAAACTACTACTTAGAACAAGCTCTTTCTTCAATAAAATAGAACTTATGAGAAGGGATGGGTTTGATTACCAGGCAATGATGGTCTTCGTCCTAAAAGATTGGATCACATAGCTTCCGGAATGGGCGTCTAAAAGAAGAAGATATGCTCCCATGGATTTTTTAGCTTTTCTTCAGATGGTTTCAAAGGCGAGGAGGACCTCATTTAAGGATCATAGTACCTTAGCGTCATGGGGCTGGGATGCATGGAATAGGTGTTGGAACGGGTATTTGTTGGGCCTCTCACCCTCTTCCTCACGGAGTGTCAATGCTCAGGAGTACAGAAAAATAGAAGAAGAAGACTCTTTTGTTCATTAATCATCAATTATTTTTTACAAGAAGAACGGAAGGATTTTTTATAATAAACCCTAACCCTTGAATTACATGGAAAAAAGAAAAAATAAGGACATCATATTGTTTCCAAAATAAGGAGATAGGTGACATCTTGAAACAAGAGAAAGAGATCAGGGGATGGCGCCATATTCTACTTTTTATAAGGGGTGGGCAATAAGTCACCTTCCATAAGGGGCTTATTTGCTTCCTTTTATGCTAAGATAACTTTATGAAAATCCTGGGATACCCTAATTGAGTAGATGACACCTACTTTGACTGGGATTCCATGTGGCTGCTGAGGTGGTACACTGAATGTGGTCCTTCATGGTCTTAGGTCTTCAACTTCTTACCCTTTGACTCAATAAATCTTGACTTGACTCAAATAAAAATCACTAGACTCATACTGACAAAACTTGATTACAGGACTTAAAGTCAAACCAATATAAAGTAAAAAATCTATAATGACTCTAGACTCAAATGGATTGACAGGAATCAAAAGTCTAACTACATCAATCAGAAATCCATAATGAGCTCAGTAACCTCTGTCTGACTTTTCATTGTGTGCGTAGCAATGAAGCTTCCCGCTAAATACTTGAGAGCAGCTGCCCGAAAGAGGAGGGAGGCAGCCAGCGACGTGGTGAGGCCAGCATCAAAAAGGTTTCGCCAGGGGCCCTGAGATGAAGTGGCCCCGACCCTCGCGGTCCCAACCGAGATAGCTCCCATGGCCTAGCCAAGGAGAGAGGAGGCCCCATGATTGAGAGAAGAGGGAGCCCCGGCCGAAGCAGTGCCAAGGAGGGAAGAGGAGACCTCGACAAAGGTGGGGTCGGATGGAGAAGAGCCCCTGGCGGTGGTGGAACCAATGGGAGAAGAGCCCCAAGTGGCAATAGAGCCGAGGGCAGAGGAGGCCGCTCTGAGGGCCAAGAGCCCAAGGGCTGAGAGCAAAGCAACACCGGCCGCCCCCGAGACCGCTCTCGATGCTACGGTGGTGGCCCGCCCTTGGGAACCCCCATCGAGGGTTTCAGCAATGAATAGTGGCCGCTTAGCGGAGTGGCTACTGAAGTATGTGTGCCTCCCCCAGTTCTGGGAGGAACTTTGCCACCAGGCGGTTATCTATGTCCTGGATGACCTTTACATATCACTGCTTCGGGTAAGTAGTCTTCCCTTTCTTTTTTGGATTATGCCAATGTATCTTGCGTTCAACTTGTTTCCTCATCATGTAGACGGTGAATGGCGCATTCGCTCCCCGAACTGCCTACCTCCGAACCACCAACAACTACGGTCTCGCCCGAAGGGAGGCCACTACTGTTCAAGCGTAGGCCGATGACACGCCCAAGGAGTTGGCCTCTACCCGGGCTCGGGAAGCAATGATGGCCAATGAGATCCGAACCACCAAGGAGGAGAGCCGCGAGTGGGAGGCATGATTTGAGGAGGCAAAGAGAAAGGTCGTGGCCGAGTTCGAGCGTGCAAGGATCGCCGAGGTGAAGTTGGTGGACGCCATGGCAAGGCTGGGCAACTTCAAGCATCGACTGGAGGCTGCCAACCTTAAGGCGGATGAGGCCGAGAAGTGCACAGACAAGGCTGAGGCGAAAGCTCGAGCCACTAAGGAGAGGGCTGTTCGGGCAGAGGTGGATGCTCGAGCCACCTGGGAGAGAGCTACTGGTGCTAAAGCAGAAGCTTGGGCCACCGAGGTAAGAGCCGTCGAGGCCATGGAGCGGTATAAAGGCTCCACGAATTTTGTCAAAGAAGTGACAAAGGCAGCCCTCAACACATACTTCAGGGGCTTCAGGGACTGCAAAGACAAGGTAGCTTGGGCCTTCGACATCGCCAGCCTTAAGGACATTCAACCCAGAAACCCGAAAGAAACCCGAAAGAAGAGGAGCCGGGAGAAGATGCCATCGGTGATGATGACTCTGCACCCGCCGAGCCGTAGGCTCTTATGTACTTTTTCTATTCTTTTGTTTCAGAACTTTTGTAATCCAACGTGAGTCGGTCCCTTTGTAATACACATGAATATCAATGAAAGGGAAAATTTTTTTCTTAAGTATTGTGTACTTGACCTTGTATGTGTATTTCCTATGCGCTGGACGCTTAGTCTCTTGTACGTGAGCATTGGCTCCAGCCCTTCACTTCTTCACGTTGAGGCATAATCGTTGTCGTTGGCGATCAAAAATAAAACCTACTCACTACTATAGCTAGTGGTGAATCGGGATCTTGGGGATCAAGGGCAATTATTTCATGAAAAAGAAAAAAAAAATCTAAAGAGGATTATATTAAGAATAGTGGTTATTAAAAGATAACAACTAATTAATTAACGAAATTAAAATAGTAGGAGAAGCAACCCAAGAATCTAAATCTACCATGCAAACATGTTTTATCTTCTTTTCTTTATGTTGCACTAGCAATAATTTTTGCAAATTCAAGGTTAGAATAATTTATCTCTTATCAGGTACGTATCATATCAGGAGATCATGGCACATCCTCTTAGAGTATAAACTATCTAATTATTTATAAAATTAGAGGTCTAAACTACCATACTATGATCTGTTTCTCTAAGGCACGTACCGTATCATGAGATCACGGCATATCGATAGAGGGTACAGGCTATGTATGCCAAATTAAAACTTCGATCAGAAAAATAACTTGAAAGATATATGAAAGAAGAGCATGTTTTTATTGCATAAAAATAAAGAACAAAAAGAAAGATAGAACCTGATTATAGGCTTCATCATTATCCTAAGTTGAAGGAATCTAGCCGCGCATTACTGTTGCCAGCATCCCCTCCATAATTTTCCTCTTCCAGGCCTAAATACAATATCTAAACAAAAGAAAAATAAAAAAGAACGTTGGAGAAAACTCTCCCCCCTAACTATTGCCCGAGGTCCTTCTTTTATAGAGCTTGTTTAGGGCTTCCTCCTAATCAAAGTTGGAGTCAATCGGGCTCAAGATCATTTAAATATTGTGACAAAACTCCTTAGCCATCCGTTCCACATCACCTGCCTTAGTTTGCACCAAGAATTATATGAAATTATCTCTTTCTTCCTTTTCGGGCAAACAGAGTCCTATCTCTTTCTTCCTTTTCGGGCAAACAGAGTCCTGATTTGAGTGCTGTCTGCATCGTTGGACTCCAAAAATTAAGCTCTTTCCATCTATAGGCTCCTTTTCTACAACCATCCATAAAAAGTATCAATTTTTAATAAATTTAAAGTAATTAATATTTATTTTAATGGTTAAAGTGGAATAATAAATAGACTTATCAAGGCACTTTCAATTCTTGTATCGCTTATGGAGGTGACAGCTCGAGTTAGCCTTGCACAAGCACATGGGCGCAGCAATAGCCAAGTGTTTCAACTCTCTGAGAGATCATTCGAGTAGGGTCAAAGACGAAGTTGCTTGTCCTATGATCAGCGAAAATTGAACTGGTTCCATTGGCCCATTGAGGGTGGCCAACAATCTGTTGCATGAAAGTAAGTTGAGTTAAGGCCTTACCTAATTGACTACTGGGATCCTACCCGGCGATCGCTGGGATGCCATCTGGATGGTTACTAAGGTCGATTTGAGGCCGTTGAGGCAAATCTAAAGCCATTGAGGCTGACTCGGGGGTTTCTGGGCCTACCCGAGGATCGCTGATGCTGACTCGAGGGTTACTGAGACTAACTTGAGGGTTTCTGGGCCTGCCCAAGGGCTGTTGAGACCTACTTAAGGGCTCTCGAGGTTGACTCAGGGGTTTTTAGGTCTGCTCGAGGATTGCTAATGCCGACTCGAGGGCTACTAAAACCGACTCGAGGGTTTCTGGGCCTGCCCAAGGGCTGCTAAGATCTTCTCAAGGGCTGCTAAGGTTGACTTGGGGGTTTCTGGGCCTGCCCAAGGATTGCTAATGCTGACTCGAGTGCTACTGAGATCGACTCAGGGGTTTCTAGGCCTGTCCAAGGGTTGCTAAGACCTGCTTGAGGGCTGCTAAGGTTGACTTGAGGGTTTCTGAGCCTACCCGAGAGCTATTGAGACCTGCTTGAGGGCTACTGAGTCTGGCCCGAGGCATCCGATGACTGGAGTATAGAGGCCGTTGTCTGTGATTGTGAGCCGAGCGGACTCATCCAATGCTGGGTCAGAAAGTGAGTGTCCAATGACTTTGAGCCGAGAGGTCGACATCTCCCAACTGTTAGCCAAGCGGACTCTTCGATGCAAGGTCAGAAAGCTGTCATCGTCTAGCGATCGAGGGCTGAGAGGTCGACATCTCCCTGTTGTGGGTTTGCTAGAGTCATCCGACTTATGATACGAAGTTAGGAGGATGTTGCCCAGATGTAGCAACCCAAGAGGGGGGTGAATTGGGTTATTAAAGATTAATTACTATGCAGATATGTGCTTTAACCATAATTTTAATTTGCATCGGTGAGTGAGGTGCACAATAAAATAATAACAGAGAATCAATCAACCATAAACATAGAGGAGTTTATAGTGGTTCGGTGCCAAACTCAGCACCTACATCCACTCCCCAAAATCTTTGGCAATTTCACTAATCGTACCTCAACGATTACAACCTCTAGCCTTCCCTGGCTAGCCCTCTTATTTATACGGCACAAGGCAGCCAAAAATTCCTAGCCAAACCAGGCTAATCCTCTTGTTTTACGGCACAAGGAAGCCAAAATCCCTAGCCAAACCAGGCTAGTCCTCTTGTTTCACGGCACAAGGAAGCCAAAAATAATAAGGGTTAACACTAACCCTTTTACAAAATAATCAAAGAATGATAAAGAGAAGCTCCTACAATGAGAAAATATTCAAAGAATACTTTACAACTTTTGAAGCAATATCTTCAGCAATAAATGAACGAAGTCGAAGTAGCTGAAGTCTTGATTGCTTGAAAAACTTCAATGAACTAGACGACTTTTTGGAGCAATGAATGAACTTGAATGCACAGCAACTCTCTTATCAACCACTCAACAATATGCAGTAAAAACTCTTTTCTTGGATTTCTTCCTCTTGAATTTCTCTTTTTCAAAAATCGTCATAGTGTGCTTCGAATCCCAGCTATTTATAATAATCCAACAAAAAGATATCTGTTAGATACATTAGGAACAAATGGAAATAAAAACGGGAAGAAAATATAACGTTGTAAAATGTTTCCCTTAAGCATTGAATGCAGGTCTCCATTTGAGGAAGGAAGAACCCTGAAACAATTCAAAAATCAAAAGTTAAATGTAGCAAAAAATAGAAATAGAGAGAGTAAGAGAGAAAGAGCATGCTCAAGAACTCAGGTGACAGTTGACTGGAATTAACTCCAGGTAGCTGAAGACTTGAATGCATTCGCCAAGAGGTAAGCAGGAAATCCCAGCTAGCTAGTCAGCTAGCTCACAAGAGATGCCACGCAAAGAAAAGGCGTCCATAGGAGAGCAGCTCCTTAGGCAACTAAAACATTTGCTAGTTAGCTTCCCAGCTAACTAACAACAAAAGAAATCGGCCAGGAGAAAAAGTGCAGAGCACTTAGTTAGCTCAGCAGTTAACTAAGCAAAGGATAGTTAGCTCTTCAGCTAACTAACAAGCAATTCAAACGGCAGAGGAAAGAGGTCATGCTATGGTAGTTAGCTCCCCAGCTAACTAGAAAGTGAAGGCTCATGGCTTGCAGGAGATACAGAAGATGGGAGTTAGCTCAATAGCTAACTAAAGAAGAGTAGTTAGCTCACTAGCTAACTAATTCAAAAGCAATAGAGAACCCATCCAACTTAGTTAGCTCTCCAGCTAACTAAGGAAACAACAGAGAGATCACCCAAGCTAGTTAGCTCACTAGCTAACTGAGCAAAAGGCAGCCACACGTTAGAGTAAATCAGCTAACTTTTCAGCTAACTAACCAACAAGTAGCTAGCTCTCTAGTTAACTACAGAAACAATTCAAACGGCCAGAGATAGAGGAAGTTAGCTCTCCAGCTAACTAAATTTTGACCACGGCCTGAACATCCCTATGAAAAATAGTTAGCTAAGCAGTTAGCTCCAAGGTAAAACATTTAGCTAACAAGATACTAGCTAGCTAAGAAATCAACAGCTAGCTAAACAGTTAGCTAAAAATGAAGTGCATTCGGCCAGGAAAAGTAACAGGAACGGTAGTTAGCTAAAAAGAATCCAGTTAGCTTAAAGGCATCCCAAGCTAGCTAACCAGCTAGCTAAAAATGGAGGATGTTCGGCCAGCAACAGTGACGAGCACTTTAGCTAACTGAAAGAACTCCAGCTAGCTAACAAGCTAGCTAACCAGCTAGCTCAATGAGGATGACGTTGGCCAAGCCACTGAGATAGCTTACCAGTTAGCTGAATATCGTGCCAGCTAGCTAAATGGAATAACAAGTTAGCTAACCAGTTAACTCCCAAGCCAATAAAATTATCTAAGGCAAAATAACAGAAAATAGAATGAAGTACTCTCTTACCAATCAATTTTGCACGAAGATACTTACTTGCAAGGCGACCGAACTTCCCTGTATCAAGCTTAGAATTGCTTAATTATTTTGTAATCATCAAAATCAATCTGGGGTCAACAATCTCCCCCTTTTTGATGATGACAAAACCCTTAAGCATGAAAGAAGCAAATATAGGAAGTTTAATAAATAGACAGGAGTGTAATCAGAAAAATTACTTTCTCCCCTGTCAATCTGAATAAGTGAACTCTTTTCTCCCCTGAATATATGGAGTTATTATTTTACTCCATTCCTTAATGTATGCAATATTCTTCTCCCTTTTTGTCATTAATCAAAAAGAAGTTTGAAGAGTCTTGCAATAAATTTAAGCATAATATATCAAGGAGATGTTATCATTCATTACAAAGCATAAAGCATAGATCATTACAAAAAGTAGAGTCAATTCAAATCTTACATGCCAAAGTCATAAAGCATAAAGTCATAAACATGCATTACATAAACGATACCAAGTACTTCACTACATAAGTCAAAACAATCACTTGTCGTCATCAGAAGAAGAAATATGCACTGAAGAAACATTTGGCTTGTTTGAAGATCCAGGCTTGTCGGAGGAAGGCTGTGTCGGCGGAGTCCAGAGGTGCGGATGAGAATAAGAAGCATCAGGCGCAGAGGTGGCAGAAAGAGTGATGTAAGTCTCCACGAGATGACTCAGCCTAGAGAGATGCGGTCCAATGGTCGACAGCGTTTGTTGCATCTCGGGTCTGGGTCTCGTTGGATCTCATTTGGTATTCTACCCACTCTGCCTTAGTTTCAAAATTCTCAAGCTTACCTTTTAGGAAATTTATCTCTTTTAGGATCCGGTCCATGACAGATTCATTGTGATGAAAAACTCTTCCATTGAGAATGTTCACATCATGGACAAGTTGATTAAGAGTAATTTTAAACTGAGACATGTCTCAAAAATAGAAGAAATATGTGGTACAAGAGTCTGATCATTGACAGAAGAAGCACTGTCTCCAGAGCTTCGACTAGAAGTGGCAAGGGTCAATTCATTGATAATATGGAATTTGATCATCACATAGACGAACGATAAGAGGAGCAGGAGCTTGGTTGTCATTACGATAAGAAGGTCCAGAAGCATTCATATTGGGTGGATCAGATAGAAAAGGATTTTGTCAGCAGTCATAGCAGCAAGGTAAGGATTCGGTTGGTTGAAGTCAAAATTGAAGAAGTTCTGAGGAGAACAAGCGGATTGAGTCATATTTGGCGGTGGCATACTAGACTGACCAGTTCTTGATCTAACCTTTAACCAAATACCATCCCGTTTGGCAAAGTCCATACGGTGCAGTGAATGCATTAAATACGTCAGAGTGACGTAATGCCACTGCAGTTTCTCCTTAAGCTTTATAAAAAACTCAAATATATAAGTGAGAAACATTCCGTAGGGCAATGCAGCCTTAGATCTAGACAGGATTCTTTCATTACGGTCATCATTAGTTGAGGTAGATCAACAGGGTCTTCTATTAAGATGTCATACATTAAACATATGTCCTATCATTTACACATTAAACGAACCAGCACGTGGGGCAAGGATTTTGGCGATGATACTATGGAATAACCTATTTTCTACAGATAACATGTTTGCATCTAGAGTTTCAATATTACTAGCTTCATTGTCGTCAATATTAAGGATTAAACCTATTTTATATCCACGTTCACTAGGAAGGACTTCTAAGAAACCATCAGATGGAATATTTAGAGCACAACCTAACGTTTTGCAGTCTAGGTCGATTTTAGTCTTTTTCACAAGGAAGAGATAGTCCCACTACCAAAAGATATATTTTCATAAAATTCCTTAATAAGCTCAGGATAAATAGGTCTCTTGGTAGATAAAAGCTTATCCCAACCTTGATTAACTAACAGTTTTCCAATTTTAAAGCCTTCTGTTCTAAGAAGTTAAAATCACTAACCTTCCATGAGCGAAAGATTTAGAAGCAAGAAGGGAGTTGATTTGGGATGAAGAAGTAGAAGACTTCCGGCGAAGATCAGCACAATCGTCATCTCTTGCGATTGCCTTCTTCTTGGGAGCCATCAACTATCTTCAAGATGGATTGATAGATTGAATGAATGGAGGAAAGGATTGATGAAGGAGGATGAGAATGAGAGAGGAGAGGAGAGGACGATCGGTTGAAATGAGGGAGACGGCTTGAAAGAATTGGTTGGAAAAAAGGTTATATAGGGAGAGCTTGATGGTTAGCTGGCCAGGTGACTGTTTGGTTGCCTGGTCGGTTAACTGCCATCAAAAAATAAAAAGCTTGCAAATGGCCGGTTGGTGGATATTAATATAAAAGTTGGCTTTCATAAAGAGAAAAGACTTAAAACTCACAGCATTTAATTTGATACGATGTTCCTTTTAATTGATTGATTAAAGATGTCATCATAATTCATTCAATTGATTCATTTAAATGGTTGGATCAAACATTCCTAATTCTCTTCTGATTTCATAAAATTTTGTTTCATCAAGAGGCTTAGTGAAAATATCAGCAATTTGATTTTCAGTATTTAAAAATTCAATAACAACATTTCCATTATTTACGTGATCTCTAATGAAATGATGTCTAATTTCAATATGTTTAGTTCTGGAATGTTGAATAGGATTCTTAGTTAAACTGATTGCACTTGTATTATCACATTTTATAGGTATGGCTTTTTGTTTAATACCATAATCTTCTAGCTGTTGCTTAATCCATAAGATTTGAGCACAGCAACTTCCAGCTGCAACGTATTCGGCCTCGGCCGTAGACAGTGCTACTGAAGTTTGCTTTTTGCTAAACCATGAAATTAAGTTAACACCTAGAAACTGGCAAGTTCCAGTGGTTGATTTCCTATCTAATTTACATCCAGCAAAGTCTGAATCAGTGTATCCTATTAAGTCAATGCTAGATTGTTTGTCATACCATATACCTAAATTTACTGTTCCATTTAAATATTTAAATATTCTTTTAACAGCAAGCAAGTGTGATTCTTTAGGATTGGCTTGATATCTAGCACACATGCAAACACTAATAAAATATCTGGCCTACTAGCAGTTAAATATAATAATGATCCAATCATGCCTCTATATAATTTTAAATCAACAGACTTTTCAGAATTATAGATTCAAGTCTACATGATGAGCTCATAGGGGTACCGATACTCTTGGATGTCTCCATGCCAAACTTCTTGATCATTTCTTTGGTATATTTGGATTGGCTTATGAAGATCCCATCTTTGCTTTGTTTAATTTGTAGTCCGAGGAAGTAGTTCAGCTCACCCATCATACTCATCTCGAACTCTCCCTGCATAAGCTTAGCAAAGTCCTTGCACAAAGAATCATTAGTGGCACCAAATATGATATCATCAACATAGATTTGAATAATTAATATATCTTTATTTTATCTTTTAATAAATAAAGTTGTATCCACAGTTCCTCGAATGAAATCATTACTAATCAAGAATTTGCTTAATCTTTCATACCACCCCGGGGCGCTTGTTTCAAACCATACAAAGCTTTGTTCAATTTGAAAACGTGGTTTGGAAACAAGTGATTTTCAAAGCCGGGTGGCTGTTCCACAAAAACTTGTTCAGCAATGTATCCATTTAAGAAAGCGCTTTTAACATCCATTTGATACAATTTAAAATTCATAAACAAGCATAAGCAAGAAGTAATCTAATAGCTTCTAATCTAGCAACAGGGGCATAAGTTTCATCAAAATCAATTCCCTCTTCTTGATTATAACCCTTAGCTACTAATCTTGCCTTATTTCTAATTATATTACCATGTTCATCTAATTTGTTTCTATAAACCCATTTAGTTCCAATAATTTGATGATCATGAGGTCTTTCAATAAGAGTCCAAACATTATTTCTTTCAAATTGGTTAAGTTCCTCATGCATGGCATTAATCCAATCAACATCATTTTTAGCATCATCATAACATTTAGGTTCAATTTTAGATACAAATGCTAAGTTATTACAAGCATCTCTAAATGATGATCTAGTTCTAACTCCTTGAGAAGGATCACCAATAATTTGATCTTTAGGGTGACTAAGAACATACCTCCAACCTCTTTCTAATTCATCATTACCTTGTGAGGCTTCAGGTAGGTCAGCGTTCCCTTCTTCATTTACCTCTTGTGTATCTGAGTCGTTCTTATCCTTCATGTGATGTCCTTGAATTGATCTTCAATGTCATCTGCATCATTTATACCTTTTCCCTTCCTTGATGGAAGATCATTAGATTCATCAAAGATAACATGAATTGATTCTTCAACTACTAAAGTCTTTTTGTTGAATATTCTAAAAGCTCTACTATGTAAAGAATATCCGAAAAAAATTCCTTCATCAGACTTAGCATCAAATTTATCAAGGTTTGATTTTTATTATTTAATACAAAACATCGGCATCCAAAAACATGAAAGTAACTTATATTAGGTTTTCTTCCTTTCCAAAGTTCATATGGAGTCTTTTTCAAAACAGGTCTGATTAATGCACGATTTAAAACATAACATGCAGTGTTGATAGCTTCTGCCCAAAAATATTTTGGAAGATTGCTTTCACACAACATGGTACGCGCCATTTCCTCTAATGTTCTATTCTTTCTTTCAACTACTCCATTTTGTTGTGGTGTTCTTGGTGCAGAAAAATTATGTTCAATTCCATTTTCATTACAAAATTCTTCAAAAGATTTATTTTCAAATTCTTTTCCATGATCACTTCGTATTGACAAAACAGAAGAATTCTTTTCATTTGTAATTCTTTTAAATAATTTTTGAAATGCTGGAAATGCTTCGTCTTTACTAGATAGAAATAAAACCCATGTAAAGCGAGAGAAATCATCAATAACAACAAAACCGTATCTTTTTCCTCCTAGACTAGTTGTTCTTGTAGGACCGAATAAATGCAAGAGCTCCAAAGGTCTAGTGGTTGAAACTAAATTCTTTGATTTAAAAGATACTCGGGTTTGTTTTCCAAATTGACAAGCATTACAAATCTTATCTTTTTCAAAAACAAGTTTTGGCAAACCATGTACTAAATCCTTCTTAATTAATTTAGATAGTAAATCCATGCTTGCATGAGCTAGCCTACGATGCCATAACCAACTATTATCAGTTTTATTGTTTGTAGCAACTAGGCAATCAATATTTTGATCATGCAAATCATTTAAATTAACAATGTATACATTACCATGCCTTTGACCAACAAATTTCATGTTTTCATTAGCAGGATTTTTAACAATGCATAGAGATGATTCAAATGTAACATTAAATCCTTTGTCACATAATTGACTAATGCTAAGTAAATTATGTTTCAGTCCTTTCACAAGCAAAACATTATCAATATAAGCATGAGGTGTGATACCTATTTTTCCAATGCCAATTATTTTTCCTTGGCCATTATCACCGAAAGTAACAACACCTCCATCTTTTGCTTCCAAAGTGATGAATTGCGATTCATCACCGGTCATGTGTCTTGAGCACCCGCTATCCAAGTACCATTGTCTTTTAATTGCTCGGGTTGCAAGACACACCTGCATACACAATTTCAATTTTTATTTTTAGGTACCCAAGCTTTCTTGGGTCCTTTAGGGTTAGTCAAGATGGTTCCTTTTGGAACCCATATTTTTCTTATCTTTTGTGTTTGACAAATATAAGCTTTGTCCTATTTTTTCACATTTAAAACATGTAATTTTAGTAGAATCATCAGCATGCTCATAATATTTTTCAAAAATTTTGTCTTTCAAAAGGATTATATCCAAGACCAGCTCTATTGTAAACAGCTCTTTGACTATTTAAAATTATTTCTAATTTTTCTGAGCTTAGAGTAAATCTATCAACAATTGGTTTTAATTTATTCACTTCATTTTTCAAATCTTGGTTTTCCTTTAACAATGATTCATTATCCTTTGAAATTCTTTCCTTTTCAAGAGTAAGATTTTTGATTTCATTTTTCAATTCTTTGCTCTTTGAACTTAAATTTGCAAAATCATCAATAAGTTCATAAAATGCACATTGTAATTCATCAAAGGTAAAGTCATCTAAAAAGTTAGGGCTTACCTCATCATTATCAGCCATGAAGCAAACATTTGCAACTTCAGTTTTCTCTTCATCTTCTGAACTCGTAGCTTCACTGTCGCTCCAAGTAGCCATCATTGCCTTCTTCTTTATTCTTTTAGATCCTTTCTTTAATAGTGGACAATCTGTCTGATGTGTCCAGGCTTCTTGCACTCATAGCATGTAGGAGGTTCACTCTTTTCCTTATCTTTGCTATGGTCTCCTTTGATAAAATGTTTTCTTTTTTAAATTTCTTTCTCTTCATGAACTTTTTAAATTTCTTGAAATAAGTGTCATTTCATCATCTTTCTCACTGTCACTTGTGGTTTCTTCACTTTCATCTTCTTGAGTTGCACTCTTCAATGCCATGGTCCTTTTCTTCTTTGATTCATCTTCATCGATATGTTGTCGTTGCTGAAGCTCATGAGTCATCAAAGAACCGACCAACTCTTCAAGTGATAAAGTGTTGAGATCTTTTGCTTCTTGAATTGCAGTGACTTTTGCTTCCCATGTCCTAGGTAAAGATCTTAAGATTTTTCTAACAAGATCACTGTTAGCATAAGATTTTCCAAGACTTTTCAGTCCATTAATAATGTCAGTAAATCTTGTAAACATATCAGTAATATTTTCAATAGGATCCATCTTAAATAATTCATACTTATGAACAAGCATATTTATTTTGGATTCCTTGACTTGATTTGTACCCTCATGGGTGACTTCAAGTCTATCCCAGATTTTCTTAGCAGACATGCAAGTTGATATGCGATTAAACTCATTTGCATCAAGAGAGCAATAAAGAACATTCATAGCCTTTGCATTTAATTGAGCTAATTTCTTATCTTGCTCATCCCATGATTCAGGTTTTGCAATATTAATATTTTCAATCATAATAGTGGGTGTGTGGTCCATTAATTATGATTCCCCATAAATCATAATCTAGTGCTTGAATGAAGATTTTCATTCGTGCTTTCCAATATGTGTAATTTGTTCCATTGAACAAAGGTGGTCTATTAGTTGATTGTCCTTCAATCAACATAGAACTCATTGGGATTACTACTGATCTTTGGCTCCAAGCTAATCAAAGCTATAGGAATCAAGAGCACTCTGCTCTGATACCACTTGTTGCCCAGATGTAGCAACCCAAGAGGGGGATGAATTGGGTTATTAAAATTAATTATATGCAGATATGTGCTTAACCCTAATTTTAATTTGCAGCGGTGAGTGAGGTGCACAATAAAATAACAGAGAATCAAACAACCACAAACACAGAGGAGTTTATAGTGGTTCGGTGCCAAACTCAGCACCTACATCCACTCCCCAAAACCTTTGAGAATTTCACTAATCGTACCACAACGATTACAACCTCTAGCCTTCCGTGGCTAGCCCTCTTGTTTATACGGCACAAGGTAGCCAAAAACCCCTAGCCAAACCAGGCTAGTCCTCTTGTTTCACGGCACAAGGAAGCCAAAACCCCTAGCCAAACCAGGCTAGTCCTCTTGTTTCACGGCACAAGGAAGCCAAAATAATCAAGGGTTAACACTAACCCTTTTACAAAATAATCAGAGAATGATAAAGAGAAGCTCCTACAATGAGCAAATATTCAGAGAATACTTTACAACTTTTGAAGCAATATCTTCAGCAATAAATGAACGAAGTTAAAGTAGCTGAAGTCTTGATTGCTTAAAAAACTTCAATGAACTGGACGACTTTTTGGAGCAATGAATGAACTTGAATGCACAACAACTCTCTTATCAACCACTCAACAATATGCGGTAAAAACTCTTTTCTTGGATTTCTTCCTCTTGAATTTTTCTTTTTCAAAAATCGTCATAGTGTGCTTCTAATCCCAGCTATTTATAATAATCCAACAAAAAGATATCCGTTAGATACATTAGGAACAAATGGAAATAAAAATGGAAAGAAAATATAACCGTTGTAAAATGTTTCCCTTAAGCATTGAATGCAGTCTCCATTTGAGGAAGGAAGAACCTGAAACAATTCAAAAAATCAAAAGTTAAATGTAGCTGAAAATAGAAATAGAAAGAGAGTAAGAGAGAAAGAGCATGCTCAAGAACTCAGGCGGCAGTTGACTGGAATTAACTTCAGGTAGCTGAAGACTTAAATGCATTCGGCCAAGAGGTAAGCAGGAAATCCCAGCTAGCTAGTTAGCTAGCTCACAAGAGATGCCACGGCAAAGAAAAGGCATCTAGAGGAGAGAGATAGGCAGCTCCTTAGGCAACTAAAACATTTGCTAGTTACTTCCCAGCTAACTAACAACAAAAGAAATCGGCCAGGAGAAAAAGTGCATAGCACTTAGTTAGCTCAGCAGCTAACTAAGCAAAAGATAGTTAGCTCTTCAGCTAACTAACAAGCAATTCAAACGGCAGAGGAAAGAGGCCATGCTATGGTAGTTAGCTCCCCAGCTAACTAGAAAGTGAAGGCTCATGGCTTGCAGGAGATACAGAAGACAGGAGTTAGCTCAATAGCTAACTAAAGAAGAGTAGTTAGCTCACTAGCTAACTAAGTTCAAAAGCAACAGAGAACCCGTCCAACTTAGTTAGCTCTCTAGCTAACTAAGGAAAAAGGCAACAGAGAGATCACCCAAACTAGTTAGCTCACTAGCTAACTGAGCAAAAGGCAGCCACATGTCAGAGTAAATCAGCTAACTTTCCAGCTAACTAACCAACAAGTAACTAGCTCTCTAGTTAACTATAGAAACAATTCAAACGGCCAGAGAGAGAGGAAGTTAGCTCTCCAGCTAACTAAATTTTGATAACGCATGGCCTGAACATCCCTATGAAAAATAGTTAACTAAGCAGTTAGCTCCAAGGTAAAACAGTTAGCTAATAAGATATGCTAGCTAGCTAAGAGAACTAGCAGCTAGCTAAACAGTTAGCTAAAAATGAAGTGCATTCGGCCAGGAAAAGTAACAGGAGATGGTAGTTAGCTAAAAAGAAATTCAGTTAGCTTAAAGGCATCCCAAGCTAGCTAACCAGCAAGCTAAAAATGAAGAACGTTCGGCCAGCAACAGTAACGAGCACTTTAGCTAACTGAAAGAACTCCAGCTAGCTAACAAGCTAGCTAACCAGCTAGCTCAATGAGGATGACGCTCGGCCAAGCCACTGAGATAGCTTGCCAGTTAGCTGAATATCGTGCCAGCTAGCTAAATGGAATAACAAGTTAGCTAACCAGTTAACTCCCAAGCCAATAAAATTATCTAAGGCAAACGAAATTTAACAGGTGGCAAAATAGAATGAAGTACTCTCTTACCAATCAATTTTGCATGAAGATACTTACTTGCAAAGTGACCGAACTTCCCTGTATTAAGCTTAGAATTGCTTAATTGTTTTGCAGTCATCAAAATCAATCTGGGATCAACAGAGGATGTCGTCGACCGAGGGCAAGGAGGTCAACGTCTCCCTACTGTGGGTCCACTGGAGTCATCGACATGGTTGAGAATCTAACCTTTAGCTTGTGAAGCAAGTTGGATGAGACAGAGAAGTTGAAGCTATGTTTATTCTCATCGGCTGGATGCGTACATCATTGATAATACTTGTGAAGGTTGTCCGCATTCCAAGCTCAAAGGATGGGCCTCCCATTGAGCTCCTTGAGTTGATATGCTCCTTTATAAAGTGCTTCGATGACTCGATAGGGTCCTTCCCAGTTAAGGGATAGCTTGCCTCTCTCTTTTGGCTTGAAGATTTCGGCTCACCTGAGGACTAGGTCTTCGGGGTGGAATGTCTTTGGATGAATGTAGGCGTTGTAGTATTTCGCAGCTCACTAGCAAAGTGTTGCCATTTTGATCCGCGCTCGATCGCGTGCCTCATCAATGAAGTCAAAATTGGCCCTCAGTTGTGTAGGGTTATCTTCCCCATTATATTCTCCACTCGCGGGCTTGGGAGGCCGATCTCCACAGAGATGACTGCTTTTGATCCAAAGACGAGGCTAAAGGGAGTCTCTTCGGTTGGAGTCCTTGGGGTTGTATGATATGCCCATAGCACGCTCAAGAGCTCCTCCATCCATCTGCCTTTGAACTCATCTAGTCAGGTCCTGAGTCCCTGGAGGATGGTCCGGTTCATAACCTTGGCTTTCCCATTGGTATTTGGTTGGCCAACGGAAGTAAACCGATGGTAGATGTTTAGCTCAGCACAAAATTCTTTGAAGGTGTTGTTTTTGAATTGCCAACCATTGTCGGTGATGATAGTGTGAGGTTGCCCAAAGTGGTAGATGATGGTCTTCTAGAAGGACTTCACCTTGCTCTCTCAGTGATCCATGCTAGTGCCTCAACTTTGACCCATTTGGTGAAGTAGTTGATGGCGACGAGTAGAAATCTTCGTTGGCTTGAGGCTAGAGGGAAAGATCCAAGAATGTCCATCCCCCATTGGGTGAAGGACCAAGGAGATAAGAGCGAGCTTAGCTGGGAAGCGGGCTATCGTTGGATGTGAGCATGTCGTTAACAGCTGTCACACTTTCGGACCAGCTCAGCTGCATCTTCTCACATAGTGAGCCAATAGTATCTCTGACGAAGAGCTTTGTATGCCAGCGATCTGTCCCCCAGGTGGTTGCCGCAAATGTCTTCATGAATCTCTCGAAGGATATAGTTAGTGTCTTTAGGGCCAATGCACTTGAGGAGGAGGTAGGAGAATGATCTCCTATATAATTGTTGTCCAGTACCACGAACCTGGAGGCTCTCCATTTGAGCAGCCTGGCCTCTGTGCAATTGGCGGAAAGGGCGCTGTTAGTGAGGTAGTAGACATAGGAATCCATCCATATTGGCTCCTATGTTACTGGCAATACCTCTTTCATGGCGTTAATGCTCGGAGCTTCCAGATGCTCGATGTAGGTCCTTCCCAGGGTGTTGTCTGTCGAGATAGCTAGCCAAGATAGGGCATCGGTCCTAGCATTTTTGCCTCTAGGAATGTAGCTAATGTTGAAGTAGGCCAGAGCGGAGGTCTATGATCGGACCTTATTCAGATATCGAGACATAATGGGATCTCAGGCTTCATATTCTTCAGTTATTTGTTCGAAGATAAGCTGGGAGTCAGTGAAGGCTCCGAGGCACTTTGCTTCGAGCTCCCACATGAGTTTTATTCTAGCCAATAAGGCTTCATACTCGGCTTGATTATTGGTGGCCTCGAAGAGGAATCAGAGAGCGTACTCTACTACCATCCCCTTCAGGCTTGCAAGAATGAGGCCCGCTCCACTCCCTTGAGAGTTCAAGGCATCGTCTACATGGAGGATCCAGGTCTCTCCCGCTTCTTCAGGTTCAGTGTTCAAGCGTGCCAGAGGGGAGTCTTCTAGTTGCTCCTTGGTCTAAGTGCACTCAACCAAGAAGTCTGCCAAGACTTGAAACTTCATGGCCGACCTTGGTCCAAATAAAATGTCAAACTCTCCTAGCTTGACTGCCCATTTGGCCAGCCGACTAGAGGTGTCAGGATGGGCCAGAATGGCTTTGAGGGATTGGTCTGTGAGCACTATTATTGGGTGAGCTTGAAAGTATGGCCTTAGACGCTGAGCAAAGACTATTAACGCGAAAATAATTTTTTCAATTTTAGAGTACCTGGTTTTTGTATCATGAAGCAATTTGCTAGTCTAGTAGACTGGCCTTTGCATCCCATTGGAGTCGATTTGGACGAGGATGGAGCAACTCGCTTCTGGGGAGGTGGCGATGTAGAGGAAGAGACCCTCTCCTTCCTTCGGTTTTGATAGCAGCGGTGAGGTAGATAGGAACTCCTTCAGCTCTTTGAAGGCCTTATGGAAGTCTCTTATCCACTAACAGCCATTCACCTTACGCAAAGCTTTGAAGAAGAGTAGACACCTTTTGGCAAACCTTGATAGGAAGTGGCTCAGAGCAGCCACTCTCCTGGTGAGTTGCTGCACCTCCTTCTTATTGGTGGGCTGCCTTATGTCGAGGATGGCTTGAATCTCCTCCGGGTTTGCCTTGATCCCTTATTGGGTTACCAGAAAACCTAGGAACTTTCCTATAGTGACTCCAAATGCACACTTGCGGGGGTTTAGCTTCATCCAGTAGCGGCAAAGATTATTGAAAGTCTCTTTCAAATCGGCGACATGGTTGGCAGTGTGAATGCTTTTGGTCAGCATGTCATTCACGTACACCTCCATGTTCCATCTGATTTGATCTTTGAAGACTTTATTCATCAATCTTTGGTAAGTGGCCCATGCATTTTTTAAATCAAAGGGCATTACCTTATAACAATAGATGTCTTTCTCAGTTATGAAGGAGGTATTCTCCTCATCATCTAGGTCCATCCTTATTTGATTGTATCTTGAGAAGGCATCCATGAAGCTGAGAAGTTCATGGCCGGATGTGGCATCGATCAGTCGGTCTATTCTGGGCAATAGAAAGTTATCCTTTGGGCACGCCTTATTGAAATCGGTGTAATCGATGCAGATCCTTCAACTTCCGTTTGCTTTGTGGACCATTATTACATTGGTCAGCTAGTAGTTTATCAACGTCCTCATCGATAGCTTTTTGTTGCTCAGAAGTGAAGCTTCTTTTCTTTTGTTGGACTAGCTGTTAGCTTGGGTCGATGTTGAGCTTGTGGGTGATTACCTCCGAAGGTAAACTAGGCATGTCCGAGGCCGACCAAGCAAAGATGTCTGAATTAGCCTGCAGGAAGGTAAGGAGCTAGTCTCTTGCTTCCATGGGGAGGAGCTCACCAATCTAGACTATCTTTGCCAGATTGTCTCTGAGCGAGAAGGTCAATAGGCACTCAGCCGGTTCTCCTCTTTTCTTTGACTCCCTTAGATCAAGTAGCTAAAGAGCCGGCGAAGTGACCATCTCCTGGGGAATAAGAGCCATGTGATAGCATAGCTGCACCGAGGTTTGTTCACTGTGCATCTTGCTAATCCTATTGCTGGTGGGGAACCTGATGAGAAGGTGCTTGGTGGAGATGACTACATCTAGGAGGTTCAGGCCAAGTCGCCCGAGTATGGCATTGTAAGCCAATGGTACTCGGACAACCAAGAACCTCATAAGGACTATGCTCTGGCATGGTGGCATCCTGACTATGACCGGGAGGATGATCTCGCCTTCTACTCTTACAGAGTCTCCCATGAAGCCGACCAAGGGTGCATACATGGTCTAGAGGGAGCTAGGATAAATGTTCATCCGAACAAATGCATCATAAGTAAGGATGTCAGCGAAGCTTCCACTATCTATAAGGATTTTTTTTACAGGATGCTTGGTGATCATCATAAAAACGATGACGCCTTCATCATTTGGATTATTTACCCCGGTTACGTCCCTTTCTA
Source organism: Calamus simplicifolius (assembly GCA_900491605.1). Taxonomy (NCBI): domain Eukaryota; kingdom Viridiplantae; phylum Streptophyta; class Magnoliopsida; order Arecales; family Arecaceae; genus Calamus; species Calamus simplicifolius. The sequence continues at coordinate 542,860 of UESW01003902.1, read as the reverse complement.
AGAAGGGAATTACAGTTTCTATTCCCTTACCCTTCATGGCCTCTTGGAAATGTGACCTTCCCCCCAGGAAATCATGCCAACCGTCCTCTCGATTGGGGCATTGTTGATGTTGTCTTGGGCGGGTGGAGGTCCCACTTGATGTGGAGCGGTTGGTGGTCCTCTTTTGATGAACTTCCCGAGATAGCCACGTTGGATAAGATCCTCAATGGCACACCTCAGGTGATGACAGTCCTCTGTGTCGTGGCCGTAGTTTCGATGGAAATGATAGTAGAGGCTCTTGTCTCAAGTGACTCCCAACTTTAGAGGAGGAGGGCTTTTGAAGTATGGCTCGCTCTCGATCTCCATCAAGATGTAAGATTTGGGGGCAACGAGAGGAGTGAGGTTGTCTTCTTTGGGAACAAAGCTTTGATGCCGATTGTCTGATTGACGTGGAGGCTCTGACTTTTTGGGATGAGGTCCGCTTGGCTCCTTGCGATCCCGCTTCTTATTGGTTCTTCCATCAGCTTCTCTCCTTGTGGAGTCAGATTTGTTGGTACGTATGTACTTCTATGCACGACTTAGGAACTCTGTATAGGAGCTGGAAGGCTTCTTGTCAAGAGAATACATGAAGCGGGATGGACGGAGCCCCCGCTTCAGGGCCAAAGTGGCCACAGAATTATCGAGGTGATAGACATCAAGAGCGGCCATCTTAAAATGAGCCATAAAATCTTTGAGTGATTCTCCGTCCTTCTGTCGAATGGAGAATAAACTATCCGTCACTCGATGGATCCTTTGATAGGCGTCAAAATGTGCCAAGAAGGTTCTCTCCAGCTGCCGAAAGGAGTCGATGCTATGCGGCAAAAGGCGGGAGTACCAGGCGCATGCAGCTTTCCAGAGAGTGGCGGGAAAGGCAATGCAGAGGAGGGCATCAATTGTCCCTTGGACTTGCATTAGAGCCTTGTAGCTCTCAAGGTGATCAAGCAGATCTATGGTGCCATCATAGGGATCCAGATGAGGGAGGCAAAATCAAAAAGGGACCAGTTCTTTCATGATACAACGAGTGAGGAAGGAATGGATGTCGTAGTCCACCTCCGGTTGGTTGGTGAGTTTGCGGCTAAGCTCTTTTAGCCGTCGGTGGTACTCATCGAGGTGCCGCTCCACCCTGCGGCTGATATGCTCGCTAGAGGACCCCTCCCCCGATGACTTAGAGGATGGAGAGGGAGAGGAGTAATGCTTGTGGTGGTGTCCCCGCTCGGGCTCCTTCCCGTGTCGCCGCATAGGAGAAGGGCTGTGGGGGCAACAAATGAAAGATCATGGCCTCTTGGGCTTCCCACGGCGATGATGCTCCGGTGAGGTATGATGGCAGTGAGTCTCTTGCTGGGAAGATCTCCTGTGGGTAGATTGTTGGCTGGCCTGAGCAGCTGCCGCATGTGGCGAGAAGGGGGGCTATTATTGTGTAGCCATAGAGTGCTATTCCTGCAGCTCATGGACCGCTGCCACCAATGCCTGGACTTGCTAGGTGAGGGTGGCAAGCTAGTTTGGTTGAGTGGCTTAAGGTGATGGTAATGATGGAGCAAGAAGGCTGGCTTCCTGTTACTCGATTTGTTGGAAAGGTTCTCCGACACGACTGGTGGAGGCCTCTTGCGCTCGTGTCACCACCATTTAGGGGGAACAGAGATATGTAGCCAAGTGTTGTAGGTCTTTTTTCTCTTCCCTTCTTAGCCCCCCTTCTATAGCCTACTTTTGACCTACATTAAAACTATGTTTGCCTTTGAGCATACCTGTGTTGTGCTGGTTTAGTCTATTGGAAGTGGATATATATTATATTTGGCCCTACCATTGCTAATAGAACTGACTAGTATCATATTCCAATGACATGGTGCCCAAGTTCTTTGAGCCTGTCATGCTCAACCTTGCAATCTTAAAAGTAGTAATTCAAGAGCCCGGTTGCAACCATATATCCTAATATTTCTGAGGAGAACTATCCTATTTCTATAGGCGACCATCTGGTTGATGTCATCTAACCAGTACTGCTTCCGATATCATTGGCAGGATTGCCAGGAACTGAAAATTAAAAATGGCAATTACTGAAATGTGGCTAATGCTTGTTTCCCATCTCTTTTGCATTCTAATAGTAGAAGAATACTGAAATTTCCGTCAGTCACCTCGCTCTCAGTATGGTCTGTATAAATTATATTTACTTGTGATGTAATAGTAGTAGAGCTTCAACTAAAATGTCATTGTGTTGATATGGGAGATCGGAACACGTCATAGGCAGCAACTTAATTGTTCTCCCCCTCACTCGACTGGCAATGTTCCTCAAAGAACCTTTGTTAATATTTATTATAATTCAAAGCAACATTATTAGTTTTCTCGAGACATAATTATGCCTCAATTCCACAAACCTATTATATTCTATTCATTATGTTTATTACTGTTACCGCTGAAATCTGTCCTCCGACTCGGGCACGGTCGATCTCCAGGAAGAGGGGGGGGGCGGACCTGCAAAAGAAGCCCACACGCGGAGGGACGCTGGGGGTGGTCCTCCGCGGAAGACCCTCCGATGCTCAAGTCAGTGGAGAAGAAATCGGCGATCAACCAGACAGTGAGGAGGTGGATCTCTCCGGAAGACCTCTCCGGGGGCGGCCAATCAGAGGCTCCAAAGGGCAGGAGCGCCGACAAGCTACCGGCGAGAGCGGGAGAGTGAGAGCGGGGGTGTAAGCGCGCAAGTGTGCGTACAGAGTTGCGTACCTGAGGGAATCTGCGATTATGATATTTATAGACTGCCACCTGGATCGTGAGCGCCTTCTGGAAGGTCCGGAGGTTGTTATGATACGGAGACGGACAGAATCAGGCCGTTGTAGGGCCGTTAGGGTCCGTACCCTGTTTGTTTTGGTATCGACGGCTGGGAGAGCTCCTTGGTGTCTCGAGATCGGGTTGAGTAGGCCTGGGGCGGTTACAATAGGCTTTAGGCCACGTTCCGATATGATTCCTTGTCTAGGATGCCGCTCAGGTAGGTTCGGGCTCTCCCGCGTCAGGTTCCGCGGAGGTAGATGTTAGGTTGTGGATCGCCCGGAGGAGGCCGAACTACGGAAGCCCGGAGGAGGCCGAGCTACGGAAGCCCGGAGGGGGCCGAGCTACGGAAGCCCGGAGGAGGCCGAGCTACGGAAGCCCGGAAGGGGCCGAGCTACGGAAGCCCGGAGGAGGCCGAGCTACGGAAGCCCGGAGGAGGCCGAGCTACGGAAGCCCGGAGGAGGCTGAGCTGTTGAGAAATTATTGAATCATAATTGCCCCAACTTTATTGATTTTGATGATTTCCAAAAGCCATGAGTATTTTAAAGAAAACAATGAGTTTATCTATCAAAAATCTTGAGCTTATTCAAAAAGAAACCAATGGACTCTAAATGGTTTAATTCACTGATTTTTGAATCAATTTGAAAGAGATGTTTTCAAACTCTATTTTGAGATCTTGAAAAGAAATTCTTACATAATATATTTTAATCTATGATTTCTTGAAACATGTCTTGAATTCATGCTTAATGACATATTTACTGTGTTCAAGTCAAAATATCATTCAAAATTATTTTAATATAATTGGGACGAGCTTTAAAGTCAATCAGAACATTTTTCTGATTTTTGTATCGCTCCCGAGCCGACTCAAGGGTTCCCGAGTCAACTCCCCAACTGTCTGAGTTTCAATGTTGTCCTGAGTCGACACTTGAGTTTTCAAGAGTCGACCCCTGAAACCTTCGCGAGCCGACTCAAGACTGTGCGAGCCGACTCGACTCAGACACCAGAAAGTCTCATTTTTGAGCACTTCTCGAGTCGACTCCCCATGTTCCTCGAGTTGACTCCCAACTTTCGCGAGCCGACTCTTCTGTTTTCGCGAGTCGACCCTTCAATCTTTTAAAATGTTTCTATTTTTGGTAATCGACCTCGAGCCGACTCCCTCAGTGCTCGAGTCGACTCCATGAATTCTGGGCGCGATTTTTAACGATGACACATCAGCCCCAACGGTTAGTTTTTTGAATAACGGCTATTTTTCCTTGACTCTAACGGATATATTTTTGCAGATTCTATAAATAGAGGAGTTCTTTTCAAATCAAGACAACCAAGAGAAAATCAAAAAGAGAGAAAAGAATATCATTTGAAAAGAGGGAAAAATAGAGCATATTGGAAAAATCATTTAGCTCAAAGAAGAGTGTTTCAAAAGGAGTGAAATCCAAGTGAAAGTTTCGTCTACTCCTTCTCATCAATCCACAAGAGCCAAAAGAAAACCCACAAGCATTTCAAAGGTCAAATCAGCGGATTTTCAAAAGAAGAAAAAGCTTCATTTCAACTCCAAAGACTTCAACGGTCAAGAATCTAGCTGAGGCGTGATTCAACACTTCTAGAGGAGTTAAAGAGAAGAAGGGAGAAAGCCCAAGCATCTACCATCTGCAAATACACTCAGGCTTTTCTAACCTTTTTATATTTTGTACTTCATTTGTATATTTGCTCAAGGGAAGCACTTTCTTGTTCAAACACTATCATTATTATTTGTTTGCTGATTCAATCAGTGGATTGAATTAGTGGAGGTTGGTATACCTCGTTGCAAGCCGGAGTGCTTGTGTTGGGTTAGTTGTAAGCCCAAAGAAAAACGTGTAGGGTTTTGTGCTGGTAAGCCCGAGTTAAAACCAGCTGGGTTCGTTGTGCACCCGGTAAAACAACAAGTTTGAGTTGTGAGCTTGGAAAATAACTCGGCTGTAATCTAGAGAGATTATAGTGTGGACCCAAGTGAATCTTGGGAGTGGACGTAGGTGCTGGTTGCACCGAACCACTATAAAATTATCTTGTGTTTGCCGTGCCTTATTTTCTCTATCTTTATCTCTCTTTATTAACTGCTTGTTCATTGCCTATTAGTTAAATTCACTCACTTGCACATCTTGCTAACTAATCAATTAAAGTTAAAAAGTCTTAAATTTTTAAGAACCCAATTCACCCCCCCTCTTGGGTTGCCATCTGGGCCAACAATTGGTATCAGAGCTAGTGCTCATTTAGAATTTGATCTCACGATCAAGGGCTAAAGATCCATATGGCAACACAAATTGGTTCAAGTTTTGCTGAAGGTCATTCTACGAATAGACCTCCACTTTTTAATGGCTCAAACTATTCTTATTGGAAAGCTAGAATGAGGATATTCATTCAAGCTTCTGATTATGAGCTGTGGGGTGTTATAATTAATGGACCTAGTACACCCACACACCTTATTGATGGCACTATTGTTCCTAAACCCGAAAGGGATTGGAATGATAATGATAGGAGAATGGCACAACTAAATGCTAAGGCCATTAATATTTTGTATTGTTCCTTGGATTCAAATGAATTCAACCGAATCTCAACTTGTAATTCCGCAAAAGAAATTTGGGATAGGTTGGAAATTACTCATGAAGGAACAAACCAAGTAAAGGAATCAAAAATAAACATTTTGGTTCACAAATATGAATTGTTTACAATGGAACAAACTGAAACCATGACATGCATGTTCACTAGATTTACTGATATTGTGAATGGTCTGAAAAGTCTTGGTAGAATTTATTCTAATGCTGATCTTGTGCGTAAAATTCTTAGGTCTCTACCAAGATCGTGGGAAGCAAAAGTCACTGCCATCCAAGAAGCAAAGGACCTCAATACACTACCTTTAGAGGAGCTTCTAGGATCCTTAATGACCCACGAGTTAACAATGAAGCAGCATGTTGAGAAGGAAACAAAAAGAAGGAAAACTCTTGCCCTCAAGACTGCAGAAATGGAAGAGAGCAGCAGTGAAAGCAATGATGAAGATGATGAGGAAACTGCTCTCTTGGCCAAAAAGTTTAGAAGGTTTATGAGAAAAAGGCCATTTCATAAAAAGAAATTTGGAGCAAGATTTGAAGGAGAAAAGGATAAGAAAAAGGACAAGGAGAAAGAAAAAGAAAAGGAGCCCTTAGTATGTTATGAGTGCAAAAAGCCAGGGCACTTCAAGTATGACTGTCCTTTGCTGAAAAAGGCCTACAAGAAAAAGAAGAAAGCTTACATGGCAACATGGTCTGATGAATCTTCCTCGTCCGAAGAAGATGAGCAAAAGGAAGTTGCCAATATTTGCTTCATGGCCAACGACGATGACAACGACAATGAGGTAAGTTCTGAAAATTCAAATGATGATTTTACATTTGATGAAATGTTTGAGGCTTTCAATGAACTTATGATTGATTTTAAATCCTTAAAGAAAAAGTATAAGTTTTTGAAAAATGATAATATTAGTTTAGCTAAAAGTAAAAATGATTTAGCTTTAGAAGTTAAGAACTTAACTAATGAAAAAGATGAAATTAGGAAAGAAAGAGATAATCTTAATCAAGAAAAAGATTTATTAAAATCTGAAACTAAAAACTCAACTAAAGATTTAAAAGATCAACTAAAAACTTTAGCTTTAGATAAAGAACAGCAAGCTAAAGAAAATGACTCTCTTAAGAAAGACGTTAAAAAATATAAAGACATTGTTGAGAAATTTACCTTAAGTTCAACTAAACTTAACATGATCCTAGATAGTCAAAAAGCTGTTTTTGACAAAGCTGGTTTAGGATATAACACATTAAGGAAACAGAAATCTCTAAAGAATATTTTTATAAAAGCCAACCAAAGTAATATAACTTGTTTTAAATGTAATGAAAAAGGTCACAAATCCTTTGAATGCAAAACGTTAAAGAATAACAACAAGTTAAATATTAAAGCTAAGAAAATATGGGTTCCAAAAGGAACAATTTTTATTGCTGCTAACCATGAAGGACCCAAGAAAGCTTGGGTACCTAAGCATAAAGTTTAAATTATGTTGCAGGAATGTCTTGTAGCCAAAAGATCAAAGAAAAAGTGGTACCTTGATAGTGGCTGCTCAAGACATATGACGGGTGACAAAGATGAATTCATCACCCTGGAAGAAAAGAAAGGTGGAGTTGTGACGTTTGGCGACAACGGTAAAGGTCAAATTATGGGCCTTGGTAAAGTTCGCATAACTCCATCTATAGTTATTGATAATGTACTTTATGTTAATGGTTTGAAGCATAATCTAATAAGTATAAGTCAATTATGTGATAAAAATTTTAATGTTTCATTTAAATCTTCTATATGCACTGTAACTAATTCTATTGATGATAGCATTGTATTTACTGGTTATAGACATGGCAATGTTTACTTAGTTGACTTAGAAAAACTATCTTTGAGTGATCATTGCTTAATTGCTGACAATGCTAACATAAATAAAATTAGTTGGTTGTGGCATCGTAGATTAGGTCATGCAAGCACACACCTTATTTCAAAACTAATTAAAATGGATTTAGTTAAAGGATTACCTAAACTAGATTTTGAAAATAATAAAATATGTGATGCATGTCAATTTGGAAAACAAACTAGAAGTTCTTTTAAATCTAAAAATATTGTTTCAACTTCTAGGGGACTAGAGCTACTTCACATGGATCTTTTCGGACCAACTAGAACCACAAGTCTAGGATGAAAGAAATATGGTCTAGTGATTGTAGATGATTATTCTAGATATATTTGGGTAATGTTTTTAGCTCACAAAGATGAGACTTTCTCAATTTTCCTGAAATTCTTTAAGAAAGTCACAAATGAGAAAAACACTACTATAGTATCTCTAAGAAGTGATCATAGAACAGAATTTGAAAATCACCTATTTGAAAGTTTCTGCACTGAAAATGGAATTAATCATAATTTTTCAGCCCCTAGGACTCCACAACAAAATGGTGTAGTTGAAAGAAAAAATAGGACTCTAGAAGACATGGCCCGTACCATGCTATGTGAAAGCAACTTACCAAAGTATTTTTGGGCAGAAGCAATTAACACAGCATGTTACATCTTAAACAGAGCTTTAATAAGACCAATATTAAAGAAAACACCTTATGAATTATGGAATGAAAGAAAACCAAATATAAAATACTTTCATGCATTTGGATGTAAATGTTTCATTCATAATAATGGTAAAAATAACTTAGGAAAATTTGATGCTAAATCTGGTGAAGGAATTTTTCTAGGTTATTCAACAACTAGTAAGGCATATAGAATCTTTAACAAGAAAACCTTAGTAGTTGAAGAATCCATTCATGTAGTTTTTGATGAGTCTTTAGCATCTAATTCTGAAAAGCTTGATGATGAGGAAGATACAAACATAATTGAAAAAGATCTTGAAAAACTTAATATTGAAGTATCTTCTGATCATGAACAAGAGGCTAAAGATGATGATTCACATAAGGACGATGATGTCAATATTGATCATAATGATGTAGATCTTCCAAGAGACTGGAGATATGCTCATAGTCATCCCAAGGAATTGATTATAGGCGATCCATCTCAAGGGATAAGGACTAGATCATACATGAGAAATATAAGTAATCATCTTGCATTTGTTTCACAAATTGAACCTAAAACTATAGAAGAAGCTGAAAAAGATAATAATTGGATGTTAGCTATGCAAGAAGAACTAAATCAATTCACTAGAAATAATGTTTGGACCTTAGTTGAAAGACCTAAAAACCATTCAGTAATAGGATCAAAATGGATTTATAGAAATAAACTAGATGAAAATGGCATTGTAATTAGAAACAAAGCTAGATTGGTTGCTAAAGGATATAATCAAGAAGAAGGTATTGATTTTGATGAAACCTTTGCACCTGTAGCTAGATTAGAAGCCATTAGGCTATTACTAGCATTTGCATGTCATATGAACATTAACTTATTTCAAATGGATGTAAAAAGCGCATTTTTAAATGGATTTATTAATGAAGAAGTTTATGTAGAACAACCACCAGGCTTTGAAGATCACGAATTTTCAAATCACGTTTTTAAATTGCACAAAGCTTTATATGGTTTGAAACAAGCACCTAGAGCTTGGTATGATAGGTTAAGTAAATTCTTAATAGAAAATAATTTTACAAGAGAAAATGTTGATAAAACTTTGTTTTTGAAAAGAAAAAGTAAAGATTTACTTGTAGTACAAATATACGTAGATGACATTATTTTTGGTGCTACTAACGATTCTCTTTGTCAAGAATTTGCAAAGTTGATGCAGGGAGAATTCGAGATGAGCATGATGGGAGAACTCAACTTCTTCCTTGGACTCCAGATCAAACAAAGCAAAGAGAATCTTTATCAACCAAACCAAATACACAAGAGAACTACTCAAAAAGTTTGGTATGGAAACAATGAAACCCCTCGGAACTCCAATGAGTCCTTCATGCAAGCTGGACAAAGATGAAGAAGGTAAAAAGGTTGACCAAAAGTATTATCGAGGTATAATCGGATCCCTTCTTTATTTAACAGCAAGTAGACCAGATATCATGTTTTCAGTATGTTTATGTGCTAGATTTCAATCTGAACCTAAAGAATCACATTTAATAGCTATTAAAAGAATTTTAAGATATCTAAATGGAACTAAAAATGTAGGTTTATGGTATTCTAGAGATTCCACATTAAACCTAATTGCATATTCAGATTCTGATTATGCTGGATGTAAATTAGATAGAAAAAGCACAAGTGGTGCATGCCAATTCTTAGGTAGTAACTTAATCACATGGTTTAGCAAAAAGCAAAATTCAGTTGCATTATCAACTACTGAAGCTGAATATGTAGCAGCTGGAAGTTGCTGTGCGCAAATCCTATGGATTAAGCGACAACTTGAAGACTATGGTATCACACTTAATAAAACTCCCATAAGATGTGATAACACTAGCGCAATCAACCTAACTAAAAATCCAATTCAACACTCAAGAACAAAACACATAGAAATTAGATATCATTTTATAAGGGAACATATAGCTAATGATGAAATTTGTTTAGATTATGTAAACACAGAAGAACAATTAGTTGACATATTCACTAAACCTTTAAATAAAGAAAGATTTTGTTATCTTAGAGGAGAATTAGGAATTTGTTACCCTTTTGAGTAAATTTTGAAACCTCTAAGGAAATATATCTAGAATTCTTTCAAATTCTCAAAATCTTAAGGAAATCTCATCTAGAACTCATATCAATTTGATCTATCAAAATCTATGATTTTTAATCATACCCAAAGATCAAATCCGGGTTCATTTCAGACATTCAAAAATTTCGATTTTTTTTCTGAAATGGTTTCGGAGCCGACTCGAGAGTTTCGGAGTCGACTCGAGTTTCTGCTGAAACTCAGGAGTCGACCCCTTCTCTGAGCGAGTCGACTCGAGATCGTGTCTGTGATCTATGACTTACTCGAGCCGACTCTATGCTTTGTGCGAGTCGACTCGATGTGGTCCCAAATCGCTTATTTAGGGCACGAGCCGACCCATCGATAGATTCCAATCATTCCAAATCATCTCAAAACCCTCCAAAACCTTTCAAACTTTCCGAAATCTTCCAAAAACCTTGAACAAACATTCCACCTTGAATCAATGGCCCCCAAAACCCGTGGTGCCAGTAGTAGCCGTGCCGGGATGAAAAGGAAGAAGACCGTGCGTCGACCCGTCCGCGAGCCGACTCCGGAATCTTCGTCTGCTTCCTCTTCGGATGATTCACCTGCTCCTACTATCTCTACTCCTCAGGTAGACCATTTTGCAAGTAGGGTCATTACCACTGGAAGGAAGTTTGATTTCGATTTGTTTGAGAGAGAAGGATTACTTGTAGGTTCACAGTTGAGAGAAATGGGGTTTGAGAAAATATGCTCCCTAGACTGTCCGACATATCCTGCACTGGTAAAAGAGTTTTATAGAAATTTAACTAGAGGGGACAATGGTCTGGTCAGTACTGTTAGAGGAATTGGTTTGAATGTCACTGCCGTCATTCTTTCTAAGCTATTGGACTTACCCCTATCAGGACCCTCCACCTTTGACCCAGAGGATAGGTCTCCTGCCCTCACCAGATTATTGAATAGAAACTTTGAAGGATTTGAAGAAGTTTTTGCCAGTTAGCTGCCACTGGACTTAAGATTGCTTCATAACATTTGCAGCAGAATTCTATTCCCTAAGACAGGCCGGTTTGACTACTTATCTGAGAGGGATATCTTTATCATGGATGCTGTAGTTTCAGGGAAGCCAATCAACTTACCCATCATGATATTATGGTATATAGCTGATTGTGGAAGTAAGAGGAAATCCTATCTTCCCTATGGTATAATCTTGACTCAGTTATTCAGAAGCCAAGGGATTGTTTTTAGTGATAGTGAGCCCAAGAAAAATTTGAGACATACTGACTACTACTCATTGGCCACTATTCACCGCATGGGCTTCAGGAAAGTAAATGGTAATTGGATAAGAAAAGGTCAAGATGATGTTAGAGATGAGGACAGAGTTGAAGACATTGGAGCTGAGGTCGAGGCTGGACCTTCTGTTGCTGGACCGTCTGAGGCAGGACCTAGCATGCATTATTCTCCTCCACCTCAGGCTTCATCTACTTCTATGAGATTTTCAGATGAGCAGTTATGTCAACTTAGATCTATGTTTGCTGAGTTTGATAATCAAAGGAAAGATGAAATTGGTCAATTAAGAGAAGACATTAGAGAATTAAAGGAAGATATCATTTCAAGACTTGACTTATTTTCATTCTCTATTGGTACTCATGTGGATTCACTCAATGCTGAGCTTAAGAATATCTTTGAAAGACTTCAAGGGATAGCCGATGGATCCAATGTGTATCTTGATAGAACCAATCAGTTAAGAAGAGATATTGATGCAGCAGTTGATCAAATTCAAGTAACCATGAATGACTTTAACAAATCTCAAAAGGATGATATCATGGAGATGATTGGACACTTAAAGAGTTTAATTTTCAAGCGTGTCAAATGAATTTGATACTTATCTTAGTTTGTATCTCTAGATTTCCTTCCTAGATTGTATCTAGGAAATTTTGCTTTAATATAAATGTATTTAAACTTTGATGAATCTAAGTTGGTTTAAATTTGATTCCATGAGCTTGTATTACATTTTGATGTATTTTGACGTACTCTTGAAGTAATGAGAAAAGTTATGTTCATCTCAATTATGAGTACACTTAAATATCTTTGATTGCTTATGTTTAATCTTGAATGTCTCAATACTGAATTGATAACTTAAATGCTGAATGAATTCGAATGAATTAATCAAGTTGATGCTCTGATGCATTTCAACCTTTTTGTTGATTACAAAAAAGGGGGAGAGATTTATATGAATTATTTGTATATTGCATCATCTTTTTAATTGCCCTAATTAAATAAGGGGGAGAGAATTAAATAAGAAAAAGGTTATTTGGCTTAAGTTTTTAAATTTAAAATTTTTTTTAATTATAGAATTGAGGTTCTTAGGAGGAGCTACCTCATTGAGGGGGAGCTTTTCCATGAACACAAAAGCTGACTTTGGTATCATAAATCTTTCAATGTTATAATGCATATACTCAATGTTTTTGTCATCATCAAAAAGGGGGAGATTGTTGAGAAATTATTGAATCATAATTGCCCCAACTTTATTGATTTTGATGATTTCCAAAAGCCATAAGTATTTTAAAGAAAACAATGAGTTTATCTATCAAAAATCTTGAGCTTATTCAAAAAGAAACCAATGGACTCTAAATGGTTTAATTCACTGATTTTTGAATCAATTTGAAAGAGATGTTTTCAAACTCTATTTTGAGATCTTGAAAAGAAATTCTTACATAATATATTTTAATCTATGATTTCTTGAAACATGTCTTGAATTCATGCTTAATGACATATTTACTGTGTTCAAGTCAAAATATCATTTAAAATTATTTTAATATAATTGGGACGAGCTTTAAAGTCAATCAGAACATTTTTCTGATTTTTGTATCGCTCCCGAGCCGACTCAAGGGTTCCCGAGTCGACTCCCCAACTGTCTGAGTTTCAATGTTGTCCTGAGTCGACACTTGAGTTTTCAAGAGTCGACCCCTGAAACCTTCGCGAGCCGACTCAAGACTGTGCGAGCCGACTCGACTCAGACACCAGAAAGTCTCATTTTTGAGCACTTCTCGAGTCGACTCCCCATGTTCCTCGAGTCGACTCCCAACTTTCGCGAGCCGACTCTTCTGTTTTCGCGAGTCGACCCTTCAATGTTTTAAAATGTTTCTATTTTGGTAATCGACCTCGAGCCGACTCCCTCAGTGCTCGAGTCGACTCCACGAATTCTGGGCGCGATTTTTAACGATGACACATCAGCCCCAACGGTTAGTTTTTTGAATAACGGCTATTTTTCCTTGACTCTAACGGATATATTTTTGCAGATTCTATAAATAGAGGAGTTCTTTTCAAATCAAGACAACCAAGAGAAAATCAAAAAGAGAGAAAAGAATATCATTTGAAAAGAGGGAAAAACAGAGCATATTGGAAAAATCATTTAGCTCAAAGAAGAGTGTTTCAAAAGGAGTGAAATCCAAGTGAAAGTTTCGTCTACTCCTTCTCATCAATCCACAAGAGCCAAAAGAAAATCCACAAGCATTTCAAAGGCAAATCAGCGGATTTTCAAAAGAAGAAAAAGCTTCATTTCAACTCCAAAGACTTCAACGGTCAAGAATCTAGCTGAGGCGTGATTCAACACTTCTAGAGGAGTTAAAGAGAAGAAGGGAGAAAGCCCAAGCATCTACCATCTGCAAATACACTCAGGCTTTTCTAACCTTTTATATTTTGTACTTCATTTGTATATTTGCTCAAGGGGAGCACTTTCTTGTTCAAACACTATCATTATTATTTGTTTGCTGATTCAATCAGTGGATTGAATTAGTAGAGGTTGGTATACCTCGTTGCAAGCCGGAGTGCTTGTGTTGGGTTAGTTGTAAGCCCAAAGAAAAACAACGTGTAGGGTTTTGTGCTGGTAAGCCCGAGTTAAAACCAGCTGGGTTCGTTGTGCACCCGGTAAAACAACAAGTTTGAGTTGTGAGCTTGGAAAACAACTCGGCTGTAATCTAGAGAGATTATAGTGTGGACCCAAGTGAATCTTGGGAGTGGACGTAGGTGCTGGTTGCACCGAACCACTATAAAATTATCTTGTGTTTGCCGTGCCTTATTTTCTCTATCTCTATCTCTCTTTATTAATTGCTTGTTCATTGCCTATTAGTTAAATTCACTCACTTGCACATCTTGCTAACTAATCAATTAAAGTTAAAAAGTCTTAAATTTTTAAGAACCCAATTCACCCCCCCTCTTGGGTTGCCATCTGGGCCAACATGAGCTACGGAAGCCCGGAAGGGGCCGAGCTACGGAAGCCCGGAGGAGGCCGAGCTACGGAAGCCCGGAGGAGGCCGAGCCATGGAAGCCCGAAGGAGGCCGAGCTACGGAAGCCCGGAGGAGGCCGAGCCACGGAAGCCCGGAAAAGGCAAAGGGAGGAGGTTAGCCTTAGCCGCCTCGCACGGACATTGATAACAGATTGGCGCTAGAGGAAGGGTCTCAAGTCCCGTTAAAACTTGAAGAAAGGAGACAAGGATCCCGATCCGGAGAAGAACCTCTCTGATGGCCAACCGGAAGAGAGCAACCTCTGATGCCCAAGATCAGGTCGCCTCCCAGAGGCCTGATCCGACTGGCGCCACAGCGCCACAACCCCCACCTGTCGAGACTCCGTCGCCGCCTGCCATTCCGGTGACCCAGGACCAGTTTGCTACACTGGTCCAGCAAGTCCAGGCCCTTACCCATCTGGTACAGGAGCCTTGCGGCTCCTCCTGCTTCGAATCCTCAGAAAGAAGCGGCGACTTCTTCTTCGCCGGCAACCTCCTCCTCTGATCCGCATGAATCAGCGGATCCCCCACATCGCCCCAGGGGGGACAAACCGGTCCCTCGAACCGGTTATGATAGGGATCCTCCCAGATCTCGGCGAGCCCGCTCCCTCTCCCGGCGACGTCTCACCATGATTCGACGCCATCCTTGCGGTTCTCGCGCCCAGCCCCTCCTCTAGCCGGTGAGGAGGAGATCCGCCGTCAGATCCAAGAGATGCGTCAGGAGCTGGACGCCGCCAAGCAGACCCATCTGCCCCAGCCCAAAGCAGAGCAGGGCATCCCTTTCTCTAAGGGAATCATGGAGGAAGTGATTCCCTCCCACGTTAAGCTGCCAACCGTCGAGCCCTATCACGGCTCCACTGATCCGGACGACCATCTCAGCAGCTTCCGGTCAATAATGATGTTCCACGGAGCATCTGATGCGATCCTCTGCCGAGCCTTCCCATCCACCCTCAGAGGATCCGCCCGAACCTGGTTCAACGCCTTGAAACCGGGTTCCATTGATTCATTCGACGAGCTGAGCCACCTTTTTATTGGCCAGTTCGTCAGCAGCCGCCGCCACCGACGGAGATCCGACTCCCTCTCCGAAGTCAAGCAAGAGAGGGGGAGTCCTTGAGAAATTATCTTGGCCGTTTCAACAAGGCCATGTTGGAGGTGGACCACCTTAATCATGAGGTGGCTATGTCCGCCCTAGCGGGGGGAGTTTCAAAGGAGAGCGACTTCTATTTGGCAATGGAGGTCAGCTACCCCCCATGTCTGTCTGATATGATGGCCCTTGCGGACAAGTACGCTCGGGTCGAGGAGTCGCGGAGAGTGGCCCGCGCTGAGCAGCAAGAAAGAAGCAAGAGCCCAAAGTTCCCGACAGACACCGCCCTGTCCGTCGGCCAAGTCCCCCCGCCGCCAAAGAGTCCCTCCGCTGCCGCCAAGGAATCGCTCCCGGAGTCCCCCAGGCGATTCGATCGCTACACTCCGCTGACTGTGCCCCGGGCGCAATCCTCATGGAGATAGAGCGCCAGCTTCCCCGACCAGTACCTCTCCGAGGGAACCCGACCCGAAGAGATCCCGCCAAGTACTGCCGCTACCATAGGGACATGGTCATGACACTGAAGAATGCTGGCAGCTGAAGAATGAGATCGAGAGACTGATTCGGCGGGGACGGCTTGGACCAGTTCAGAAGGGCACCCGAGCCGCAGCAGCAAGGAGGTGATCGCCAGCCCGAGCTCCCACAACTCCCTCCTCCACCAAATCCGCCCGTGGTTGGCCGTATCAACATGATTGAAGAGGCCGGCGGATCGAGCTCCAGGGGCAACGGTGATGCACCGGTGCCAAAGAAGGCACGCACGGGCGAGCTCTCCTTTTCTGATGATGATCTTCTTGGGATACAGCTTCCCCATGATGACGCACTTGTTGTATCCCTTAAATTTGAACAATTATGATGTAAGCCGAATCCTGGTTGATAGTGGAAGCTCGGTAAACGTTTTGTACCTCGGTGTGTTTGCCAGGATGAAATTGCTCATGGAAAACCTTCGAGCCGTGGATTCCACCCTGATGGGATTCACCGGCGACGTCATCATCCCAGAAGGAATCGTCACCCTGACGGTCCGCGCAGGAACCTGGCCCCTTGTAACCATTGTACAGACCGACTTCCTAGTGACCGACCTCAGGTCCCCATATAACGCCATATTCGGCAGGCCCGGCTTGATGTCTCTTAAGGCGGTTGTCTCTATCCCGCATCTGTCGATGAAGTTCCCCACCGAGCAAGGAGTTGGAGTGGTTCGGGGAAGTCAAGCCATGGCTCGGCAATGTTTTGTCACGAGCCTTCAGTCCAGAATTCCCGAGGTTGACGGGCTAGACGCTCGCGAGGATTTCGCCGAACAACGGGGAGAACCGGTGGAAGAGCTGGAAGAAGTACCGCTGGACGAAGCTCGGCCCGACCGAACCATAAGGATCGGGTCGCTACTTGAGGAGAGCCTCGTCGCAGATTGATCAGTTCCTCCAAAGCAATGCGGACATCTTCGCCTGGACCGCCTCCGACATGCCAGGAATTAACCCCGAGGTCCTCGTCCATCGTCTCAATGTGGACGAGATGCACAGGCCTGTTAAGCAGAAGAAAAGAAGCTTCGCCCCAGAGCGGCAAAAAGCCATTGAAGAAGAGGTCGACAAACTCATCAAAGCCAACTTTGTCCGAGAGGTAATTACCCCAATTGGCTGTCAAATGTCGTCATGGTGAAAAAGTCGAATGGCAAATGGAGGATCTGCATCGACTTCACCGACCTCAACAAGGCATGCCCAAAGGACAGCTTCCCCCTCCCTCGGATCGACCAGCTCGTGGACGCCACCTCAGGCCACCAAATGCTGTCATTCATGGATGCCTATTCGGGCTACAATCAGATCCGGATGGCCCCCGAAGATGAAGAAAAGACCGCCTTCATAACCGACCGAGGTACCTACTGTTACCGAGTTATGCCTTTCGGTCTTAAAAATGCAGGAGCGACCTACCAGCGGCTGGTCAACAAGGTGTTCAAGGAGCAAATCGGCCGGAACATGGAGGTGTATGTGGATGATATGCTGGTCAAAAGCAAGGAAGCGCTGCGGCATGTTGAGGACCTCGCGGAGAGCTTTGCCACGCTGCGCAAATATGGAATGAAGCTCAACCCAACCAAGTGCGCCTTCGGCGTCAATTCTGGGAAGTTCCTCGGATTCATGGTCTCCCAGCGCGGTATCGAGGCTAACCCTCAGAAGATTCAAGCTCTCCAACAAATGGCGCCCCCAGCGTCCATTAAAGAGGTCCAGCGCCTAACCGGGAGATAGCGGCCCTTAACCGCTTCGTGGCTCGGTCAGCCGAGAGATGCCTCCCCTTCTTCAAAACTCTCCGATCGGCCAAAAATTTCCAATGGACTCCTGAGTGCCAGAAATCATTTCAAGATCTCAAGAAGTACCTCGGCTCGCCTCCACTTCTCAGTAGTCCGGTCCCAGGGGAGACTCTATTTTGTATCTGGCCGTTTCCGAGGGAGCAGTTTGTTCGGTGCTAGTCAAAGAAGAAGGCAAGATCCAGAAGACCGATCTACTATGTGAGTAGGCTGCTCCGCGACGCGGAGACGAGGTACACCAGGATTGAGAAAATAGTGCTTGCCTTATTACCTCGTCCGGAAGCTGCGACCATATTTCCAAGCACATTCAGTGACGGTCCTGACCGATCAACCCATCAAAGCGGTGATCCACCGTCCAGAAACATCGGGGAGGATGACCAAATGGGCCGTCGAACTAAGCGAGCATGACATACAATTTCAACCTCGCCCAGCCATCAAAGCTCAAGTGCTGGCCGACTTCCTCCTTGAGTGCACCATCCCGGAAGACGGCTCTACCCCAGAAGTCCCGAAGGCCAAAACCTGAAGCTCGGTGGCTCCTTCACGTCGATGGGTCGTCCAACGCCCATTACTCCGGTGCGGGTTTGGTTCTCACCAGCCCGAGGGGATGATCTTCGAGTATGGCATCCGATTCTCCTTCCCGGCTTCCAACAACGAAGCCGAGTACGAGGCCCTATTACTGGTCTCCGGATCGCCCGCAACCTGAAGGTGGAAAAGCTTAGCGCCTTCACCGACTCTCAGCTGGTGGCCGGCCATGTGCGAGGGGAGTTTGAAGCCCGAGAACCCAATATGGTTCGGTATCTCCAAGAGGTGCGCAGCCTACTTCCTCACTTTTCAGAGTTTGAAATCATTCAAATTCCTAGATCGGAAAACGCCCGTGCCGACCTACTCTCCCGATTGGCAACCACGGAGACAATGGATGCTGAACAAAAATTCCATCTGGAGACTCTGGAGAAGCCGAGTATCACGGAAGCTGACCGGGTGATGCAAATCGAGCCGAACCATCCTGGTTCGACCCTATCCTCAGCTATCTTAAAGAAGGGTCGCTCCCGTCCGACCGAAGGGAGGCCAGGAAATTGAAGCTGCAGGCGACCCACTATGTATTGATCGACAGCCAGCTTTACAAGCGGTCTTTCTCCATGCCGCTGCTCAGATGCCTCCGCCCATCCGAGGCGGACTACGCTCTACGGGAGGTACATGAAGGGATCTGCGGCAACCATCTGGGAGGCCGGTCCCTGTGTCACAAAGTGCTACGCGCAGGGCTATTATTGGCCGACCATGCAGAAAGATGCGGACGATCTAGTCCGAGCCTGTGACGCCTGCCAGAGGCATTCGAGCATCCAGAGGCTCCCCTCCGCCGAGCTAGTTTCCATATCCTCCGCTTGGCCCTTTGCCAAATGGGGGATGGACATCCTCGGCCCATTCCCGTTGGCGACGGGACAGCGAAAATTCTTATTTGTCGCCATTGACTACTTCACCAAATGGGTTGAAGCGGAAGCCGTTGCCAAATCACCGAAGCCCGGGCCAGAGACTTTGTGTGGAGGTCCATCATCTGCCGGTTCGGCCTCCCCCACACCATAATCACCGATAACGGCAAGCAGTTCGACAATTCCAAATTCCGCCAATTCTGCGAAGAGCATGGAATTCGTCACCACCTTACTTCGGTCGGACACCCAAGCCAACGGAGCGGCCGAGGTAACCAACAGGACTCTCCTCCAAGGAATCAAAGCTCGCCTCTCTAGAGCCCAAGGCAGGTGGGCAGATGAGCTGCACCATGTCTTGTGGGCCTATCGCACCACTCCGAGAATCCCAACGGGCGAGACCCCATTCCGAATGGCTTTCGGTACGGAGGCCGTCATCCCTGTGGAAGTGGGCCTCCCATCTTTGCGGGTGGAGAGTTACTCGGAAGAAGCCAGCAACGAGCAACTCCGCACCAACCTCGACTTGGTGGAGGAAGTCAGAGAGAAGGCCCGAATCAGGACGGCCGCCTATCAACAGAGGGTGGCTCGGTACCATGCCTCCAGAGTTAAGGGGAAACCTTTCCTTCCTGGCGACCTTGTCCTCCGGAAAGCCTCTGTATCCAAACCGCTGGAGCAAGGAAAGCTGGCGCCGAACTGGGAAGGCCCGTACCAAGTCACGGAGGTCATTGGGCCAGGAACCTACAAGCTGCAGGACCTCGAAGGGAAATCCGTCCCCCGAACGTGGAACTCGGACAACCTCCGCAAATACTATCAATAGGGTATGTCCTTTACGCCCTTTGCTTATTTTCCCACAACTTATTCTGTGAATCGATTATATCCCATATTGCCATAAATCGTAAATGGAAATAGATGCTGCTTACCAATCCTCGGCACGACCGAGCTATCTGCTTGAACAGGAAAATCTCCGAACCTTGGCAGGGCCAAGTAAAATATTTCTCCGAACCTCGGCAGGGCCGAGCAACAAATCTCCGAACCTTGGCAGGGCCAAGTAAAACATTTCTCCGAACCTCGGCAGGGCCGAGCAACAAATCTCCGAACCTTGGCAGGGCCAAGTAAAACATTTCTCCGAACCTCGGCAGGGCCGAGCAACAAATCTCCGAACCTTGGCAGGGCCAAGTAAAACATTTCTCCGAACCTCGGCAGGGCCGAGCAACAAATCTCCGAACCTTGGCAGGGCCAAGTAAAACATTTCTCCGAACCTCGGCAGGGCCGAGCAACAAATCTCCGAACCTTGGCAGGGCCAAGTAAAATATTTCTTCGAACCTTGGCAGGGCCGAGCAACAAGTCTCCGAACCTTGGCAGGGCCAAGTAAAATTTCTCCGAACCTCGGCAGGGCCGAGCAACAAATCTCCGAACCTTGGCAGGGCCAAGTAAAACATTTCTCCGAACCTCGGCAGGGCCGAGCAACAAATCTCCGAACCTTGGCAGGGCCAAGTAAAACATTTCTCCGAACCTCGGCAGGGCCGAGCAACAAATCTCCGAACCTTGGCAGGGCCAAGTAAAATTTCTCCGAACCTCGGCAGGGCCGAGCAACAAATCTCCGAACCTTGGCAGGGCCAAGTAAAATATTTCTCCGAACCTCGGCAGGGCCGAGCAACAAATCTCCGAACCTTGGCAGGGCCAAGTAAAATTTTCTGAACCTCGGCAGGGCCGAGCAACAAATCTCCGAACCTTGGCAGGGCCAAGTAAAATATCTCTCCGAACCTCGGCAGGGCCGAGCAACAAATCTCCGAACCTCGGCGGGGCCGAGCAACGAATTCTTCGAGCCATGGCAAGGCCAGGTAAAAACACTCGGGCTAAAACCCCGCAAAAGGGTCTGGAACCATGGGCCTCGACCAAAGCCGAACGGCCCCCAAATAGTCCCGAAAACTTCGTCCGGTTTAAAAACGAGCACGTTGAGTAAAAAACCATTGACGCGAAGAAAAGCCACCATTGGCAAACCCACTCTCGAGGCCATCGAGCCCCACATAGTCGGCCAAGGCCCCAGGCTGGTTAGACGATTTCCCTCTCTGACAGTAGAAAACTTTTGGGTGATCCCCCTGTAACCCATCATTCAAAGATCCACCACGAAAAAACGACGGGGCTGGGACCAAACCGACACCCATTCCGTCGACGAGTAAAGGTAAACTTCTCAAAGAGAGGAACTTCAAAAAAGTCTATTTTCATTCAAAAGAAGAGAGCTACAAAAGACGCAAAAGCAAAACAAGGAACGGGCAAAGGCCCCGGAGTCAGTCGCCCCCAGAGGCCAGTAACTCCTCCAGACGTCCCGTCAGGTCAGGCCACCTGCTGACGGAGGGACACGATCTCCTCCCTCTGCCGGTCCATTATCCGGCGTAGGTTCCGCCTCCCGACCGAGACATCCAAGAGTTCCTCGGCAGTCCTCGCGAGCTGCTCATTGATTGCAAAGCCAGACGCGAGGGTCAGCCCATCGACGGTGATGGAGGTACTCCTCCCCTCCGAACGCGGCGGCCGCTGACCGAGGAATACGAATCACTCGGCGATCGCGCTGGAGAGGCCATTCTTTTCGGAGCTCAGACCGAGGGATGGCCGAAACCAATCCCCCTCGGTCATATTTATACCCGCCAGGAGGTATCCCGATCAGCCGCGCCGCAAACGCCGACCTATGAGAGTTTGCCATGTGTCACCATTCTAATGCGTAAGGAATCCAAAGAGTCGCGCCCTATCCCGAGTAAGATCGATAAGCGCAAGCAGATTGTTCGGGGGTTCCCCAGGCGAACATTTTCCGATCTGTCGCCCCACACATTAAACGCATTTGACGCTTCCCCAGGCTGCTTAATACGCCCTTCTTCCTCGAAAAACGTGGAAGTCCGTCGCTCGGCCGATAACTTGCCCTCTCGGAAAGAGCAGCATCGCCAATAAAAGCGTGACAATACGCCGCCCGTTCCGCTCGGGCGCCCCCTTTATCAAGCGCCACGTGGACCTAACGCCGTGGCCTGCAACGGCGGCTGAATCGCTCCCTCCGAGCTACAAAATTCTCTGAACCTCGGCAGGGCCGAGCCACCAATTCTCCGAACCTTGGCAGGGCCGAGTAAAATGTTCTCCGAACCTCGGCAGGGCCGAGCTACAAAATCCTCCAAACCTCGGCAGGGCCGAGCTACAAAATTCTTCGAACCTTGGCAGGGCCAAGTAAAATGTTCTCCGAACCTCGGCAGGGCCGAGCTATAAAATCCTCCGAACCTCGGCAGGGCCGATCTACAAAATTCTTCGAACCTTGGCAGGGCCAAGTAAAATGTTCTCCGAACCTCGGCAGGGCCGAGCTACAAAATACTCCAAACCTCGGCAGGACCGAGCTACGAGATTCTTCGAACCTTGGCAGGGCCAAGTAAAATGTTCCCCGAAACTCGACTATCCATAGTGACTGGTTCCTTGAACCATGACGAAAAAGGATGCGAATTCCCTGAGCTTCGGCCAAGGCCGACCTACGATAAATCGGGTTCTAGAAAAAGCGAAGCGCAAAAACACCAAGTTTCCGACCAGAGCAAGGGGCGTGTTTCCCCGAATGATCTACGAATCGCCGAATACGAACCTCGATTAGTTCGGGTGGCGTGAGATCCTCGTCCAAGGATGAACGGAACGCTTTTGTACCCCACAAACAACAATGACTACAAGTTCGACACAAGAAAAGATAGAGATCAAAAAATAGAACATAACTCTCTTTATTGCCGATCAAGATCAGTTACAAATGCCTCACGGGCATTACAAGAGCATTGAAATGCGTGAAATAAAAGCAAGTACAAAACTCAGGCAACTAGACAGTCGTGATCGCATCCGATCGGTTAGGGCCGATAATTGCCCGTCGACACGGACCAATAGCTGCGACTGGCTTCAAGTGGTGGTGATATCTCGGCGACCCAACCGAGATATCTGGATGGCCATCCCAGACCACCCAACTGGGAGACCCCTCGGCGAGCGGGTGGGAAGCCAGCGGACCTTGGCGTTAGAACGCCCTCCCAAATCGGGCGCGTGCCGCCGCGCCCCACCGAATCTCAAGGACAAGGAGTCGGCGAACGGCGCGCTTTCACCCCCCTTCCCGTGTGATAAAAGATTCCCCAGGCGGCTGAGCCCGGAAATCCAAATCGAGGAAGGAGGAGAAGTTCAAGCGAGGCATGGGAGGCCCGCATGCACTTCCGACCCTGCGTCTCCGAGCAGGAGCCGCAGAGATCGCACAGGAAGCGCATATGTGCGCTCTCCGTATGATCTCTGCGCCCCCCATGTGCGCTCTCCATGTGATCTCCGGGACTCATCCCCTAAGGGCGAGCCATTCTTCAGCAGCTCCCCGGTCGCCCCAGCTGTCCAGCGGCAAGGAGCCCACGAGAGGAAAACTTGGCCCTCCCACTTGCAACAATAAAGAAGCGAGCATAACGGAAACTCTAATGGAAAATACGCTTTGGGGACAACCAGATGAGACCCCCTTTCTCCCCCTTTTTATAGGCAGGAAAGACTCGGGATGAGCTATCAGAGCTGAGAGTCCCGAGATTCAAACACCTGTCCCACGCCTCCACATGGTCCCTCAGGGTGAACGCAGCACCCCACTGCGCGCCAAGCCCACCGCCTTAGTTGTGACGTGTACGGAGATCCCTTCCTGATCCCGAATCACAGCCAGTAAATGCAGGAAATCGTCCGCTGACGCTTCGAAAACCGATGGGCTTAGAAAATCGTCCTTTGAAAAAGTACTGTCCAATAGTGGACGGTTGCGTGCACGTCGCGACGAGGTAGCCTGCATGGAAAAAGAGCACCTTTCGGAAAGCTCTGATGCAGCTTTATGCCCCCCACTGTGCCGTATCACCGCTTCTAGTAAAGTAAAAACCGAATTGCCTGCGGGACAGCAGGGCGCTGGCAGGATGGCAGGAAGCGCGAAAACCTATTTTTTTCGTCGGCCCCAGCCGACCTATTTTGTCTGTCGGCCCCAGCCGACCCATTTCGTCTGTCGGCCCCGGCCGATCTATTTCGATCCGTCGGCCCCAGCCGACCCATTTCGTCTGTCGGCCCTGGCCGACCTATTTCATCTGTCGGCCCCTGCCGACCTATTTTATCTGTCGGCCCCAGCCGACCTATTTTGTCTGTCGGCTCCAGCCGACCTATTTTATCCGTCGGCCTTAGCCGACCTACTTCGCCTGTCGGCCCTAGCCGACCCACTTTGTTCGTCGGTCCAAACCGACCTATTTTGCCTATCGGCCCGAGCCAATACGTTTTCCTGGTCTCGAATTAAAGGTGGCCCAAGGGTATCAGCGAGCCATGGGCCGCTCACCATTGAGGCGAGGCTAAACGACAGCGAAATCACGCAAGAAAGACACTCAAATCGAAACAGGAAATTCTTTCACTATGAAATGTCGGGCAAATATCTAAAGAACGAAGATACACGAACAGTTCTTAAGAACCAGGAGCTGTATCAGCTTTAGGAGGGCCCTCAGTTACATCTGTGGAAGTATGACTGGACCCACCCTTCTCCAATACTCTTGCCCCCTCGGCGGCAACCTGCGACCGCCCCTCAGAAACTGCAGCTTCGCCGGGGCCAGGGGCGGCGCCGAATTCGGCGTCAGAAGCATCATCGTATTCGTCTTCATCTTCTTCTGCGGACTCGCCATCTTCGGAATCTTCAGCACTCAGGAAGGAAAGGTCCCATTCCGGGTGCTCGTTAAGAATTTGCTGTTTGCACTCCTCCTTCCCATGAAGGAAGGCGTCAACGCTGATAGCGTCTTGCCTCCCTCTGAGTATGGCGTGCTGCATCTTGGTCTCCGCTGTCTGCTTCTCAGCCTCGATCACCTGGGCCTTCAGGATGACGTTTTGCTCCTCGAGCCTGCTAGCCCGCGTCTCGAGCTCCGAGCTCCTATCGCGAGCGGACGCAAGCTCACCTTGAAGAGCCCGAACCTCCGACTCCATCTTTGCTATCTGAAAAATCCAAAATCAGATCAGCATTGCGAGAGCCCAACCGAAAAAACAAAAAGAGTAAAATAAGAGCGTACCTCCCCCTCTCGCTTGGCCAACCGTTTGGCCAACTCTTCTGCCTCGCTCCTGGCTCTCGTCCTGTCAGCCCCTATCAGCTCAACCCTCTCCTGCAGAGTGCCGATCTTCAGTTGTCTAGCTTCGGCGTCCCTTCGGGCCTGGGATAACTCGGCGCTCACCCGAGCTATCGTCCCCTGGTCCCACCTAGCACTCTCCCTCAAATGGGCGATTTCACCATCACGCCGTTTCAGTTTCTCCTCCACTTCGCCGAGCATCCTCGCCAAACGCCTTCTTTCCTCGTCGGCCTCTCTCCCCAGCCGGCTTATACTTTCGCCGTGTTCCTGCCGCATCGCCGCCACCTCCGCGGAGTGTTTTGACTCAATTCTGGCCAACTCCAAGCACGCATTGTCGTTCTTCGCCAGGAGTTCCTCTAACTCCTCCACCCTGCGCTTATGCTTGGACACCTCCGCCAGAGCGACCTGGTGTGCCGCCCTTGCCCCCTTCAAGTTCCTATCCATCGTGTCCATGAGCTCTTCGAACAGCTCAGACACCTTCAGCCGCGATTGGAGCTCGACATTCTCCCTCCGAGCCTGGACACTGGCCCCCGTCGCCAAACTCAAGCGCCAGCAGATCGCCCGGGAAAGCAAAACACTCTGCAAAGGCAAAAATTGAATAAGAGGCCACGATGGGATCAATCGAGAAACGTCTACCGCACAAGAAAAATAACTCACCCGCGAGGCATAGGCCCGGGTCATCCTCATCAAGGTTGTGTTATCGATGTCGGGAAGAAGATGGATACTATCTGCCACGCCTTGCTGCCCAAACGCAGCATCGACCAGCCCCAGGTCGGCAAACTTGTCCCCCGAAGGGTCCGCGCCCGGATACAAGGCCGATCTTATCATGGCAGAGAACGCCTCCTCGATACTAGCGTCCGAGCTGCCGAATGGGCCAACCCCGCCTGAAGGACCAGCCTGGGTGGCCTCCGCCTGAGAGGCCTTCAATCTCCCGGCCTCCTCCGTCAAGGCCCTGGCTTGGGTTTCTTCAGATATTTCAGCCAGCCCAAGCGCCAGCCTCCCCAAAACCTTTCTCGAAGAAGCTCCCAATGCGGAGCTCCCGCCTTGCTGCGTCTCCTCCTTCGACACCCCTCCCTCGATCACCGCCATTTGTGTCTCCGCCGCCGGGCCCTCCGAAATCCCGGCCTATTCCACCACTTGCGTCTCCTCCGCAGGCTCCCCCGAAGCCTCAGTCTGACCTGCCTCACTACTATCGTGTTCCCCTGCAGAGAGGCCGAGAGAAAGTTCCCCCTGAACCTCCCCGGCTGCGGCCGCCACTTCTTCCTCTCCTGCTGGAGCCGGCGGCGATCCTGCGGGGACGGCAACCCCCTCAACAACAGTCCCCTTCTAAATCCGCCGCCGTTTCCTCTTTCAGGGGGACGCGGTTGGATGAGCCATCGGAGCCTCATCTGAGCTGTCCGATATCTCCAACACGAGAGGGTCGGAGGCCATAACCGCCCTCCCCGGGCTCTCCTTCGCCCCCGGCGCTTCTGCCATAACTGCCCCGGCATCCGGCGGACTCCTCGCGGAAGCATGAGCCCTTTTTACGGGCCGGCCGCTGTCCGCACCGCTACCTTCCCCGGGACGCTTCCCTCTCTTCCTCTTGGAGAGGCTCGACAATGCCGACCTTGCGGCTGCCACATCAAAGCACACATACTCAGAATCAAGCACACTAATCGAAAAAGATACACGGCACGAAAGAGACTCACCTTGCGGGTCCAAGGGGCTGAGCCCGGCTGCAAAGAGGGCCCCCTCCGATAGCAGGTCGTTAGCCGAAAACACCTGCCCGTTGTGGAGGACGTCCAAGTCCTCCTCTTCCTGCGCCGACAAGGCCGGATGCGTCTCCGCATCCCTTACAACATCCCCCCATCTCCGGGGGAAGTCGGAGCCGACGTTCCCCTCCGCGATGACAAACCGACTCTTCTACCTCTTGATGGAAGAGGGCTTATCCGCGATTACGTTGAAGGATTTCCGGAGCCCGATGTACGGCCACTCCGATCTCCTCCTGGGAATCAGGTGGTAATAGGCGCGGAAAAGGGGAAGGGTGGCAACGATCCGAATCTGGTGACACATCGAGATGAACCCGATGACATTCCGCCAACTGTTCGGAGCCACCATTGACGGGCTGATGTTGTAGTGGGTCATAATCTCCTTCACCAGGGGATGGAGAGGAAAACGAAGACCCGCCTTTAAACTGTCCTCGTAGATAAAGACCCCGGACTCTAAATCTCGAGTAACCCTATCTTTGGGTTCCAGCGCCCGTAGGACGATGTCCAAGGGCAAGCCATACCGTTGATGAATCCTCCCCAAGTCCTCGGCAACGATCTCGGAGGCCACGTCGTCTGGGCTCATCGCCATTGAAAGAGGTACCAAACGAAAGCAATGAGCGTCGGAGAAGATGAAAGACCAGAACCCACTTGGAAGCAAAGCGAGAAGACGCCAAGCGCACGCGCACACATATGTATATATAACGCCAATGCAGCCGCCACTTCGCTTCTCCACCAAGGGAGCCTCCCTAAAAAGGTGGGGCGTCCCATCCTAGGCGCCCCAAATCGCCTCGACAAACACCCGATCGATCGGGATTCGGGGCGTGGCGCGATCCCAGCCGTCGCTCGCGAGGGAGCCTTAGCCCCGAAGGCAAGACGGCCATGTCGCATTAATTAAGGCATCATTGCGCAAGCCAGTTAAACCAAGACGTCCCATCCAAGACGTGCCATTCGAACTCGTACTCCCTACGCCCGAACCTACGCTTCGAACTAGGGAGTGGAGGGCATGTGTTGGGGGGTAAAATCGTCATTGCATCAATGTCCGTGCGATGCGGCTAAGGCTAACCTCCTCCCTTTGCCTTTTCCGGGCGTCCGTGGCTCGGCCTCCTCCGGGCTTCCGTGGCTCGGCCTCCTCCGGGCTTCCATAGCTCGGCCTCCTCCGGGCTTCCGTAGCTCGGCCTCCTCCGGGCTTCCGTAGCTCGGCCCCCTACGGAAGCGCCTCCTCCGGGCTTCCGTAGCTCGGCCTCCTCCGGGCTTCCGTAGCTCGGCCTCCTCCGGGCGATCCACAACCTAACATCTACCTCCGCGGAACCTGACGCGGGAGAGCCCGAACCTACCTGAGCGGCATCCTAGACAAGGAATCATATCGGAACGTGGCCTAAAGCCTATCGTAACCGCCCCAGGCCTACTCAACCCGATCTCGAGACACCAAGGAGCTCTCCCAGCCGTCGATACCAAAACAAACAGGGTACGGACCCTAACGGCCCCACAACGGCCTGATTCTATCCGTCTCCGTATCATAACAACCTCCGGACCTTCCAGAAGGCGCTCACGATCCAGGTGGCAGTCTATAAATATCATAATCGCAGATTCCCTCAGGTACGCAACTCTGTACGCACACTTGCGCGCTTACACCCCCACTCTCACTCTCCCGCTCTCGTCGGTAGCTTGTCGGTGCTCCTGCCCTTTGGAGCCTCCGATTGGCCGCCCCCGGAGAGGTCTCCCGGAGAGATCCACCTCCTCACTGTCTGGTTGATCGCCGATTTCTTCTCCACTGACTTGAGCGTCGGAGGGTCTTCCGCGGAGGACCACCCCCAGCGTCCCTCCGCGTGTGGGCTTCTTTTGTAGGTCCGCCCCCCCCTCTTCTTGGAGATCGACCGCGTCCGAGTCGGAGGACGGATTTCAACGGCAACAATTACTATTAGCCCTATCTATAATTACTTCATTGTCATAGTAACTAAGACATCTTGAATTAGTCCGACCAAGAAGGGAAGATCTATTATCATATCCTTAAGCCACTCTTCCTGACTACATGATGCATCAAAAAATGCTAATTTCACTTCAATAGTGGATCAAGTAATAATACTTAGATATTTTTTAAGAGAGAGAGGCATTACTCAAATTTGTAATTTGAGTGTTGACTTAGTCCTGAATAGAGCAGAGTGGAGGAAGAAGATTCATATAGCCGACCCCATGTAGTTGGGAAAAGGCTTAAATAAGTTGAGTTGAGTTGAATTGAGAAGCACCGCTCAAATGGAAATCATATCCATTTATAAATTTATTGTTGTCTAAGTCAAGAATTATAGAGCCACTGGTAAAATGAAGACTATTTATAATCTATGATTCCTTTAAGCTATCTAATACATTATTAAGAGCTCTCCAAGGAAGATGACCAAACTTGAAAATATACCTAGTCAGTCTATATGCAATGCAAGTAATATAAGCTCATAGACATAGATGTAAAGCACAACTACATTATACTAAAAATAGTTGGAATGGCTCAGTAAGATATTTTGTTCATTCAAATTTGATGTGGTAGCACCCAACCTGGATTGATGATTCAAATAGTCATCAAACAGACTTTGCATTCAAGAATTGGGTCGATTCATAGAAAGAGGTTATGATATAAAACAAACTCAAATTCCCAAACGCTTACCATGCTAGTAGAGCGCATCATATTTTTTTAAGTCTTCTATAATAATTCAATTTGTTGGATTTTGTAGATATAGTTTATCCTTTTCCTGTGGAGAATCCATTTTTCTAGTTTTCATTGTTATGGTAGAGCAATGACAGCATGTCTGCAAGAATAAATAAACTATAACTAACATTAAAAAAATCCCTAATAACAAATAAGGATAATTTTATGTAAAATTCAACTAATTTAATAGCTTTAAATTTTAAATCCTTAAAATTAAGTTATTTAAAATGCAATAAAATATAATATCTATGATAAAAACTTGAAATTAGTCTCAATTTAAAAAAAAACAATATTTGAAATTCTCTTGATCAATTAAAGAAAGAGACAAATGGATAAGAGGGAAAATTGAATTTAGCTCTAAAAGATTAAAAAAATCCTATAAATAATATTAATATTTAAATTATATTGATTAAGATGAAATTTTAAAGGACATGAAAGAATTGATCGATCTGTTTTTATCTGTTCATACCAAATCACGAGACAAATAAAAAACCCAAGCAATTCATCTGATCTGACCGGATCCATTATATAACTGATTCAATTGAAGAATTGGAGCAATCAGCAACCTGATTCATTGATTAGGCCATAACCATGATCCGTTTCATACGGCACTACGACTGTGTCAGAAGAGGATAACACATCCTACATCACTAGAGGAGCATTTGAACCATATCATACCTGATTTGATATTGTGAGGGTGTAACAAACCTTGTCTGCTTCGGCAAGCAGAAGTTGAAGTTGAGGACAATCAGTTACCATCCCTCTTGGTACCATATCTCAATAATGCTAGTTACAAAGAGTGATAAAGAAGGATATTTTCAGAAGAGTACCGAGCATTAAGAAGGGAAAATACAAAGCAGGTGGAAGTAGTCATTCAATAAAAAGTTCGGCTTCGATTCCCAGAAGTCGTTTTAGACAACTTGATTACAAACAGTTAAAAAAAGGAAAAGACAACCTCATTAAAGAGGATCTCAACCATGAAATATTATAATTTGGACAGAGACAAATAAAGAGATGTAGGATCTACTCACCATAGATAATTATTTGCTTTCATTCTACCATACTGCTGTTACTGAGCCTAAACTCTATAAGACAAATGCCAATTTACATGGCAAATATTGACTAGTTCCAATGTAAAAGTGAACCTGTAAATTCTGAGTTGGTTTGTAGAAAACCCACATCAAGTGATTTCAAATGTTCAGCCTTCAGTTGGTGCTGCTTCAAAGATGCCTGTGGCAAAAAGTACAAGGGCCTACCAGAACCAGGCAGACCTCCATAACAAGCATGACATATTTGGTATGATAAATTTAAAGAACAAGAAACAACTCAACCATCAGCTAGGCATACAGATGAGCCATAGCAAGGCAGAGAGACGATGAATTTAGTTCCAGCAAGGGAATCAAGTTGCCTGCCCTTAGTGTAGCAGCCACTGTGCAATGTCCTTCCGAAAAACACCTTCTAGCAAATCTCTTTTTTTCTCCAATGCCGAGGCATGAGGCTGAAAGTAGGACATGCGCCTGTACTGATTGACAACACTGGCTGGTCGCTTTGGCTGCATCATCATGGACACAGCTGGGAAAGAATTTGACTTTATGTTCAAAGGGGTGAAATGCAACCGCCCATTGGATTCCGTGTCTGTAATTTTATGATTGGGTCTCCGTGCTCCAAGAGACTGGCCAGAACTCGTGAGATTCTTGGGCATGTCATTGTTGCTGGCTGATAACACTGGAGGATGAGGGCGTATCTGTGCTGATGGTTTCATGCGGTCAAGCCACCGAAGAATATAGTTCCCAATATTTCGACCGGCTTTTATGTCTCTTTGTTGTATATTCTTGTGGACTTTGACTGCCATGTCAAAAACAATACGTGTGCGCCTGTAAAAAAGTCAGGAGCAGAAATTGTCATTACCAAAAATATGCAATTGTAAAAGAAGGATGAGCTCATTTACTTATAATTAGTATTAGTAGGCAGAAGCAAATCTTTCTGATTAGTGAACAAGAATCGTGGTAACTGCATATGTGAATGAAACATCATAGTTTCTTTTGATGATTTAGTTGGTCATGTCATGTCATTTATGTTGCTTAGAAACACCAAATCTTGAAAAATTTTCCACCCTTCCAACTAGGAGTTGTGCCTTTCTTTTCCAGGTTCTCCCACAACCTAGCTTTTCTGAAGTGGAACAACTAAATACATCCTCACTTTTACACAATTCATTTTCTTGCCTTTCTTATAATTCGAAGAAAGAGAGTCATCATGAATACGTACCTATTTAAGAACAAGTGTACTCATAGACCTTGTCTGCATATCAGTAGGGAGAAACTCAATGTCTTCAACCATCTCATTTTAACCATTAATACCCACAAATCAAAGCATCACTTGCATGTTCATGTTTGCAATGTCACTAAGAATTCAAGCCTAGTCAGAAAAAAGGAAATGCTGATAACTGGAAATTGAGGTATAGTTCCTTGAAATGATGATTGGTTTTCAGCATCCAAGAAAACAAATATTAAGCCCCACAAAAAGAAGAAAATTAATAACAAAATTATGAATATGAAGACAGCCATGCAACTCAAGTCCTCATTGTTAACTGAACTTTAATTCTTGTCAGTTTTTATTGAAGCATTTAACAATCAAAGAAGACGCCTCTTCCCCTGCCAATACTGGAAATGCATGATAGCTAAGTTGTAAATGATATTACTTTCAGCATGTTAATGATAATAATCAATACTGCCAACACGATGCAGTTATCTGCAAAGCTTTTAGAATGAATACAAGTGCAAAATACATTTCTAAACATGTTGGAAACAAATCTCATTCAGATACCTGTTAATAACACGTCTGGAAGCAATTCTTTTCATACAAGAATCTCTTTCTATTAAACTCCTCAACTTCAATAATTTATCTTTGTTTAGAAAATGAAGGTACCCCAAAATCCAATGAATAATTGAATTTTTAATTCAGGCATACTTCGGTACTTGAAAAGTTGAGCTCACATACAATTTACCAACCGTCTCTCCAACAAAACAATCGAGTTCTCCTTATTGCACCAATAGAAGATAGTTTACAAGCCTTTTCCCTGATCGCTACCATCACTTCCTCATAAAGCATACTCCCACCATCAAGTCTAAAAGCTCATCCTCAAGATGAACCTTGAGCTTCCCATGCCGTATGAGATACCCAAGCCATAATTGAAGAAGGTCTAAAGAAGTGGATCAACTTACATAAACCTTGGTATGAATTAAATGATATGAAATCGATGTGTGATGGCTTGCCATGGTCGACATGGAGCATCATTAACTTCCTATTATTTTATGATAGGTTGACTTTCTTCTATAAGTTCACTGATGCATCCAACAAGGTTCACAATGTTAACTACATCCTAGGACTGATGAGACAGGTGATTCGAGAGGTCAACAAGGGCTATGTCGTTCAGGTGGTTGACAGATTATGGCCCACATTATGAAAAGGCAAGGGAGGATCTAATAGAAGTGATGCAACATATTCATTGGATAGATTTAATGCTGAAGGGCATTGGGGACATGCCATAGGCAGACTCAGTTGTGGATATGGGGTAAGTTATCTCAAAGTATGTATATAATCATGCATGGGTATTTAATTAGAAGGAGAGCTACAAAAGACAGCCATGAGATGGTTTGCCATGATCTACATAGCCTTGAAAAGCCTTACTGGAAAATAAAAGGTCTCAAAAAAATGTTTAGCTGCAATAAGTGGATGAAGTCCAAACATGACAAATCGTTTACGGCCAAAGAATCGAGGGTATTGTTCTAACCCAGAGCTTCTAGGACAAATATGCAGATGTGGTAAATGTAGAGGCTATAAATGGGCTTTCTTTACCCAAATATGTGGGAAGCCAAGTAGTGGTTGAAAGGAAGGTTTCACAATACTTGCACATCATAGACAACAGAGGGTACCTACAAATGAGCAAAGAGTTGCATCTAGCGGCTATAACATGATCGAATGACATAGCCTGACCCCTGGCATCTAGTTGAATGACACTTCTTGCATCCTAGTAATTGTAAATTTTGTTCCATAGCCTATCCCTTGAACTTGAAGCATCAACATATCGAGTACATGGGGCTAGATGAGGAGCTGCTAAAAGCAATCAGGGTGGTAGTGCAACAGATATCTAGAGATCTAGGCTTTTCTGCAAAAACAATTAATAAGGTAATAAAATATATGGTGTATTATATTTCGTATTTGGCTGACATTAATGCCAAGTGTACACTATCTAATGAGAGAAAAACATTCCGCAAGAGGCATAGAAATTTTAGGGAACCAAGAGCTTAGCAATCATTATCTGGGATGTCCCCATGTACGATTAGAAAATTGTCCCACTAGGTCACTTTTTGTGTTTGTAGGAATTTAACGTATCATGTCTTAGATGACCCTAAAATATCTCGATGCAGTGGAATATTGGGAGAAAATTGCTATCCAGGTCCTCTTGCAAATCATCCCATCCAGCAGATGCCAGCATCACTTAAGTACGTTTGCCTTGATCCACAGCAAGGTGTAAAATTGCTCAATGAGCAAAGGCTTCTTGACTTGCCATTCACGCATTATAACATGAGGTTAAGAGAAAAGAAATTGAATCAAGGAAGGAGAAAAGATAGGAAGATCCATTGGCAAATGGCTTTGTTCATTATGACGATGATCCTGTGATCAGATGGGAAAGGTTGTAGATCAGCAATCTTGAGAAGAGCCCATGCTAGATGAGCCAAGAGATCCTCCATGACCAAAGAGAACCAACATGATGGTGCATGTGCATGATGTTGACAAAAAAGCAAAGAAGAATTATTTCACCCATTGCAAATGAGACTTCTGTAAGCAAAGGAGAATTATTTCACCCATTGCAAATGAGACTTGACAAAAGGCTCTACATAAGTAAAAGGATTCTAATTAGTGTTTCAATTTTTTAATATTCAGGTCATGGGTATAGGCCTCTAGGACCATCCAGGGAAATAGGAAAGACAAGTCAAAGGAAAAAAGCATAGTTATGGATGAATTAATCAAACATTCGAAATGATATCCCATGGTGCATGTTATTTGCAGACGATATAGTGTTAATTGATGAAACTCAATATGAAGTAAGTACTAAGCTAGAGATTTGGAAAGAGGATTTAGAATCTAAAGGTTTCAAGATTAGTAGAACTAAAATTGATTACATGAAATGTAATTTTAGTATAAGCAGAAATACAGATGAAGAGACAGTGAAGATTGCAAGCCAAGATTTACCAAGGAGTAAAAAATTTAGGTATCTGAGATCAATTATTCAGCAAGAAGGTGAAATAGGTGAAAATATGAATCATAGAGTTAAAGCGGGATAGATTAAGTGGAGTGCTTCGGAAGAATTGTATGATCGGCGCATCCCATTAAAATTGAAAGAAAAATTTTATAAAACTGCTATTAGTCCAGTTATGCTATATGGAATAGAGTGTTAGGCAATACTAAAACAATATGTGAATAAATTAAGTGTAATAGAAATGTGCATGTTAAGATGGATATGTGGTCAAACTTTAAAATATAGAATTAGAAATAAACATATACGAGAAATGATAGGAGTAGCCCTAATTAAAGATAAAATAAGAGAAAACTGATTACTGTAATTTGAATATATACAACAAAGACCTTTAGATGCTCCAATTAGAAAGAGTAATCTTTTAACAGTCCATGGTAATGATAGAGGTAGAGGTAGACCTAAACTAACTTGAACAAAAATAATTAAGAAAGATATAACTATTTGTAATTTGAGCGTCGACTTAGTCTTGAATAGAGCAGAGTAGAGGAAGCAGATTCATATAGTCGACCCCATATAGTTGGAAAAAGGCTTAGTTGAGTTGAGTTGTCAATCTTGTTGAGGCAACTGATAACATATTAATCTAAAGAAGATGACAATGAGACATTGAAGCCATCAGATCCTAACTTGTCTAGAACATCTTAAGATACTAGCGATAATGATAATAGTAGCCCCAGCAATGGATCTAGAGGTAGAGGTGGATACAGTAGTGAGTCTAGATGCGGTAATGGTTATTCTTAAAGTATAAGGCCGTTCACTAGTAAGGCGAGTTTACATACATCATGCAAGATCAAGACTATGGGATCTCAAAAGAAATCCAGACATAACCAGAAAGAAGTCCTACATATGGAGAGTATCTAGAGTGACGCAATGTAAGGCACACAATAAAAATTGTGAGGATAGATACATATATAGAGTTAATTGCAAGAAGCTATATACACGGGTATGTGGATTATATGCACACCTCACAAATGAGAAATTGAGTCGATGAAAAAAAATTAGACAAGAGGCGAAGGAGATTAAGAGCAATACTAGGTACTCAAGAGTTGTTATGCTAGAGGGAGGAAAGATTAGTGATAGATTTACCGGTATGCCAAATAACTACAATGGAAAGTAGATTTCATCACATATGCCGTGGCAGATCTCCTAGTGCATCAAATAAAGTGGAAACTATACTCCATCTAATTACAATCGATAAACATTCTCACTTATCTTTTTTGGAGGGATCTAATCATGCGCATTACCCTTCATATAAATACATGCATAGCTATGGGTTAGAGTATAAAGCCACCTCCTACCGCCCTAAGCGAGGATGGTGAAACTCCTATGAGTACCACATGTACGCACAGCTACAGCTAGGTTGCTATCAACATATCATATGACCAATATGGATGGGTACAATATCTAGGATAGTATAACATCCAAGGTCCACGGAACCGTGAACTAATGTCAAAGCTTTATTTAATTTTTTCTTGTTTTTTGACATTTATAGCTTAATTAAATTAGGCATATTTGTTATTAAGAGGAATATTTACTATTTGGACAATGCATGTACATATATAGATATTAAAAAATATATAACTACTTTAGATCTGTTAGTTACTTGCTACCTATCAAAATTAGGATCTACTGATTATGGTCACCCTTTAAAAGAAAAATGCACTAATTGTTTGTATCATTTGAGGTTAGAGAAAGAAGAAGGTCAAAGAATTAAAGAAAACAAGGTTAATCGAATTCGATATATATAATTAATGTTTATTATATGTGTAATGTATATACATCAAAGAAAATACATGTATGGACTCGTGATCTACTGATTGTCCACTATTCTTTAGAGGAAAAAAAATTTAATTATTTGCTTCATTTGGGCATAGAGATAAAGGGGCATGATATTGCTACAAGAGGTAATCAAATTTGATATACTTTTAATTAAGAAGGATAACCGTTGAATTTTTTTTCCTTATAAAAATATAGAAGAAAATGGAAATTATATTGGACATAAAGGATAAGGCATCCAAGTCTAGCTTTCTGAAATAAAGCAAATTAATACATGATGCTAATCTAAATTAATGTACATATATAGATATTAAAATATATAACTACTTTGTATCTGTTGATTAGTTGCTATCCATCAAAAACAGGATTCGCCGATTATGACCACCTTTTAAAAGAAAGAATGTGCTGATTCTTTAAATCATTTGAGGGTAACGAAAGAGGAAGGTCAAAGGGATAATCGAATTTAGTATATATATATATATATATATATATATATATATATAAAACCAACGTTCATTATATGTATGATGTGTAGGCATCAAGAAAATGCATATATAGATTCATGATCTGTTGATTATCTATTGTTCTTTAAAGAAAAAGAAAATCTAATTATTGCTTCATTTTTTTTTTGGAGTAGAGATCCACAAAATTGCCACAAAAAGTAATCAAATTTGATATTTTTTGATCAAGAGGAACGGTCATTAAATTTTTTCCTTATAAAAATAAGAGGAAGGGAAAGTATACTAGATATAGAGGATAGGACATCCAATTCTAGCTTTCTAAAAGAAGAGAAAATTAATAGCTGATGCTAATTTAGAACCATGGTTTTCAGTTTTGGTCAACTTTTTTTATGATTTTTTCATGGTTTTTCAATGGAATCAAACCGACATGGCAAAATGAATCAGTAACCAATCAGTTCGGATTGGAATACCTTGATCTAGACCATCAAAAAGCCCCATATGACATTTTCACTTATAAATCTTGCTACTTGCTATTTCATTAATCTATGTTAACTTAATAATTACACACCCATTGAAGATGCATCTAAATAACTAAGAATACAAACAAAAGTCACCCCAATAGCCTTATTATGCATAGCAACATAGAAAAGGAAAAAAAAAAAAAGGAAAAAATAGACTTTTTGGCATCCCATACGAGGATAGAGTCTCGTACCATCCCAGTATAGGATGGACTAGTATCGTACCAATACAGCCAAAAAAATTGATACCACCTCTAACACAAATTTTTGAAACCTTGTTTGCACCTCATAATATCTCCCTATGATATATTAAAACAGAAACCATTCTATAACTTGATGTCGGTTACCTAGGCACACTGGTTGGCTTCCCCTTCCATACGAAAAGAGTCTGACAGAATACATTGATCCAAGAGATGTTTTGATGCTCAAAGAATTTCCCTGCCTGATTCACCCATTTTATTGGTTCCCTGCTAGAGTAGCAAGGAAATTCCAATATGGTGATTCAAGTCTAGACTACACATTGCGTTTGATCAGATTGACTAGTTGGGATGATTCTTTGCCAGTTGTTGCCTTCCACTGAACTGGAAACAGCCAAAATCATCATTTTGCATTTGGATGTTGCTTAACATGTCTGCAATCTATTCGACCATATTTTGCAACTCAAGAATTTGTTTGGACTTTTCTTGGATACCCTCAGAACACTATCAAGACTCAATTTCCGACCTCTCCAAGAAGTCTTCATTGGTGGACATGATCGAGGCTATGATAGCAAAATTGATATGAAACTCAGATAGGCCAAAATAAATTATATTAGTATTCTCAAAAATCCTTGCATGTTGCAATGGCCCTTTAACTCAATGGACTCATCCTACTAATACTCCTTCCTTTCTACCACTATCCACACTCCCCTCGACTACTTCTAGTCAACAACCGGCTTCCTTAGTACCCTAAAACTTTGTTAACCAGCCAGAACCAACTCTCTAAAACTCTCTATACAAAACCCATATGACTGACATCCAACAGAATAAAAACTACCACCGGACATATCATAATTCTATAGATCTAAAACAACTAAAGCCATTGTTCTTAGATGAAAAGGCAATAACTAGATCAGGCAGATGATGATTAATGCAATTGCTACACCAACAATTCATAGGTTATATCCTGCAAATACGTTCACACAACCTTTCAGAGGCCATAATTTTGATCCTAAATGCCATGTTGTAAGGATGCAATCATGCCATCTACAATGATTTATTACAGTTTTCTAGAGCCTGTTTTCAAATAAGATTTTATAATTATCTGTTTTGCAGAAAACCAAACAACTCTGTAAAGAATGACATAAAATCAAGGCCACTCATGCCATCATTCAGGAGAAATAGAAGACCTAGAAATATAAAAAAACAGAAAACCTACTAGACACATATACAAGTAAAATTACCGCCTTAAAATTTCAGTCCTAGAAACTCGGTGAAATGAAGATATAGTCCAATGTCTATCTTCATCCATCTGTTATCCTTCAAAATTTCTATATTTTATCTCATTCAAACTGCCACAGCACCATACTCAAGAAATGGAACCAATAACATCTAGCTTGGAGGATGCAATGAGTTTCCACCTAATAAACCAATCTTCCACATTTCCTAGATACAAACAAGGAACGTAAAGTCGAGCATTTGAACCCATAATGTCCAAGGAGATTCCTAGAGAAGGCAAAACAAGCTCATCTTTGGGATTGCCAAGGCAGTACAACTGATTCATGTTGACCCACAAATCATTGATATATAACCAAGTAAGAAATACCCAAGCCACCTTTTGTGGCAGCATAAGCTTCATTTACATTTTGAGCCAAGAACAACGGATATTGTTGTCTAATGAGGGCATAAAAGGACCTAAAAACAGAAGCATTACTAGCCTTTTATCTTCTGATTTGATGTTCAACACCTCCAAGTTAGGCATTACATATCCAAGATGGAAACTAGATTATGCCCTCTTTACCTCCACTTTATATACCCACAAATAAAGGGTTCTACACCCTCCCTGTTCCACAGCCCTGTTGATTCAATCAAAATTTACAAAATAACAATATCTGGAAAACAATTAGCTGTTCTACTTTTCTCTACTCAACTCAACTCACCTGAGCCTTTTCCCAACTACACGGGGTTGGCTACATGAATTTGCTTCCTCCACTCTGCTCTATTGAGGACTAAGTCGACATTCAAATTATAAATAGTTATATCTTTTTTAATTATTTCTGTTTTACTTTTCTCTATACAAATATATTTCCATTGTCCAACTTTAGAACTAAGCTTCAACTAAGATACAAACTTATATAGAAGACTAGGTTCCTTCATCTCTCCAAAAAGCAGAATCATCCAAGATCATCCTTACATATGTGATTCAAATCTTAGCGAAAATGGGGTATGAGACGGCCGAGACATCTCGTCCCAAAGAGATTGCAGAACTGATTTGGACCATCTTATTTCGTCCTATCTCAACCATAATACATTATAGTGTTAATTTTAAATAGATCTAATTTATCATAAAGATATAACTTTTGAAATTAAATATGTTTAAAAATCAAACAAAATACTAAAACTTTATATATAATCTTTTTAAGAAAAAAGCGTCCTAAACAAGTATTGGCATGCTTGACCAGATCAGGGACCGAGATGAGGTGAGACAAAGGGTGTGTCGTTTCATGAAAAATTCAGAATACCTTTATC
The DNA here is from genome assembly GCA_900491605.1 of Calamus simplicifolius. Lineage (NCBI taxonomy): Eukaryota > Viridiplantae > Streptophyta > Magnoliopsida > Arecales > Arecaceae > Calamus > Calamus simplicifolius. Next base: position 502,515 of record UESW01003902.1, on the reverse strand, counting down.
TCATGAGATTTAAAACCTTACCTTAAATTTCAATTATTTAAACACCTAAGACACATGGTCATGATTAAGTATACTCAATTCAATGTCATCATTTATGGATCTAATTTTAATTCCCAAAAAGCCTTTTATGGCCATCTAGTTTTCTAACTCCCAACTTTCCCCCTTTTGCTTAAGTAAACACTCAACCATAAATAATAAAACAGATTTGCTATACCTGTTTCAACAGAAAAAGAAATCTCTTTGTCCTTCCCTTTAAAAGGTGGGAGAGGAGAAGAAAGTGAGATCAAGTGATGATGAAAGTAACAACTTTCAAAGCGGCAATAGGGATGAGAGTGGGAAGAAACTGAAAGAGCATAATTAAATGTGTAATAAATAAATGAACTATTACAAATGATCCTTGCAATGCATTTACTTTCATTAACCTATCATAAATGCCCAGACATTTTTTTAAAAAATAAAATTGTTATAGTTCTACATCTTACCAGAACCAACTTAAAATTTTAAATATTTTTGGAATGATCTGTCATTGTATCCCACGATGAAGACATATCTTAGCTTCCAAGTTCTAGCAAGATGCATTTCAATACGAAAATCAAACAAACCAGATCTCACAACCAGCATAATCTGATCCAGATCCTCAAAAGCACATTTCAAAAGGAACTTATGATAATTAAGCTTTCAAGTTACGTCATTGAAAAAGGTGCATCAGCATTTTGCAATAGAAAATAATATCAACCTCTTTAACATAAATTTGAGCATTAACCAACCATTAGAAATCTCATATTTGACAAGATAGCACATAAATCTGAAAGGTTCACACAGAATATGCAGGAAAAGGTAACTCTGAAATAAAAACAAAAGATCTATAGAAGAGCAAACAACAAACAAAAAGTTACAAACGCCACTACTTTCAGTCCTAGAACAGGCCCTCCTCTCACAATAAAGGGCCATTTTGTTTGGTAATTAAGGCATTCTAGTTCCTTGAGATTTCCTCATGATAGAACAATTATCTACACATGTAAAGAGAAAACCCAGCACTTTAATGACCTCTTCCCCCCACTTTAGATCAAGATCCCCAACTTTAACAGTTAAATTTATGGCCTTCAGAAAGATAAAATTTCCTCATCACTTCGATCATGACCTCACCAATCAAAAATCCCATCTCCATCATCAAGAAGATCATCCAGACATGCACTCTTGAGTGCATCATGAAATCCATATAACATAACACATCCTTTATCACAAAGTATTACGAACCCCCATCGTGATGATTGATAAAATAGAAAATTTGGAATAACTATTATCGCTTCAAAGGGATCACACTTTTCAATAACTGCTTCGAGGGGGTTAGACCTTCTAATAATAACCACTTTGAGAGGATTAGAAACCAATAATATAACTCACCGACTCCATATTTATAGATTGAAACCTTAATTATTATACAAAAGTCTAATACAATTATGTAAAGAAAATCTCTTAATGGAACCAATCCATAACTTAAAAAAATAAATCATGAACTTAATAACTAGATGCTCCAAATTCAAGAAATCTTATAAATTTAAAAAAAATCTTTAATATTAGGAAATCTTAACACAAAGTTCCATTATTCCTATAGCCACGAACAGCAACAATGAAGTGATTATGCTATGAAAGCATTCTAACACGTTGAAATGTTCTCGAGGATAATTGCACATATGAATAAACCAAAATGAGTACTTAAAGCTTAAAAACCCTAAGACATCAATTAAAACTCATGACTTCGACCGCAACTCTTAAAAGTTATGACCCCTCTTTTTGACACCACAGAGCACACGAAACTGACCACCCAGCAAACCAAAGGCCACATTCCATTCCCACCCTCACGAAGAAAGGCATCTAAGTGCAAGGCTGAATTCAAATAAACTCTTCATGTCGCGCGTAATCATCTTTACCTTCCGCTGCCCTCGTCCTCATTCACACAAGCATCAATAAATGGATAGACTTCTAGAAAACCATTATTACTGCCATCAACCGAGCTAAAAAGAACCGATTATATTCGGACAAAAGGAAGGAAAGGAGGGGAGTACTTGTGGAGGAATTGACGGATGTTGGGGTGATTGGGGCCGACGAGACGGCGTTGGATCCTGAGGGCGAGCCTGTAGGTCCGCTTTAGCCCCAAGAAGTAGGCCGTGATCGCCGTCATCTCCCACAACACCATCTTCGGAAGGCGGCGGAGGTCGTGATGGCGGAGGAGGAGATGCGCGTCCAAGGGGTTTAGTGGGCGCCAGAAGGTTCGATGTCAAAGTTCTTCTCCATTTATTACCACCGCGAGAGCTGGGAAGAGAGGACAGTTTAATTAACGACGAAAATATATTTTTAAGCCTCAAATTTTTATTCAAAATTAGTTTGTCCTCCAAACTTATGATTTGCAAATGAAAATTGGTTATATATGATTACTTAAAATTAAGTCATATTCTGGCATAAACATGTAAATTGTTAGAATAATTCATAAGAAAAGAATTTATTCATCGAATGATATATCGAATGTTTTATCAATTTTAACTAATCTTATGTACGTATTGAAATTTTAAATTATATATATATATATATATATATATATATATATATATATATATATGATGTTTACTTCCTTCTGTGCAAATAATGGAGAAGGAGAAGCAAAAACTCACAAATAACATGGGTTTGGTAGAGCCTGCCTTTGAATTTTGCCAAGATGGATTCTAGCTTCTGCCGTGTTTGAAATAGGAAATAAGGAAAGATATCCCTAAAATAGAAGATAAGGAAATATCTTTGGATATCCTTCTTATCCCCAAAAGTTATAACTAGAAGGAATATTTATGAAAAAGTTTAACCAGAGGGGATAACCCATAAACATGGGGTATCCCCTGAACTTATTTCCTAGAAAATTCGGGAATAACTAAAGTTATCTCTTGATGGCAAAGTTGTAATTTTAAAAAGATGCTTATTCCCTCAGCTATTATCTGTACACTCATCCAAGGATAGCTTTTGGGGAGTCAAACACTATCTAAGAATGTGTTTGAAATAGGAGATAAGGAGGATATTCCCTGGATATCCTCTTTATCCTCAAAAGTTATAACTACAAAAGATAAATTTGAAAAAAAGTTAACCCCTGAACTTATTCCCTAGGGGATCCAGGTATAATCAGAGCTATGGCAAAGTTGTTATTTCAAAAGGGTGATTATTCCCTCAGCTATCCTCTGGATAAAGTCTATCCTATATATTTATCTAGAAATAACATTTTGAAAATCAAACACTGCTTAATGGAGTGTAGTTAGGCTTTTTTCTTAAGAGCAGAAGTGTTGGATGTGGAACTATTTCTGGTATTGTAGAAAATTAGTAAACTTTAACAAACTTTTCATTTGGCTGAATGGTTATCCGAAGCATGCTGCTAAATAATTCATGAAGTATTCTGTGGTTCACAAACTCTGCCAATTGTTGACGCATCACGAGATAATCTTGGACTATGTGTTGGTAGCCCTGTTGATGGTGGTGTTCTTTGTTTTTTACCATTGATATAAAATGTGGTCTAATTTGTATTCTTTTTTTCTTTTTTCTTTTTTTGGTATAGACGGGTGATCACACCAATCTAGGGTAAGTCAAACCCGAAATATCGGAATACAATATTTGGCCTAGAATAGTAGGGCAAGGGTCATCCCGCTGCCAGCTCCAAAAGCCAGAGTGATAAGCTACTCGGGCAGCAATCCAATCCGCAGCTCCATTGGCTTCCCTGTAGATATGCCGAATCTGAGCACTCGCAGCTCCTGGGAGAAGAGATCTGATATCACTAATCATGGGGATGGACAACCGATAGTCAGTGGAATCCTGACGGATCCAGCTAATAACTGTAGCAGAATCACCTTCAATAATAAGCCTTTGGACACCCAGGGTCCGAAAGGCATAAGAAATACCAGCCCACGCCGCATACAATTCAGCATAGGGGACAGTAGAGTCAAGCAATCTAAATCCGCCAGCCGCAATCATCATGCCATCCGACCCTCTGATCACAAAAGCTGAACCCGCGTGTCTACCGCGAACACTCCCATCAAAGTTGATTTTAATAAACCCTAGGGGTGGGGGCTCCCAAGAAACAAAGACCGTACGCCGGTGCGCTACCGAAGTAGCATGGGAGTCCCAATGGCCAGGGCAAGCAGAATCCAGAGAGCTCTGATGGAAAGTATACTCAGCAGCTGAGGAGACAGCAGACCTAATGACCCGAATGGAGGTAGGAGCCTCCTCAGTGAAAACAATATGGTTCCGGGATAACCAGATCTGGTATGCAATATAAACCCATCTCGGAACCATCTGATAGACATCATTCCGCATAGCCTGCCTAATCAGTCGAAGGAAAGATAAACACTGGGAGTCCGAATCATGCTCCCAAGGACACATCCCCGAACTATGCCAAATCTGTCTTGCTCTACTGCATAAGAAGATAGCATGATCCATTGTCTCCTCCTCGAGACCACACAACGGGCATATAGGCATGATGCTCAAACCTCTCCTCGAGAGTAGGGAACAAGTCGGAAGAATACTCCAAGCAAGCTTCCATACGAATAGACGCACTCTAGGGTAAATGGGAAGATGCCAGATCCAAGCCAAATCCATCACTTGATGGGGCAGAGGCCGATAGATATCGACGAGGTCCCTCATAGAAGCTCGGGGCGAACAAGTTCTCCTCCAAACCCTAGAATCATTAGTGTGGCCCGGAATGAGAGGAAGAGAAGTAACACGACGGTAGAGCTCATCCCCGAAGAAGCACGATATCGATGAGGAAAGCCAAGCAGAATGATCATGAGAAATAAGATCAGAGACTCTCATTCCATTAGGGATATCAGTGGTAACAAAAGTAGGCCATCGAGAAAGTGGAAGGTCAGTAATCCAGGCGTCCTGAAGAACATCTACAGAGGAACCATCGCCAATAATCCAAGAAATGCCATCAAGAACAGCCGGAGCGTGACGACAAACCTCTTTCCAGAAAAAGGAGTGCCGGTGGGAGGATTGAGGGGAAGCAGAGTGATTCCAGTCACCATATTTGGCACGCATGAAGGAGCTCTACAAACAATGCGGGTCAAGCAAGAACCGCGAAGCATGCCTAGCTATAAGAGCTTCCCGCCTGGCCATAAGAGACTGGATCCGAGCCCTCCCTCAGCAGTCGGCATACAAACAATATCCCAAGCAAGAAGATGAACACCATGACCTTCCTGCATAGAGGCCCAAAGGAAGTCCCGAAAGTATCTCTCAATCTTTTGCAAACAAGTCAGAGGGATGGCCGCATTAGATAACAGATAGAGAGGAAGAGAAGACAGGACTGAGCGAAGAAGAGTAATCCGAGCCATCATAGAGAGCCCAGTAACCTGCCACCCTTCTAGGCAATCGCGGACCCTCCTTTCCAGGATACTGAAGTCAGAAATCCGAGGCCTTCTACCCGTGATAGGAATCCCAAGGTAAGACAGCTGATCAGCCTGAGTAGAAATCCCCATAGTTTGCAATATATAACCCCTGACCATGGGAGGCGTCTTTGGGCTAAAACAGATCAAGGATTAATTCTCTGACCAGATGCCCGACAATAATCTTGCAGAATGGTCGCCAAAATGGAAGCATTACGGGTAGAAGCCTTCCCTAGAAGAATGCAGTCATCCGCAAATATTAGATGGGAAAGAGTGGGCCCAAGAGGACCAGCAGAATAGGGCTCCAAAGATGAGTCCATCTGAGCCTGAGAGAGAGCCTGGGACAGAGCATCAGCAGATAGAATAAAAAGGAAGGGGGAAAGAGACATCCCTGCCTCAAGCCAACCTCAGAATGGAAGTAATCAGTCTGCCCTTCATTAATAAGGAGAGAGAAAGACGGCCGGTGGACACATGCCATAATCTAGGTAATAAAGAGATCGTGAAAGCCGAACTCCTGGAGGGTACATCGCAGAAAGTCCCAACTCAATCTATCATAAGCTCTCTCCATATCAAGCTTGACAGCCATAAGACGCTGACGACTAGAGGCACGCTGCAGATCATGCATAAACTCCTGGGCTAAGAGAGCGTTATCAGTAATACTCCGCCCCCTAATAAAAGCACCCTGCTCCGGGGAGACAAGCCGAGGAATAACTGACTCCATTCCAGAAACCAAAAGGCGAGCACAAACCTTATATAAGGTGGTGCAGAGACTGATAGGCCGATAGTGCTGGGGGGAAGAAGCATCTGGACGCTTAGGCACCAGGGTGATAAGGGTCCGGTTCCAATCAGGAGGAATAGTGTGAAACTGAAAGACAAGATGAATAGCCTGCACCAAATCCGGACCCACAATATCCCAGTAGTGGCGGAAGAAAAAAGAGGGAATTCGTCAGGCCCAGGGGCCTTATCAGCACCAAGATCCCATAAAGCATGATGAATATCCTCCTCCGTGACTGTTCTGATAAGACAATCATTCTCCGCCGTAGAGAGTCTATAGAGGGGCTGAACAGGGAAAACAGGGGATCCAACCCCTGAATGCTCAGACCATCTGGACTAAAAGAACTGAAAAAACTGATCCCTGATTGACTGAACGTCTTCTGAAGATTACCCTCATCATCAACAACATGCCTGATGCGATTCATCGCACGGCGTTTCAAGGTGGACTGATGAAAAAATCTAGTATTTTGATCACCCTCCCTAATCCACTGAATTCTGGACCTTTGCCTCCAATAAGTCTCCTGCTGCAGCATAAGAGAGTGATGCAAAGCCAGGCAGGACCTGAGAGATGAAAGATCGGAATCCAGGAGGAAGCCCACCTGATCCTCCTTCGTCTGCAAGAAAGAAATAGTAGATTCAACCTTCTCAACTTGCCTGACAATGTCCCCAACCTCTCTTCTGTTCCAACTTGAGAGCCGACGCCTGGCTATGATTAATCAACGAGATAGTCGATAAGTAGCACTCCCTCTAACAGGTAATCGCCAGATCTGAGAGATAATGGTTCTCGCTGAAGAATAAAAAGTCCAGAACTTTTCAAATCTAAACTGCCGACTACGCTGCTGAGAATGATCAGTGGAGATGAGAATGGGGCAGTGATCGGAACCAATTCTGGGAAGATGAGTAACAGTGACAGAAGGAAAAAGCTAATGCCAAGAGGAAGAGACCATAGCCCTGTCCAGCCTTTCAGACACCCTAGCTGCACCCTGACGATTGTTACACCAGGTGTACTGGTGTCCAGAGAACCCCAAATCTAACAGCTCAGCCGAAGAAATGAAGGATCTAAACTCAGCAACACCCGGTGAATCCACAAATTTCCTACCCCCCCTTTTCTCCTTGGCCTCCACAATGCAATTAAAGTTACCAGCAATAAGGGAGGGAAGACCCTGATCAAGAAGGGAGAGGATCTCATCCCAAAGCATTCGGCGCATATGAAAGTCAGTGCTAGCATAGATGCCCGATAGGAGCCATGGAACAGAGGACCCCTCAGATATAACCAGAGCTACTTGCTGACCGCAGCCATGGAAAGCGTCAACTCTGATATTATCATGTCTCCAAAGCGCCAGAATACCCCCGAGAGACCAGCCGACTCAACTGCATAAGTAGACCATAATCTAGAAAACTGTCTCTGAATGCGTGCCAGACTATCCCTCGAAAGGCGGGTCTCCAAAAGGACACATATGTCAAAAGCATGAAGCTGTAATAATCTCCCAAACAGGATCGAAACGAGGGTTTAAGAGCACCTCGCACGTTCCAGATAAGAATCTTCATTCAGAACCTTTTGAGGAGGGGACTTCATCCATGTCCCCAGTCAACTCCTGAGCTGTCAGATTACTGGAAGAAAGGGTACCCGAAAGCCCCTTAGCAGTGTATCCCTCCATAACCTGGCTATCAGGATGAGATACTTCCATGACCACCGCTGAATCCCCCCTCTGAATGGCCTTCTTGATGAGGGAGACTGCCGAATCATGATCCAAACCTCCAATTTGAATCGGCAAGGAGGGCCCTAAACAGATCTCCTGAGCAGGCCCATCCTTACGGCGGGACTTCTTGGCTCCCGGCCCATTAAGGCCAGTAGATCCCTGAAGGGAGTCTGCAGAAGCTTCAAATTTGAAAGGGTCCAGGGCCTTACCCTTTCCACGTAGAAGGGCTTTTCCTTTTCCTTTTAAAGTCTTAGAAACCCCTCTATGCTGAATTGTCTCAATTGGTCGGACCCTCTTGGACTGACCCATCTGACCTTCCACATTATGCATCAAGTTAACTTGCTCACCATCTGCAGTTTGATCTGAAGCCAAATTTGCAAAAGGATTGGAATGGATCATCTGCTTCTCAGCTTCAGAACGAACCGGCACGCTAATAAGAGGAGACCGGCACGCTGAATATTCCTGCACTGTAGCAATCTTCTGTGGCTCATTTCCCAGGTTCCCAGTTGCTCTGCCTCCCGATCGATGCGCCACCTTCTTCGGGAGAGACCATCCATCCATGGAAGCAGAGGAAGAAGCTCCAGCATTACCTCCCGGAGGAGAAGGACCAGCCGCTGGCTTCTGAGATGGTGGAGCCTTCCTTCGTCTGAGAGCAACCATCCATGAACCAAAGCGAGGTTCAGAAGAGGGCACGGAGGAAGACAAAACAACCGGCTCTGCCCCACAGACACCATCAAAATGCAGGGTGCCACACGATCCATAGATGCCTTCCAAGTTCTCGTAAGAGAACTGCTGCCAAAATGGAGTTCCATTGCCTCTAATCCTTGCTCTCGGCCGCAGGGGCTTACTCAAATCTACTCGGACGCATGCACGCGCAAAGCCTCCTCGACTCTGATCTCTGGTGGAAGCATCAACGAAGAGGAATTGCCCAGTGACCGAAAGGATCGAAGAAAGCACCTCATCCGTCCAATACTCGATAGGGAGTTGAGGAAGACGAATCCACAGCAGAGCATTGAGGATCGAGCTCTCAGCCGGCACAAAATCTGGGTGCCACATTGCAACAGCAAGCGGCTGACCGTTGGCCACCCAGGGTCTTCCAAGAGCAGTCTCCACAGCACTGGGATCGGAGAATCTGAAGAGAAAATGCCGATTAGCCAGTGAAACCGCTTCAATGTCTCCTGCTATCCCCGCACGCTGGAATTCCCTTGAAATTGCCTCTGGAGGAATCCAGCGAGTGAGGCTTCGGACGATGATTGAGTTATTTCGCCATCTAGCTTCCTCCTCTTCCAGTGATTGCACTGGAACTTGGATTACATCCGGATAAAGCCGCTCCAATTCAGCCACGACCACCGGGGAGGGAGAAGGAGCAACCCACTCAAAACGCCCCGAAATCCCGCGACGCCATGCCGTACCGCCACGGTTGGGACCATCCAACACTGTCGGAGACGAGGACTTGAGATTCTCCATAAGCAGAAGCGAAGGATCAAGGAAGGCAGCACAGTAACAAGGAGATCGGGGAAGAAAGGCTTCCAAGCATGAATCTTAAAGAAGGACTCTCAGAACCCTATTCAACCTCCTCAAAACCGATTGTTCCTAATTTGTATTCTGAATAGCTCTCTGTTTATGTTGTTGGTATACAGATGCACCATGAATATTATGCAGGCTGTGAAATATATAATGCAAGATTAATATATATGGAATGGTACACAGCTATAAAAAATAGCGTAGTAAGCTAATCAAGGTAAGAGAGATTGGCTAGAAAACTGGCAGCGTATGAAGCTAAGCATGGCAAGAGGGACCAGTTAAAAAGTCAAGCATATTAAGGTAAACAAGGCAGGAAGACAAACATAAAAGACACCCATCTAAATGACTCCTAGGTTGCTTTCGTTGGTGATCTAACCAGCGATCTAATCCTACAATCAGGCTTGGGTCACAATATGCAATGATAGCCAAGCTTGATGCTCAAGCTTAGGCTTGGGCGCCTAACCATCAAGTTTATATTTTGATCAAGCCTAATCTAATAATAAAAAAATTAGTCTAAATCCATCCACTACACCTGAGTTTTCTTTCCTCTCATTTAGGATTGAGCTAAGATTCTTTTGTTATCCAACTCCAATATTTCGAATTAAGTTGAGCAGGCCACCTAATCCTTGATGGTTAGGTGTTTATGTGTATATACGTTTATATATAAAGCAAAAGAGGTAGACTTGACTACATTTAAATATAGCCAAGTTTAAGATTCAATCACTTTTCTTTTTTCTTAAATCTATATAAATTATAAAGTCATTTTTTTTTTCTTATTTTAAATTTTAAGATTTATGAACTATATCAATTCAGAATTACTATAAAAACTTTCATATGACTCATGGTATATCTTTATAAGAGGCTAGTATATGTATCATTCAAATCTAATGAAGTATACGTACTAACTAGATGGCATCATCAACATGCTTTTAATATTGTATTGCCCATGTTTTGAACTAAGATGACTCCGATGAATAATAAATATTTTCTAAATTATAAGTTAACCTTTTGTTTGGATGGAGAGAAAAGTAGGGAGGAAAGAAAACTAGAGGAAAAAACATGAGAGAAAATAAATTTTACCCTGTTTGGATGGAGAGAAAAGTAGGGAGGAAAAAAAACTAGAGAGAAAAACTGGGGGAAAAATTGGTGAGCCCCACCTAAAAGTTTTCTCTCTGAAAATGAAGAGATTTCGGAGAGAAAACTCAAAGATAGTCATTCATTTTTTTATTTCAATATTGACCCTCTCAAACAAAAAATGCATTCGCTTTTCATTTTTGGCGTGAGCTGTGAGAGGAGGCGGGAGCAGCTGCTGCCATTGTTGCCGGGCATGTTTCTTCTACCAAAAACCCACGATTCATTTTTTACGCTGAATCAAATAAATTTATAGTATATATTTCTTTTCAGTCACTACTCTAGCTTTTCTTTTTCTAAGATGGGCTTATTTTTGGATTCGTTGGACATCGATCTAATCGTTTTTCCTTCAGATTTCTAATAGCGTCAATGGTTATCGATCTTGAATATTGATTTATGTAGTGATGTGTGTGTTTTGAACCCAAAATTCTTTCCCTTTGCCCTCCCTCATCGGATTAGCACGATGATGAACCCGGACGCCGCTTTAACTCAACGTTGAGGCCTTTTTGGATCTCCGTGCGCATAGTAGCGAGAAAAATTGGTCATGAAGCAAAAACCCCAACAAGAAAAGAAGCGTGCTCCTTTGGAATGCACCAACCTGAAAAGAGAAATAAAATATAGGTTAAAATTTTCTTTCACATGAGATAATTTATGACGTCTCTGTTTTATTGCATGCTCAAACGTAGAAAATCTGAGTCTCTGGTCATCAGAGATGGATTTTTTTAAACAAAAAATAAGATTTAGAAGATATATTCCAATATCTTTGCCAATACATATTGACCAATAAAATAAAGAAATATGATCTCTGATGGTTCTTGAGAGATAGCCATTCGGTATTTGGAAGATGAAGGGAGGTGTGGAAAAGCTGGTTGTTGTGATCTAGGGATGAGGTTAGGTGGTATTAGATGGTATGATTCGATTCGCGGAGGTGAAGGGTGGTTGTATGAAGGAAATATTATATTTTTTTTGTTTCTTGGTGGATTTTTGTTTGGCTATGGTCCTTTGTGTTGGGGAGCGCGGAATACCCCCAAGATCACGGCTATAGCGTATATGAGTAATACAAAAATCTTTTACCGTTCTAATCTATGAGTATAAGATCATACCTTCAGACTTGAACGTTGGAACACTTTGATTTGATTGCTCAACCTCAACCTTTTAGCCTTCCGCCGTATTCCCGAAATACCTTCCTTCTCTCACAAGATGGTGGGATCTCTCGGCCGACCTAGGGTTTCTTGTTTTTCTTTTTCTTCAAAACGTTAACCCTAGCAACCAACTTGAGAGGGTATTTATAGGGCTACAACATGGACCAATAGGCAAATATGAAAAGGACTTCCCACATAATTAAATCTCCTAATCCTATCCCGGGTTAGGATTCAATTACGTAAATTATAATTCATTCCACTAAAGAATTATAATTGTACTCCTAATCACATTCGAATTTATATTTTTGAGCCTTAATATTAAATACTTATTATCTTCCCATGTTAAGATTACAGATATCCACCAATTAAATTTAATTACTGATAATATAATTTAATTAGCTGTTATTATCCTTGAGACTTATCCACTTAACTTATTTGATGTATCGGATTCAAAATCCACTTGCAAGATTTGATACAATCAAAACTTATAAGCTTTCTCAAGGGGATATCATCAATCCAAATTAACAGGACGTGGATTCCTTCAACTATTAATATTCACCATATATATAATGTTATTGCCCAACCCACTGAGTTAATTGACTCATCTAGAATCTCACTCTATGTGTAATTAAAGCAATAATCGCTACATACACGTGTCTAGAAATAGAATTCGGATTAAGAGCATAAGTAATCATAATATTCATGAGTTTTAAATTATTTATAAAGTCAGTATAAAATAATTAACTCAACTGGGTCCTGTTCAATACACACAAAGTGTACTAGCACAAATAGTTAGAATAAACCATTCCCCATAGTCAAGACAGACCTACTAAAAATTTGTGCTACAGTTCTACTGATGGTGTGTCCAATTCCATCTAAAACTGTAAATAATAAACTTGTATTCCAAAAGAACCGATGATCTAGTCTTCTGTGTGTAAGCCGTACTCTACACACTAGATCAAATACTCTTTGTAAATACTAGACACATGCACATATATAGTAAATGGCACACATTGCTCAAAATGAATTCTCATTAAAATGTAAAGACATAATATAAAGCATATCTTTTAGTCTATATCTCTATCATTTTGTTCGGAGAAACAAAATATATAGCTCTCTGTTTCTGGCCAATAGTAACCTTTGAGAAAGATGTCATCAATTTTTTTTTTGTTGCTTTTTGCAAATGTTATTGTTTGATGTTTGATTGTTGTTATGCCTTTCAATCTATATTTTATGTGTTTTGGGCTTTAATAATTAATCATGGCTTGTCGTGTGTGAATGCATAGAAATTAAAGTGGTTTTACGAGCTTGAAGCTGTCATCAAATCAATTCCAAGGCTAGTGGGAGAAAGGTATGGCTTCTTCTAAAGCTAAATACATGTTTTTATTTTTTATTTTTTGTCATCAATTCTATGAATTTTCTTTCATTTAAATATAGTTTTATTTTTTAGTCACAATTTTAATATATATTTATGATAAATTTAGATGCCTACTTGCAATTTATTTTTATTCTAATTGTATTGTCATGCCAATACATACTCATCAGAGTTGTTGATTAGATGAACAACTACAATAATGAAGAAGTGACCAAGGATGTCGAGGAAGATATCTATGATTTTGAGTCTGAAGTTAAACAGTTGATCAATTTTGGAGTGGCTAATGAAGGATATAATTTGAAATATGTGATGGAAGATTGGGAAAGGTGTAGACATATGTGTGTTGTACGTCTTATTTATTTCATTGTACATGCAATCCATTTGTTGGAAGAGATGTCAACACTAGTTAATAAGCCTATGAGTGATGGAAATATTGATAGAGCCAGCATGAGAAAACAATTAATGATACAACTACAACAAACAGAAAAATACCATGATGTTCTTCGCATGGGCCCACATGCATTTCAGCAGTTATATGAGAAACTTCGTAATACTGATAGAGTAAAAGATTCTTGCTATATTACAGTTGAGGAGAAGGTGGCAAAATTTCTTCACATATTAGCACATAATGTCAAAAATAGAACAATGTCCTTTTTCTTCTATAGATCAGGGGAAACTATTAGCCGTCATTTTCATAATGTGTTACAAGCTATTGTTTCACTTGAGGCCGAGTTTCTTGTACAGCCTTCTGGATCAGAGGTTCCTCTCCAATTTTTCAACAATAGTAGATTCTATGCATATTTTAAGGTATTCATTTATATTTATGCTTATGCATCTTATTTCTTAATAAAATAAATAAGCTAGAATTTGATACCATATATCATAACAAATATTAAATATTAGGATTGCCTTGGAGCTATAGATGGAACTCATGTTCGGGCAAAAGTTCCTAGAGAAGAAGCTGCTCGATTTCGAGGACGAAAGGATTACCCTACACAAAATATTTTTGTTGCATGTTCTTTTGATATGAAATTCACCTATGTGTTGGCTGGTTGGGAAGGAACAGCCTCAGATTCAAGAATTTTAAAAAATGCATAATTAAGAAAAGATGATCTTATCATTCCCCAAGGTCAGTATTAAAATTGGATTTAAACTTTACAATACTACATCTAAATGCTTATTTTATTAGTGATTTATGTCAAAAATACTTACGGTATGTTTTTTTTAAGAAAAATTTTATCTTGGGGATGCTGGTTTTCCACTCAAGCTTGGTCTACTAACACCTTACAAGGAGTTCATTATCACTTGAAAGAATATTCGACACAATCACCACAAAATGCAAAAGAAATTTTCAACCATCGACATGCCTCGTTGCGAAATGTTATCGAAAGAACATTCGAAGTTCTAAAGAAAAGATTTCCAATCATCGCTAGTGGCACGGAACCACATTATTCATTCCAAACCATGACTAACATTGTGATAGCCTGCTGCATATTACATAATTTTTTGATGGGTGTAGATCCTGATGAGAACCTAATTGCTGAAGTTGATCGTGAACTATTATTTAATTATATTGATAACTTAGAGGACCATTCTGGATGCAGTCAGGAGGAGGACTATAGACAAGGATCAACTTTAAGAGATAACATAGCAGCCCACATGTGGAATGATTATGAGCATGGATTATGATTTGATATATTACTTTAAGTTGTGAAAATATGAATCTACTCAAAATTTGTTACAATTAACTGACTTGAACTAGTGCCTTGTATGTTTGAATTTTTCAAGTATTTGATCAATGAAATTATTTATTGTCTCTCAAATTATTTATTGTTTATATTATAAAATTGGATGAATTAAATAGTTAACTGTGAATATTCTATTATTTGTATTCTTTTATATACCATGTTGTTTCATATTCAAGAATGGAACCAAAAAAGGATTCAGTGAAGGACAATTTGCGATGGACAACAGAAATGGATGAAGCTTTAATTGATGCTTTATTGGAAGAGATGATGAAAGGAAACCGTCCTGATAGCACATTTTCAACATTTGCATATAATAATATGGTGCGTGCTCTTAAGATTTCTTTTGGGCCTCACATTACAAAGCAACATTTGAAGAATAGAAAGAAGACATTGTCACAACGATTTGCAGAGCTTTATGATTTATTTAGTGGACTAAGTGGATTTTCATGGAGTCCTATCACGAAGCTGTTTGAAGCTGAAAGTCAAATTTGGAAAGACTTGATAGAGGTGATTTTAACTTGTTGATGTTAGTTAATTTATATGCTTGTAAAATTGGATTTAGTAACTTTACTTTGGAAATTTCTTTAATTTACACCTGTTTATATTTACACATATTTATTTTATGTTTCCAAAAAAACCACATGCAAGAAAGTGGACGGTTACACCTGTATTGCATTATGATAAGTTATATGAGTTGTTTGGTGCAGACAGGGCAATAGGAAAATATGCTGAAAGTGCTAAGGATAAAATTAAATGGTGGGAAAAGGATTGCACTGATTTAAATGACTCTTTTGAAGGTGCAACAATGTATGAAGTTGATTTGAATTTGAAGAATGAGGCCACAAACTCACCAGTTAATATGTATTCCTCGAACCAATCAATAGGAACTGCATCTTCTAGAGGACATAAGCGTAAGGCAGCAATGATTGATACTATTGAAGAAAGGTATGAAAAAATAACATTAGGAATTAAGGAACTAGCAGATGTCATGAGAGATGGTAATTCCCTTCATGATAAATCCATTTCGTTATCTGAGAGGCAGGTTATTGTTGCTGAAAAGCAAGCTGAAATTGCTGAAAAAAGCATCACAATACTTGAAAAAAGTAGGCCTCGTCGTTATAGTGAAGAGGAAGTGTGGGCAGAACTTGAAGAAATTGGAGTATTTGAAGAATACAAACTAAAATGCTACTTCTTTTTATGCAATGAAGAAAGAACCAAGCGAACTTTTTTTGGTGTTCCACGTCATGTGCGATTGCAAACACTGCTCACGATGATGAATGATGCTAGAATTTCTTGAAAGAAATGGCAGTGCCATGGTTCTCATATCACAAAAAGTCTTGGAACCATGGCATAATTTTTTTTTAAGTTTCAAGACTTTATGTGATATGAGAACCATGGCTCTGCCATTTCTTTCAAAAATTCCAGCATCATTCATCATCTTGAGCAGTGTTTGCAATCGCACATGACGTGGAACACCAAAAAAAGTTCGCTTGGTTCTTTCTTCATTGCATAAAAAGAAGTAGCAGTTTAGTTTGTATTCTTCAAATACTCCAATTTCTTCAAGTTCTGCCCATACTTCCTCTTCACTATAATGACGAGGCCTACTTTTTTCAAGTATTGTGAGGCTTTTTTCAGCAATTTCAGCTTGCTTTTCAGCAACAATAACCTGCCTCTCAGATAACGAAATAGATTTATCATGAAGGGAATTACCATCTCTCATGACATCTGCTAGTTCCTTAATTCCTAATGTCATTTTTTCACACCTTTCTTCAATAGTATCAATCATTGCTGCCTTACGCTTATGTCCTCTAAAAGATGCAGTTCTTATTGATTGGTTCGAGGAATCCATATTAGCTGGTGAGTTTGTGGCCTCATTCTTCAAATTCAAATCAACTTCATACATTATTGCACCTTCAAAAGAGTCATTTAATTAGTGCAATCCTTTTCCCACCATTTAATTTTATCCTTAGCACTTTCAGCATATTTTCATGTTGCCCTATCTGCACCAAACAACTCATATAACTTATCATAATATAATACATGTGTAACCGTCCACTTTCTTGCATTTGGTTTTTTCTGGAAACATAAAATAAATATGTGTAAATATAAACATGTGTAAATTAAAGAAATTTCCAAAGCAAAGTTACTAATATCCAATTTTATAAGCATATAAAACTAACTAACATCAACAAGTTAAAATAACCTCTATCAAGTCTTTCCAAATTTGACTTTCAGCTTCAAACAGCTTCGGGATAGGACTCCATGAAAATCCACTTAGTCTACTAAATAAATCATAAAGCTCTGCAAATCATTGTGACAATGTCTTCTTTCTATTCTTCAAATGCTGCTTTGTAATGTGAGGCCCAAAAGAAATCTTAAGAGCACGCACCATATTATCATATGCAAATGTTGAAAATGTACCATCAGGACGGTTTTGTTTCATCATCTCTTCCAATAAAGCATCAATGAAAGCTTCATCCATTTTTGCTATCCATCGCAAATTGTTCTTCACTAAATCCTTTTTTGGTGCCATTCTTGAATATGAAACAACATGGTATATAAAGCAATACAAATAATAGAATATTCATAGTTAACTATTTAATTCATCCAATTTTATAATATAAACAATAAATAATTTGAGAGATGATAAATAATTTCATTGATCAAATACTTGAAAAATTCGAACATACAAGGCACTAGTTCAAGTCAGTTAATTGTAACACACAATTTTGAGTAGATTCATATTTTCACAACTTAAAGTAATATATCAGATCATAATCCATGCTTATAGTCATTCCACATATGGGCTGCTATGTTATCTTTTAAAGTTGATCCTTGTCTGTAGTCCTCCTCCTGACTGCGTCCAGAATGGTCCTCTAAGTTATCAATGTAATTAAATAATAATTCGCGATCAACTTCAACAATTAGGTTCTCATCAGGATCTACACCCATCAAAAAATTATATAATATGCAGCAGGCTATCACAATGTCAGTCTTGGTTTGGAATGAATAATGTGGTTCCGTGCCACTGGCGATGATTGGAAATCTTTTCTTTAGAACTCCGAATGTTCTTTCGATAACATTTCGCAACGAGGCATGCCGATGGTTGAAAATTTCTTTTGCATTTTGTGGTGATTGTGTCGAATTTCTTTCAAGTGATAACGAACTCCTCTGTAAGGTGTTAGTAGACCAAGCTTGAGTGGAAAACCAGCATCCCCAAGATAAAATTTTCCTTTAAAAAAACATATCGTAAGTATTTTTGACATAAATCACTAATAAAATAAGCATTTAGATGTAGTATTGTAAAGTTTAAATCCAATTTTAATACTGACCTTGAGGAATGATAAAATTGTCTTCTCTTAATAATGCATTTTTAAAATTCTTGAATCTGAGGCTGTTCCTTCCCAACCAGCCAACACATAGGTGGATGTTGGCCCAAATGGCAACCCAAGAGGGGGGTGAATTGGATTCTTTTTAAAAAATTTAACACTTTAAAGCTATGTGTCTGATTTGAAAGTGGTTGAGAGCAATGAATAGATAAATGCTAAGCACAAATAAATGAGATAGAGAGAGACAAAGCATGGCAAACACAAAGATTTTATAGTGGTTCGGTGTATCCAACACCTACTTCCACTCCCAAGCTTCACTTGGGTCCACACTATAATCCACTTGATTACAGTCGAGTTGTTTTACAATCTCACAACTCAAACTTGTTGTTTTCCGAGGTCACAACGAACCCAGCCAGTTTTTTCCGGCTCACCAGCACAAAACCCAACCACAAGCTAACCTTAGCTTGTCCCGAGGTATACTACCTCCACTAATTCAATCCCCTGATTGAATTAGTAAACAACAATTTGAAAATAAAGTTTACAGTACAAGAAAGCTCCTTAAGTGAGCAAATATGCAATTAAATGAACAAGGGTAAGAAAAGCCTGTTTGAAGCGAATTTGATTTGAGCTTTTCTTCTTTTCTTCTTTTCCTCTTCTCCTTTGAAAGGTTGAATCAGGCCTCAGCTCAGATTCTTCACAAAAATTGCAGTTGAGAAGTTGGAGAAAAATAGGGCTTTTGCTTTTTGTTTCTTCACTTGGAAAATCCTCCGATTTTGAACTTAAATGCTTTGGATTTCACTTTTTACTTTCTAAGATTGGTTGATATGAGCTCTGAGTTTTTTTCTTCTTTGATTTCTCTCTCTTTCTTTCACAATATTTTTTGATTTTTCAGTCTCTTCTTCTCTCTCTTTTCAAACGGACGGTTTCCCCTTTTCATAGATCCCTTAATCCAAGATTAGGTGAAAAAAATAGCCGTTGTAGAGTAGTTGGATTGCTTCTACACACAAAGAAAAATAGTCGTTAGAGATTAGGTGGAAAAATATTATCGTTGGAGTCCGTTCTGACATTTGAAAAATCCATTCCTGACAGGTTGGAGTCGGCTCCAACTTTTCAGGTGTCGGCTCCAAATCGGGGTATCCAAAAATAGTAATAAGAAGTTCGTTAAGAGTCGGGTTCGAAAAAGTTAAGTGTCGACTTGGCGCTTTTGGGAGTCGGCTCCGGAATTCAAAGGTGACGACTCTAACTTTGTCTAAAAAAATATGCTCTCTATTCTCAGGTTAGAGTCAGCTTCAGAACTGTAGGTGTCGGCTCCGCAACTTTCAGGTGTCGGCTTCCGAACTCCAGGTGTCGGCTCTGGAAACTGATGCAGAAACCACTTCTCCGTATCTTAGGTTGGAGTTGGCTCCGAAACTCTAGGTGTCGACTCCGGACTGTGCCAAAAATATAGAAAAGGTTCTGATACTCCCTGGGGTCAGCTCTTGACTATTTGGGTGTGGACTCTAAGTTCTGAACTTATATATTTTCTTTTCAATTTTGATTCAAAACTTATTTCCTTACACCTTTTGACTGATTAAACATTTTTAATCTCTGAAACACTTATTAAATTTGTTAGAAACATAGTGAATATACTCATGTCTTTTGTTAATCATCAAAATCAATAATTGGGTCAACAATCTCTCCCTTTTTTATGATGACAAAAATATAGAGTATATGCATGATTAAACAATAAGAGTTGCAAATCAAATTTCTCAATTTTAAGTTTTCATAGTTAAGCTCCCTTTGAATGAGGTTGCTCCCCCTATGATACTCAATTTAACATTTACTCCCCCTTTATCATTAAGACTTAATGAGCATATCAAATTAAGGTCATTTAAAGCCTGATACTTATTGAACCTTAATACTCATTAAACTTATCTCATTGAAACTACTTGATACCAGTTAATTAAGCTTATTTGTTCCAATGCATATATAATCTTCCCTCCCCCTTTTTTGTAATCAACAAAAAGGTTTTAGAAAATATTCAAGTTCAATTAATTTTTCTCAAAAGAACAATTAAATTGCATTGTAAAATATAAGTAATTTATTCATTTCATTTCATCATCCAACATACAACATTACATTTGATAAAAAGTAAACATTTTACATCAAAAATAACTTCATTTCATCAAACTTCATTACATTAAAGTAACTTCATTTCATCAAAAGATATTTCATAATATCAAAAGAAATTTCATAACATCAAAAGAAATTACATCAAAAGTATCAAAATGCAGTATTTAATGATTTTTAAGAAGCCTTTGCAATTCTTCTACAATTTTTTCCATTCCTTCACTTTGAGTTCTGACGAATTCCTTCAGTCTTCTATCGACGAATACACATGCAGTAATAATTTTATCTTGAAGCTCTGCATTGCATTTGGAATAGGTCTCAGAATCTCCTCCAATCTCTTTGAGTTCTTCAAAAATATTCTTGAGATCATTCTTTAATGCTTCTGAAGAAGATCCAAGGGTGGACTCAATCTTGCTCACCCTTTCATCCAAAGAATAGAGAGTCTCTTTCAAGTTCATAAATTTGCTATCTAACTCAATCTTCATCTCTTCTTTATAATTCAAAAGTAAGGATTTCAATTGTTCCATTTGAGTATCAGAAAAACTGGTAGAAACTTGAACAAATGAACTTGAAGCAGGTGCAGGAGCTGCTGAAGGTGTAGGGCTACTAGGCCTGGCGAAATATGTCTCACAGAGGGTCTAGGTGCTGTAGCTTCAATATCAGTAGCTCTTTCATCCAAGAGACTTTTCTTTTTCCAAATTCCATCCTTTTTCACAAATCCCATTCTATGCACAGTTGCTAAACTATAGTAATCTGTGTGCCTTAAATTCTTTTTGAGTTCATTTTCAGAAATAACAACACCTGACTCTGAAATGCTAAAGTCAATATCATACCATAGGGTAAAGTAGATCTTTCTTATTCCTGGCTTCAGCCATATACCAGACCATCATACCAGCCAAATTAATTCGCTTCGTCAAAACACCGTCCATAATTATAATGTCTCGTTCTAAGACATACTCAAACCTGCCGGTCTTGGGAAATAAAATCCTTCCATAGATATTATGAAGTAATCTCAACTCAAGAGGTAACTGGTTTGCCTTAATTTCTTCAAATTCAGTAACTTCTCTTCCTAGCATCCTTGATAGAGCATTTGACCTTTTACTATGAATGCTTCCAGCAAGTCCAGTAACGGAAATTCCTAATAGATTTCCTAAGATTTCTAAGGTTATATGAATCCTTTTCCCTCTTACTGAACTAACTATTCATCCATCTCCTCTAGACAAATTGAAATAAAACTCCTTGACTAAGGCTGGATAAGTAGGTAAATCAAGGGAACATACCTTATCCCAACCTAGTTCTATCAACTGTCATCCAATGGTGAAACCTTCTTTCTCAAAGAAATGAAAGTCTACCTTCCTACCCATTGTGATTACTCGGCCTGCTAGAGTGTCGATTTGAGGTGAGGAGGGGCTTGGAGCAGCGCTCGGTGTGGATGACATGGAGGACGAAGAGCTCAGTGAAGACTGTCTCACCGGATGCCTCACTGATCGTTTCTCAGTCATTACCACACCACCAACCACTGATCCCCTACGTTTGGGTGCCATTTAGTGCTAAGGAGAGGTTAATTTGAGAGATTTTGGGTTTTGGGAAGAGTTGGAGAGAGTTTGGAGGGGTTAGGAGTTGATTGAAATGAACGAGGAGTCGGCTCTGCCCTAGATAAGTCAACCTAGGACCATTTGGAGTCGACTCCCGCAAAGCGAGGTGTCAGCTCCAGGTTGCTAACACGGTCAGCGCTCGAACTGGAGTCGGCTCCGCTAAGGCGGGTGTTGGCTCTAAGGTCTCAGACCATGAGCGACACAGACAAAGTGTCGACTCCACAAATTAAGGTGTCGACTCCACTAACAGTTTCAGAAAAAAAGGTTTCAAACATCTGAAACTTATCAAAATAAAATTAATAAATTTTGGATAAAATATTTGGAATGTAGAGAACCAAATTGTTCAAATATCTAGATAAATTATCCTTAAAATCATGAGAAAAATTTCAAAAAATTGATTGAATTCTAGATAATCATTTCTTAGGGGTTTCAAAATCATTCCAAAGGGTCACAAATCCCTAACTCTCCTCTAAGATAACAAAATCTTTCTTTACTCAAGGGTTTTGAAAATATGTCAGCTAATTGTTCTTCAGTACAAACATAATCAAGATAAATATCACAATTAGCTACATGTTCTCTAATAAAGTGATATCTAATTTCAATATGTTTAGTTCTTGAATGTTGTATAGGATTTTTAGTTAAGTTTATTGCACTTGTATTATCACATTTAATATGAGTTTTATCAAGTGTTATGCCATAATCTTCAAGTTGTTGCTTAATCCAAAGGATTTGAGCATAGCAACTTTCAGCTGCAATATATTTAGCTTCAGCAGTAGATAATACAACCGAATTTTACTTTTTGCTAAACCAAGAGATTAAGTTACTTCCTAAAAATTGACATGCACCACTTGTACTCTTTCTATCTAGTTTACATCCAGCATAGTCAGCATCAGAATAAGTAATCAAATTTAGTGTTGAGTCTCTATAATACCATAATCCTATATTTTTAGTTCCACTTAGATATCTTAGTATTCTTTTTACATCAATTAAATGAAATTCTTTATGTTTAGATTAAAATCTAGCACATAGACAAACAGCGAACATGATATCAGGTCTACTTGCAGTTAAGTAAAGTAGAGATCCGATTATACCTCTATAATGCTTTTGATCAACTTTCTTACCATCTTCATCTTTGTCTAATTTGCATGAAGGACTCATAGGTGTTCCAAGGGGTTTGATTGATTCCATTCCAAACTTCTTAAGAATTTCCTTTGTGTACTTTGTTTGGTTGATGAAAATCCCCTCTTTACTTTATTTGATTTGAAGTCCTAGGAAGAAATTGAGTTCTCCAATCATGCTCATCTCGAATTCACCCTGCATTAACTTAGCAAATTATTGACACAAAAGATTGTTAGTAGCACCGAATACAATATCATCTACATATATTTATACTACAAATAAATCTTTATTTTTTCTTTTCAAGAATAGGGTTTTATCAACATTTCTTCTAGAAAAATTATTTTTAATTAGAAATTTACTTAACCTACATACCAAGCTCTAGGTGCTTGTTTTAAACCATACAGTGCTTTGTGTAATTTAAAAACATGGTTTGAAAATTCATGATCTTCAAAACCAGATGGTTGTTCTACAAAAACTTCTTCATTTATAAAACCGTTTAAAAATGCACTCTTAACATCCATTTGAAACAAATTGATATTCATATGACATGCAAATGCAAGTAATAATCTAATTGCTTTTAATCTAGCTACAGGTGCAAAAGTTTCATCAAAATCAATTCCTTCTTCTTGATTATATCCTTTTGCAACTAATCTAGCTTTATTTCTAATTACTATGCTATTTTCATCTAATTTATTTCTAAATACCCATTTAGATCCTATAACTGAGTGACCTTTAGGTCTATCAACTAAGAACCATACATTATTCCTAGTAAATTGATTCAATTCTTTTTGCATAGCTAACATCCAATTACAATCTTTTTCAGCTTCTTCAATAGTCTTAGGTTCAATTTGAGATACAAATGCATGATGATTATTGATATTTCTCATATATGATCTAGTTCTTACACCTTGAGATTGATCACCTATAATCAATTCCTTTGGATGTCCATAGGCATATCTTCAATCTCTAGGAAGATCTATATCACTATGAGTAGTATCAATAACATCAACCCTAGAAGAATCATCATCTTTAGCTTTTTGTTCATGATTTGAAGATACATCTATATTTAATTTTTCAATACCTCTTTCTAGCAAAATTGTATCTTCCTCATCATCAATGTTTTCTGAACTTGATGCTAAAGATTCATCAAAAACTATATGAATAGATTCTTCTACTATTAAGTTTTTCTTATTAAATACTCTATAGGCTTTACTAGTTGTTGAATATCCTAAAAATATGCCTTCATCAGATTTTGCATCAATTTTTTTAAGATTATCTTTACCATTATTATGAATGAAACATTTACAACCAAATGCATGAAAATAACTAATGTTTGGTTTCCTATTATTCCATAATTCATAGGGAGTTTTCTTAAGAATTGGCCTAATTAGGGCTCTATTAAGAATGTAACATGCCATGTTTATAGCTTCCGCCCAAAAGCATTTTGAAAGGTTTCTTTCACATAGCATGGTACGGGCCATGTCCTCTAAAGTTATATTCTTTCTTTCTACAACTCCATTTTGTTGTGGTGTTCTAGGTGCAGAAAAATTATAATGAATGTCATGTTCAATGAAGAAATTTTCAAATAAATGATTTTTAAATTCTGTGCCATAATCACTTCTAAGAGACACTATGGTGTCGTTTCTCTCATTAGTGACTTTCTTGAAGAATTTCTGAAATATCAAGAAAGTCTCATCCTTGTGAGCCAAAAACAATACCCAAGCAAATCTAGAATAATCATCTAGTATCACAAGACTATGTTTCTTTCCTCCTAGACTAGTGGTTCTAGAAAGTCCAAAAAGGTCTATGTGAAGTAGCTTTAGTGGCCTAGAAGTGGAAACAACATTTTTAGATTTGAAAGAGTTTCTAGTTTGTTTTCCAAATTGACATGCATCATAGATTCTGTTATTTTCAAAATCTAACTTTGGAAGCCCTTTAACTAAATCCATACTAATTAATTTTGAAATTAGGTATGTGCTTGTGTGACCTAATCTACGATGCCATAGCCATCCAATCTTATTCACATTAGCATTATTAGCAACTAAGCAATGATTACTAGTAGACAGATTGTCTAAATCAATTAAGTATATATTGTCATTTCTATTTCCAATAAATATAATGCTATTGTTAATGGGATTAGAAACAGTGCAGATAGAAGCTTCAAATGAAACTTTGAAACCTTTATCACACAATTGGCTAATGCTAATCAAATTATGCTTTAAACCAACTATATATAAGACATTTTCTA
Source organism: Calamus simplicifolius (assembly GCA_900491605.1). Lineage (NCBI taxonomy): Eukaryota > Viridiplantae > Streptophyta > Magnoliopsida > Arecales > Arecaceae > Calamus > Calamus simplicifolius. The sequence goes on along the minus strand of UESW01003902.1, from coordinate 477,313 downwards.
TAAAAGTGGAAGGAGTTATTTGAATTTTACCAAATCACATAATTTGGCCTTTTTTATTATCTCCAAATGTAACAACTCCTTCTCTTTTATCTTCAAGGGTGATGAATTGATCCTTGTCACCCGTCATGTGCCTTGAGCAGCTGCTATCAAGATACCACTTACGTTTTGATCTTTTGGCCGCAAGACATTCCTCATCATCTTCTTTTGCCATGAAACAAATGTTTGCAACTTCATTTTGTTCTTCCTCGGAAGAGGATTCTTCGCTATCGCTCCATGTTGCAACATAAGCCTTCTTCTTCTTTTTATAGGCTTTCTTCAATTGAGGATAGTCATATCTAAAGTGCCCGGGTTTCTTACATTCATAATATATGAGGGGGTCTTTCTCTTTGTCCTTGTCCTTCTCTTTTTCTTTTTCACCTTCCATTTTTGTTCCATACTTTTTCTTGTGGAAAGGTATCCTTCTTTGCATAAATTTTCTGAACTTCTTTGCAAGAAGGGCTATCTCATCATCTTCCTCTTCTTCCTCACTGCTGCTTGTTTCCTTTTCTGCAGCTTTAAGGGCAATCGTTCTCTTCTTTTAACTTCTTTCTCTTGATGCTGCTTCATTGTCAGCTCATGGGTCATTAATGATCCAAGTAGCTCCTCCAAAGGTAAGGTATTGAGGTCCTTGGCTTCTTGGATTGCAGTCACCTTCGCTTCCCATGATCTTGGAAGAGACCTAAGAATTTTACGCACCAAATTAGAATTAGTATAGGTTTTACCAAGACTTTTTAGACCATTGACAATATCAGTAAATCTAGTGTACATGCATGTGATAGTTTCATTTTGTTCCATGCTAAACAATTCATATTTGTGTACTAGAATATTAATTTTTGATTCTTTAACTTGATTAGTACCCTCATGAGTAACTTCTAATCTATCCTAAATTCCTTTTGCAGAAATACATGTAGAAATTTTATTAAATTCATTAGCATCTAAAGCACAATATAAAACATTCATGGCTTTTGCATTAAGCTGAGCCATTTTTCTATCGTTCTCATTCCAATCCCTTTCGGGTTTAGGAACTATTGAACCATCTACAATGTGTGTGGGTATGCTAGGTCCATTAGTGATTACATTCCATAGTTCATAATCTAAAGCTTGAATAAAAATTCTCATTCTAGCTTTCCAATAAGAATAATTTGAACCATTAAATAAAGAAGGTCTATTTGTGGATTGACCTTCAGCAAATGAAGATCCAGCTTGAGCTGCCATTTGGATCTTTAACTCTTGATCGTTGGATCAAACTAAGAATGAGCACAAGCTCTGATACCAATTGTTGGCCCAGATGGCAACCCAAGAGGAGGGGTGAATTGGGTTCTTTTAAAAAAATTTAACACTTTAAAGCTATGTGCCTGATTTGAAAGTGGTTGAGAACAATGAATAGATAAATGCTAAGCACAAATAAATGAGATAGAGAAAGAGAGAGACAAAGCACGACAAACACAAAGATTTTAAAGTGGTTCAGTGCATCCAACACCTACTTTCACTCCTAAGCTTCACTTGGGTCCACACTATAATCCACTTGATTACAGTCGAGTTGTTTTACAAGCTCACAACTCAAACTTGTTGTTTTCCCGGGGTCACAATGAACCTAGCCAGTTTTTCTGGGCTCACCAGCATAAAACCAAACCACAAGCTAACCTTAGCTTGTCCCGAGGTATACTACCTCCACTAATTTAATCCCCTGATTGAATTAGTAAACAACAATTTGAAAATAAAGTTTACAGTACAAGAAAGCTCCTTAAGTGAGCAAATATGCAATTAAATGAACAAGGGTAAGAAAAGCCTGTTTGAAGCGAATTTGATTTGAACTTTTCTTCTTTTCTTCTTTTCTTCTTCTCCTTTAAAAGGTTGAATCAAGCCTCAGCTCAGATTCTTTACAAAAATTGCAGTTGAGAAGTTGGAGAAAAATAGGGCTTTTGCTTTCTGATTCTTTACTTGGAAAATCCTTCGATTTTGAACTTGAATGCTTTGGATTTCTCGTTTTACTCTCTGGGATTGGTTGATGTGAGTTGTGAGTTTTTTTTTTCTTTGATTTCTCTCTCTTTCTTTCACAATATTTTTTGATTTTTCAGTCTCTTCTTCTCTCTCTTTTCAAACGGACGATTTTCCCTTTTCATAGATCCCTTAATTCAGGATTAGGTGAAAAAAATAGCCGTTGTAGAGTAGTTGGATTGCTTCTACACACAAAGAAAAATAGCCGTTAGTGATTAGGTGGAAAAATATTATCGTTGGAGTCCATTCTGACATTTGAAAAATCCATTCCTGACAGGTTGAAGTCGGCTCCAACTTTTCAGGTGTCGGCTCCAAATCGGGGTGTCCAAAAATAGTAATAAGAAGTTCGTTGAAGAGTCGGCTCCAAAAAAGTTAAGTGTCGACTCGGCGCTTTCGGGAGTCAGCTCCAGAATTCAAAGGTGTCGACTCTAACTTTGTCCAAAAAATATGCTCTCTGTTCTCAGGTTAGAGTCGGCTCCAGAACTGTAGGTGTCGGCTCTATAACTTTTAGGTGTCGGATCCCAAACTCTAGGTGTCTGCTCCGGAAACTGATGCAGAAACCATTTCTCTGTATCTCAGGTTGGAGTCGGCTCCGAAACTCTAGGTGTCGACTCCGGACCATGCCGAAAATGTAGAAAGGTTCTGATACTCCCTGGGGTCGGTTCCTAACTGTTTGGGTGTCGACTCTAAGTTCTGAACTTACATATTTTCTTTTCAATCTTGATTCAAAACTTATTTCCTTACACCTTTTGACTGATTAAACATTTTTAATCCCTGAAACACTTATTAAATTTGTTAGAAACATAGTGAATATACTAATGCCTTTTGTTAATTATCAAAATCAATAATTAGGTCAACAGTGGATTTCATATTAAAAGAACATGCAGCAAAAATATTTTGTGTAGGGTAATCCTTTTGTCCTCGAAATCGAGCAGCTTCTTTTCTAGGAACTTTTGCCCGAACATGAGTTCCATCTATAGCTCCAAGGCAATCCTAATATTTAAAATTTGTTATGATATATGGTATCAAATTCTAGCTTATTTATTTTATTAAGAAATAAGATGCATAAGCATAAATATAAATGAATACCTTAAAATATGGGTAGAATCTACTATTGTTGAAATTTTGGAGAGGAACCTCTGATCCAGAAGGCTTTACAAGAAACTCGGCCTCAAGTGAAACAATGACTTGTAACACATTATGAAAATGATGGATCTATAGAAGAAAAAAGATATTGTTATATTTTTGACATTATGTGTTAATATGTGAGGAACTGTAACATAGCAAGAATCTTTAACTCTACCGGTATTACAAAGTTTCTCACATAACTACTGAAATGCATGTGGGCCCATGCAAAAAACATCATGGCATTTTTTTGTCTGTTGTAGCTGTGTCATTAATTATTTTCTCATGCTGGCTCTATCAATATTTCCATCACTCAGGCTTATTAACTAGTGTTGACATATCTTCCAACAAAAGGATTGCATGTACAATGAAACAAATAAGACATACAATACACATATGTCTACACCTTTTCCAATCTCCCATCACATATTTCAAATTATGTCCTTCTTTAGCCACTCCAAAATTGATCAAAACTTCAGACTCAAAATCATAGATATCTTCCTCGACATCCTTGGTCACTTCTTCATTATTGTAGTTGTTCATCTAATCAACAACTCTGATGAGTATATATTGGCATGACAATACAAATAGAATAAAAATAAATTGCAAGTAGGCATCTAAATTTATCATAAATATATATTAAAATTGTGACTAAAAAAAAGAAACTATATTTAATGAAAGACAATTCATAGAATTGATAACAAAAAATAAAAAATAAAAACATGTATCTAGCTTTAGAAGAAGCCATACCTTTCTCCCACTAGCCTTGGAATTGATTTGATGACAAGTTCAAGCTCTTAAAACCACTTTAATTTCTATGCATTCACATACGACAAGCCATGATTAATTATTAAAGCCCAAAACGTACAAAATATAGATTGAAAGGCAGAACAACAATCAAACAACAAACAACAACATTTGCGAAAAGTAACAAAAAAAATTGATGACATCTTTCTCAAAGGTTACTATTGGCCAGAAACAGAGAGTTATTTTGTTTCTCCAAACAAAGGATCATAGCCAAACAAAAAAAAATCTAATATTTCCTTCATACAACCACCCTTCACCTCTGCGAATCGAATCATACCATCTAATACCACCTAACTTCATCCCTAGATCACAACAATCAGCTTTTCTACACCTCCCTTCGTCTTCCAAATACCGAATGGCCATCTCCCAAGAACCATCAGAGATCATATTTCTTTATTTTATTGGTCAATATGTATTGACAAAGATATTTGGAATATATCTTCTAAATCTTATTTTTTGTTTAAAAAACATTCATCTCTGACCAGAGACTCAGATTTTTTACGTTTAAGCATGCAATAAAACAGAGATGTCATAAATTATCTCATGTGAAAGAAAATTTTAACCTCTATTTTATTTCTCTTTTCAGGTTGGTGCATTCCAAAGGAGCACGCTTCTTTTCTTGCTAGGATTTTTGCTTCTTGACCAAATTTTTTCCCTACTATGCGCACGGAGATCCAAAAAGGCCCCAACGCTGAGTTAAAGCGGCATCCGGGTTCATCATCGTGTTAATCCGATGAGGGAGGGCAAAGGGAAAGAATTTTGGGTTCAAAATACACATCACTACATAAATCAATATTGATCAAGATCCATAACCGTGGATGCTATTTAGAAATTTGAAGGAAAAACGATCAGATCGATGTCCAACGAACCCAAAAATAAGCCCATCTTAGAAAAAAGAAAAGCTAGAGCAGTGACTGAAAAGAAATATATACTACGAATTTATTTGATTCAGCGAAAAAAAAAAATGAATCGTGGGTTTTTGGTAGAAGAAATATGCCCGGCAACAATGGCAGCCGCTGCTCCCACCCCTCTCACAGCTCCCGCCAAAAACAAGAAGCGAATGCATTTTTTGTTTGAGAGGGTCAATATTGGAATTAAAAAAATGAAAGACTATCCTTGAGTTTTCTCTTCAAAGTCTTTGGACCTTCGGAGAGAAAACTTTTAGGTAGGGCCCACCATTTTTTTTTCCAGTTTTTTTCTTTACTTTTCTTTCCTCCCTACTTTTCTTTCCATCCAAACAGGGTAAAATTTATTTTCCCTCCTTTTTTTCCTCTAGTTTTCTTTTCTTCATACTTTTCTCTTCATCCAAAAAGAGGGTAAGAGTTATTAATTGAATCTTTAATCCATTGGCGAATCCGTGGGGGTCGGGCTTGTCGGTAATACAACTCTTTGGTTTGGAACGTGTAAAACTTCTGAACCAGTCCCGGGACTTCGTTTAAACTTTGACGCTCATATTTTGAGATTTATTCCACCATAGAGAGATTAACTTTGAGTTGGTCCCGGCCAAGGGCTTGCCGGGAATAGTTTAAAGATATAGAGTATTGTATAACTTGTAAACGTTGTGTCAGGAAAAGAATCCCTATTGTGATATCAAAAAATAAAAATAAAAAATAAAATGATGCAGACCTTTCCCTCTTAACTAATCAATTAGGATATCTAAGTAATTATGTTTAGTGCTTCAACATGAGATCTCAATTAGTATCAATCAAGAAAGAGGTAAAAATATTTCAAAGAGATATGATTTTTAAGAAGTTGGATAATATATAAGAATCAAGATATCAAAATCCCAATCGGTATAGTAAAATCAAGATAATTAATATTTATTTCAATGCATCAGTTGTCAAAGTAGTTGACCAAAAAGTTATTTAAATAGAAATATGATTGGAAAATATGCATCAATACGATGACTTGTCAAGTTGTCTTGGAATCAATCAGCTCATGTAGGTTGAGATATGTAATGCAATAGTGAAAGGTCGCTATCAATACAAAGTAATATTAGGTAATGGGCCAAAATACGCCTAAATACCCTAATGGGCCTTGAAAGTCCATCACCGTCCTTTAGTGTGTGAATAAGAAATTACGGGGATATTTAGTCCCATATCGAAAAGAACAAGAAAGGAAGGTTTACTTATATGGAAACCACTTCCTTGAAGCTTAAGTTCCTTAGCTCACCATAATTGGAGAGCTTGAGGGTGATGCGTAGCATCACCTTCGCACACGCGCGTGTGCGAAGGGCGCAATGGGCGCTTTGTAGGCGCACTTTGCACGTGCGCATCATCTTGAGGGGCTTTAAATTTTTTCTAGATCATGATGATCCGATGGTGGAGACTGATCGGATCAAGATAAGGGGCTGAGAATAATTGATCGTTGATCGATCGGATGAAGGGTCGAGATGTGGTGATCAAATCACGATCACGATCCAACGGCGCGATCGCGATCCAACGGTTGACACCTATCGGTTGACCAGTCAATAGGATGGTTGGTTGACCAGTCAACAGGACGGTTGGTGATAAGGCATCCGATCGTCGGTTGGTGATAAGGCACCCGTTCGATCGTCGGTTGGAGATAAGTCAACGGTCCGATCATGAAAAGATATATCAAAGACATGCAACCGCCTATCTGATAACATGATCATCAGATCACAATGATGAAAAGGCTTATCAGGATATGGATAGGCTTATCTGATGGCTGATCTTCAGATCACAGCCATAAAAAGGCTTATTCGATCGCCTGATCTGAAGATCATGATGTCTAAAGAGCATATCAAGGGTGATAAGCCCTTAACCCTCACATCCTTTGATTTTAGAATTTAAATTAAATTAAATTCGTAGGGTTGCTTCCAAAGGGTACCTAAAACCTATAAATAGGATCCTAGACCTAAGCATTTCATTCATCCCAAGCCATTCCAAATTGAGTTCAATTTGAATCAATTCAAGTCTTCTTCTCTCTTAGGCATTTGCATACTTTCTTAAGGATAGTATAGCAATAGTACATTGAAAAGAGAGTAGCATTCTTGGTTCGAAAGTTTTGATGAATTGTAGTGCTGCTTTCATCAAAAGGAGACTGTTGTATCCTAGGAGACAATCGTCATATTGACCGTAAGCACCATTGCGGGACGAAATTGTCTTAAGGACATAGAGTGAAACTCTAGCCTCATTCTGATTCATTAGGTAGCCACCATCTGCCAACATACACCCACCAAGAAGTAAAATCTTGGTCAACATGAAATCCTTGGGCAGCTTAGTAGTGGAGGTGGATGAAGTCCAGTGACCATGAATGGAGAAATTTTATTCTAAACGTGTTTGATGAAACTTTAAACTACCACCATCTCAATTATGCTTATTAAAAGTGTACTTACTATAAATCCATATGTAATGCAAATGCCAAGTAACATATGATGAACTTCAGCTTGAATTAGATGTAGGATTAGTGCATATCATAGCTCCTCTAGGCCACATTATGAAGATTTTGCCACGCATAGGATGAGAATTTGATTCATATAAGGTATTGGTTACTTCTGTATTCTTTTTAATTGATTATACCATTGATGTGGTATGGATGTGGGGACATTTCTAAGAAGCAATAGTAGATGGCAGATGAGATCCAAAAATGGTGAAACCAAGGCAACAAACTGTTGAAATCTCCTCAGATAGAGAATCTTTGAATATCAACAACGAGGTTTACTGGATTTTATAAAGGAAAGTGAATGCTAGGAGTTCTCTAGAATCTATCCTAATAATGGATCCTTTATATGCAGCAAGTATGGTATCAAGTGCTCGAAGGAAAACTTTAAGGTAGTGTTTGATAGCCCAAAAGCTATCCCTGGATAAATGTACGGGATAACATTTATTCAGGGAATAGCTGAGGGAATAAGCATTTTTTTAAAATTACAAGTCTTCCATCAAGGGATAACTTTAGTTGTTCCTGGGTTTCCTAGGGAATAAGTTCAGGGGATAACCCATTGTTAACCATGGTTAACCATGGGTTATCCCCTCTGGTTAAATTTTTTCAGACCTATCCCTTCTAGCTATAGCATTTGGGAATAAGAAGGGATATCCAGGGGATATCCTTCCTTATCCCCCATATCAAACACTATCTAAGGGTGTGTTTGATATGATGGATAAAGAAGGATATCCCATGGATATCTTCCTTTATTCCCAAATGCTATAGCTACAGGGGATAGTGCTGAAAAAGTTTAACCATAGAGGATAACCCATGTTTAACCATGGGTTATCCCCTGGACTTATTCTCTAGGGAACCCAGGAATAACTAAAGTTATCCCTTGATGGCAGAGTGGTAATTTTAAAAAGGTGCTTATCCCTATCCCCTGGATAAATGCTATCCTGTACATTTATCCAGGGATAGCCAAAAAGCTATCAAACACTACCTAAGGGAGTGTTTGAAATAGGGGATAAGGGTGATATCCAAGATATTCCTTGGATATCTCTCCTTATTCCCAAAAGCTATTACTAGAAGGGATATGTCTGAAAAAGTTTAACCAGATGGGATAACCCATGTTTAACCATGGGTTATCTCCTGAACTTATTCCCTAGGGAACCCAGGAACAACTAAAGTTATCCTTTGATGATAGACTTGTAATTTTAAGAGATACTTATTCCCTCAGCTATCCCCTGGATAAATGCTATCATGTACATTATCCAGGAATAGCTTTTGGGGAGTCAAACACTATTTAAGGCTCAAAGATTTTTAAAAGAAGCAAATATTAAATATAAGAAAAAGCATAAATAAACATTCTCCTTATAATATAAGTTAGTATAAGTTTTATTAAATCAAAAATCTATAATCGTAGATTTTTTATTTTTATTTTCTTGATATAATTGATTGGACTTTAATATGACCCTAATCAACTCAATTGACATTGGCACTCACATGTCAAATGATTAGGCTAATAGCGATTTATCTCATTAAGTATAATAAAATAAAGTATGCGAAACAAATATAAGGTGTGTCCTTTGTCCTTTCAAATTAGTAACATCTTCGGGTATTACATGGATTGCTTTTTTTTTTTTTTTTTTGTTCAAGTCTTTCTTCATTTTTAGAAATTAATAGTTGTATCAAAGATGATGAGGCAACTTTGGAAGAAAATTTTTCATCATCAATCAAATCAAGTCATTGAGGAAAAAAAAATAAAGTTTTGTAAAACATAAATTGCAGCTAGGAGGACCATATTAAATGCATGCTGCAATATTAAATGCTTTGGTCGTCAGTGATAAACCTAGGGTGGGCTCCTGTACATGGATTGCAGTATATAAGACATAAGGGGAAATGAGCTTGTTATAATCATTTGTTTTGTATATATATTATGAAATCTTATATGAGAAATATCTTGCATAATGACTGAATGAAAATACTCATTTAGAATGCTGCCCAACCTTTTTCCATGCCTATTAGGTTTTTTTTCCCCAGTAAAATATATATGCTATCATTTTAATCTTTATATTGTTATTACAAAGCGCATGACATCTAATTAGATACAATAGAAACTAGTCATCATTAACAAGCATTTCTTTGTTCTTCTTGTGGTTAACTGTGTGATTTTGCTAAAGAGTAGAAAAGAATATTAGCCAAATGGTCATAATGTTTTGGTGCAATTCAATAAATCTTGGTAAGAAATGTAAAACCAATAACATACCATATGATATACTGGATGTGCAATGCAACAGTTATCAAGGTTTTAGGTTCTGATGAGACGTTATATAGAACATTAAGATGGATTATTATTTTAAGTGTTATCGAAACAGAATTGTTCCACCATAATCCTAGCATCCAAATCAACATGCCTTGAAATACTTATTATTTCAAGTATGGAACAATGATGCATCCAATCTATTAAAAATTTGAGACAATATATGTTACATGAAATTTAAAACCTTCTCACTTATATCACATTTAAATTTAAAGCACGCCTTTAGGATAGGTGTTGGTTGCAAAACCTAAACTAATTTAGGATTAGCATAGTTAGGCCAAGGCATTGGAAATATATATTTAATATTCAAAATCAGTTTATAGGCAACATCAGGGTAAGTTAGACCAACTTCATGTCATATTAGAAGCCTATGACGGGTTAAATCAAGTGCTAGTAGGTTAGATGTCCATTCATTATTGTCAACCACAAGTGGCATGTACTAATATGTGGTCCTTAAACCCCATGCCATTCCTTCTAATCTACCAGAGCAAAGTTTAGAGAAGGATGTGGCATCCCAAGGTCAAGCCCGTCCCTACCGTCGTCGAATCAAAGCAGACTTAGGAGAGCTTTTATTTGTACCACAAAAATTGCTCTCTACATCTTCAAATTTTTTTAAAAAATTTAATTTTTTAAATTATTTTTAAAACCCTTGCCTTTTTTCTTTTTCATTTGCTTTGGTGCCCTTCGGCTTCCCTTTCATTCGCTTCGATAGCCTTCGCTTCTTTGGTCGCTTCGGTCCCTTTCACTTGAGCATCGGAGCAAGAAAAAGTCGATATCCGAAAGAAAAGGGAAGGATAGCTTAAAAAATTAATTTTTTTTAAAAATTAAAAGGATAGAAAATAATTTTTGCGGTGCAAACAGAAGCTTTTCGGACTTAGAAGCGCTACCACGTGTCGTGTAGTTACACGTCCAGTAGCCAATTGCTAGAGTGCGCCCTTTACCATCCGCTAGATGATATTCTCCCGATAACCTATCGCTTAAGCAAGGTGCAGTTGCTAGAGTACGCCCTTTACCATGAGCTAGATGATATTCTCCTGGTAACCTATCGCTTAAGCAAGGTGCATAATACAGTCACTCATTCCAAACCGAGCTATGCACCCCCATCACACTAAAATTCGGAACCGCCCCCCGCCCCCCCCCCCCCCCGTTTTGCACTCCCCGAGTCGAAGGATCGTACGTTGGGTTAACTTAACAAGGAAATGCTGCTCATTAAATCTAATAAATAATTAATAAGTAACTTTGGTGTGCTAACATTCTCCAACACTAGCTCCTCTTGCCCTCCCGCCCTTCCCCCAAGGGCATCGCCCCATTAGCCCCGATCTCCCCTTAGCCCCTTCTTCCCTTTTCTATTCTTTTCATCCATCGCTTCTCCGGCACCGACTCTTCTTCCCTTTCCCTCGGCACCAATCCCCCTCGCCCCTCTTACTTGTCTGTTCCATTCTATTGGCTGAATAAAGGCCTTTTGTTCGATCAAACAGGACTGAACAGAAGCTCTCTGTTTGACCGAACACCTATCAGGGAGGGCCAAAGGGGGGGGGGAGGGGGGGTGATACGGTGCCGGAAAGGGGTTTGTTCATATGGGGTATGAAGAGAAAATATAAAGGGTATAATGGTTATTATATAATATTTTTTTAAGTGCAAGTGTGGAGAGCAATTTTTGTTGTGCGAATAGAAACTCCCTAAAAATGCACTCTACACTTCTCCCTAAAAAAAACAAAATCCCTAAACTACCCCTCTCACCCCTCTCCCATTATTTGCTCTGCACACCCGTCCGCCCCCACCCCCAAGCCATACAAATCATCTTTTTTTCCCTCTTCCCTTCTCTTCCATCTCTTCCTCCGGCATCGACAGGCGTCACGCGGCATATCCCGGCAAGGTCAGCTTTCTCGGCACCGGTAGATCCGCCTCCCTTCGTTGCCCTTTGTCTCCCTTCGCCGACCTCCCTCCCTCCGCCTCCCTTCCTCGCCGTCCACCTCCCTCCCTTGTCGTCAAAACTTCCCCGCTTCCTCTCTGTCACCCTTCATCTCTCTATTCGACCCTGTTGAACCGAACAGAGAACAATATATTCGGCCCAATAGAGCCAAACAGAAAGCTTTTGTTCGGCTCCGTTGGACCGAACAGAAGTAGGGGCCGAACAGAGGCTCTCTATTCGATCAGAATGGGTTAAACAAAGGCTCTCTGTTTGGTCAGGATCGGAATGGACCGAACAAAGACCCTCTGTTCGATCGGGATGGGCCGAATAGAGAGGGCCTTTGTTCATTTGGCCAACTAGGGCCGAACAAAAGGCCTTTGTTTGGCCCTGTGTGGCTGAATAGAGGTGATTTGTTTGGCCCTATGTAGCCGAACAAAACACGAATTATGAAAAAAAAAATCGAAACAAGTTAAAAAAATGAACCTTTGCATCCATATAACCTTCTCAAATCGCTTGTTGCTTATCCATTATTCAATTGAAGTGAAAGAGGAAGAAAAAGGGAAAGATGGAAGAAAATATTTTTTTAAGAAGGTGTAGAGAGTAATATAGCGATATTTTTGTAAAATTTTTTAAAATAAAATTGATATATATATATATATATATATATATATATATATATATATATATAGTTAAACGAGGTGTACCGAGTAATTTTAACGGTGCAAATAAAAGCTCCCCATTCTCGCCATTGACCCAAATGTCTTTATTTAATAAATTTTAGCTGTTAGTAGCAGCGGTAGTAGTATTATTATCATCATTATCTTATTTTCCTCGCGACGCTATCCGTTTCGGGCCACTGTCTTCCCCGACCGACACCGCTGCTGTGACCCGTTTTCCGTTACCGATACCGTTAGGGTTTTATCTCTCCGAGTTCAAACCCCAGGACTGTCCGGAGATTCTCCGGCCTTCTTCGAGGTCGATTTCCCCCTCGGCGGCCATTATCCGCGACCTAATGGAAGTCAGCGACAGCGGCGGAAGGATAGGAGCAGAGGCGGCGGTGGCGGTGGCGAACGCGGCGCTGGCAGGGAACGCGCAGCCGCCGTTCCTGAGCAAGACGTACGACATGGTGGACGACCCGGCGACGGACTTGGTCGTGTCCTGGGGGCCGGGGAACAACAGCTTCGTGGTGTGGAACACGCCGGAGTTCGCGCGGGACTTCCTCCCCAAGTACTTCAAGCACAATAACTTCTCCAGCTTCGTCCGCCAGCTCAACACCTATGTGAGGCCTCTCATCCTTTCTGATGATTTCCCTTCGAATTCTGCTTTTTTTTTGCTTTTTGTTTTTCTTTTATGAATCTTTGTAGCCTGATGGGTGCGCAACTCATCAAATTTCACTTCTTATGTCATAATTTTTCTCCGCTTTCACTTTCAAGTAATAGAACGCGCGTAATTTCTAAAACAAGGACACGATATAAATCATGGATAGAATGTTCGAAGAAGTACAATGAATGAATCTAATAATAGAGAAAGATCTATAGAGTGGTATCATAGCCTGCAGTAAAGTTTTATCGTATACAAGGGATATGTGGATGAATAATTCCAGCAGATTTTTTTAATAACTAAACTCATGCAAGTTATGTCCTCTTTTACTCTATATCACGCTGCATTCTAGTCACAAAATTGCCTCAAAGCTTTCTGTGAAGCTTTGAAGCAAAAAGTTCCATCATTCTGGTACCAAAATAAAAATTTCTGTTAATATTTTTCTGATTACATTGGTTTGGCACCAAAGTCAATTGACTTTTATAGTTCTTCAATTAGATGAGCCATACATCCTACATAATAGTCCTATGCCAGCTACTTAAAAATATCTAGCAGACTTGTGCCATGAGAAGTGTGTGAATGCATTCGATTATATTTAAGATCAATTTTAGTGGAGGGATTGGATGAATGATGACTTTCTTATAGTGGAGGGATTGGATGAATGATGACTTTCTTATGTTGAGGCCTTGAATACTTGCACGATAACATCAACATTTTCTGTTACCAAACTTTTGTATTCCTCCCCCTCGGTAGAGGTTCATACAACAGATAATATTGCTCTCCATATCATGTTGGGCCTCAGATAAAGCATTGCCACAGCTGAGGATTTTCATAGAGACAACGTGCGCAAAAGATTCATCAGCGGCATATGTTTTTGAGAAACATTCTTAAGTTACATGCTGATAAGCACCCTTACCTTATATGAATCTATTCATGTGCATTGTTTTCTTTGCAGTCCAAGGAAGGCAATTATTTATGCTTGATGCTTCATTAAGATGGGAGCATTTATTGTTGCAAGCAAAGGATTACATGCTGAATGTGGAGTAACTTCATAGATTGGGAGTTAATTTCTTTGATCATGCTAACTTTCTTTGTCTTAGGGTCAAATTTTGGAGTTTTATGGAGTCCAATATATGTCAAAGATAGGTTAAAAACAACAAAAGTGCCTAGCAGTTGAGAACCAGCTTACTGCTTGCAATTCAATGACGAATTAAGAAGAGAAACTCTCTTTTTTCCCTTGAATATGAAATTCTTCTATAAATAATTCCCAAACAGTATTTCTAGTGTATGAACTTTTATGAATTTTAGTTCATGTTCACATATTATTTAGTTATCTTTCTGTCTGGCTTGAAGTTATCTTAAATTTTTCTTGTTGAAGTACTCACTTAAGACTAATTATTGAGATGCAGAGTGGGGTAATGTTATTCCAGTAACCTTTATAGAACTGCATTGTCTTACTTCTTGTAGATTTCAGATATTCCAAACGTTAAATAATACTTTGAATTGATTGGTTTTTTTTTTTCCAAATTTATGATGCAGTTGCGTATTTTGTTTCAGTTAGTGTTTCCCACTTCTTTTACCCTTCACATACTCATGATGTGCTTTGAAATTGTACATTGAAAGGATTGCATCAGTTAGTTATGGTGCTTCTTTATATACAGCATGTAAGTCAGATGATATCTGTTCATCAAGTGTTGAGTGGTTCCTATGTGATACGACCATGCCCCCTACCACCCCTCCTCTCTCCAAAGGTTTTTTTTAAAAAAGGAAAAAAATAGCAGGGTGGGGGACATGATGATAAAATCTACCACCTTCAAGCCTTTCTCTCGAGGAACATAAACTGGCACTCTAGACTCTTTGGTTTGAATCAGATGGTTGGACCAAACAAAGTGGCAAACTTCTATGAAAACATCTAAACAATTATTTGGGTGATAAATCATCGTCTTATTGTTTTCTCCTTTCTAATTCATGCTCTGGAACTAAATATTCAGTTTAAGTATTGATAAAATGATTGTGTAAGTAATATCAGAGTTGATTTGTAGAAATGGGCTGACTCTTGTCTAGGTTGTCTTATGCAACAATTCTTGGCAAGAAAGGTAGAAGATATGCTGCTGCTATGGGTTAATTACAAGGAGCTATGGTGCTACAACACTTGTATTACTTGAGCTTTTTCTATTTTTGATCTTTGCTTTTTATTTATTTATTTGTGGCTTGGGTTGACCGAGGACTATTATATTGTCAGGAGTTAGTTTGATTGGGTTTTTCAAACTCTAATACTCCTCTGTCTGGATTCTTTAGAGTCTGTGGTGAGATTTATATTTTTATTTTCAGAAATATTCTCTCTTCTTCTGTCCTGAAAATTTGTAAGTGAACAAATCAAGTTTTTTAGTAAAGAACTGGTAGAATTACATAAAAAGTAGCTAATTTCATCCCAATAACAAAACCATGTGGGACTTAAGTTGCTAAAACAATCTTCTAAAGTCCACTTTTTTTTTGATAATCCAGAATTTATTTGTAATGGTTTAGATAACAACAATGATGATAGACATCTCAACATACACTTTGGATGACCATTGACCCCTTTATTTAGGAACACCTTTTTTTTTTGTTTTTTGGCCATTTCTGTATATCAGAGGAATGCTCAAGCAAGAGAAAACACCAGACCAGGTTTGGCACCTCCTTTCTTGTTATAATGCTTCTAAATTGATGTGAGCTGTCAACATTATCCATAACATTGATAGTGCATGCAGTTTATAAAACAACCTTTTCGTGTTATGTTGTTTTGATAAAGGTGTTTGTTTCATTTTCTTTTAAATATTGATTAAACATTGATATTTATTTCTTCTTTATTTTCCTGATTTGTTCTTCACCATCTGTCAGGGTTTTAGGAAGGTCAATCCTGATCGATGGGAATTTGCAAATGAGGGATTTCTGAGAGGCCAAAAGCATTTGCTGAAGACTATCAATAGAAGAAAACCAGCCCAGACATCCAGCCAAGCACCGCAGCCTCAAGCACAGAATACTAACCTTGCAGCATGCGTTGAGGTGGGGAAATTTGGCTTGGAGGAAGAAATTGAGTGGCTCAAGAGGGACAAGAATGTTCTCATGCAGGAACTGGTGAGGCTGAGACAGCAGCAGCAGGCGACAGATCAGCAATTGCAGACCTTAGGCCAGCGCCTTCAGGGAATGGAAGAGCGACAGCAGCAAATGATGTCATTCCTGGCAAAAGCTATGCGGAGCCCTGGATTCTTGGCACATTTGGTACAGCAGAATGACAGCAATTGGCACATTCCTGGAGTGAACAAAAAACGACGATTGCCTACGCAGGGTAACAAGCTGGACAGTGAGAGCCCATCACCTGATGGTCAAATAATCAGATATCAACCTTTAATGAATGAAGCAGCAAAAGCAATGCTAATGCAGATTCTAAAATTTGACCCATCTCTCAGGCTGGAATCTTTGGGGAACCCGGAGAAGTTTCTTATGGAGAACGTTGCTTCTTCACTGCAAGCATTTGATGGCAGAAGTTCTTTGAGTCGAAACTCGAGGGTCACCCTATCTGAGGTCCCTACTACTTCAGGAACTCCATTTTTGCCTCCAAGCTCTGGATTTTCGGCAATTTGCTCATCATCTGTGCCATCTGCGATCCAGTCATCTGTCGGTGTAGCTGACATGGTTACACCAGCTGAACTTGCCAATATGACTTTACCATCTAGAGTTCCAGATGCGGTTGCTCCACAACAGACCGATACAAGTATCTCTGAATTTTCTCAGATGGAAGGAGTTGTCCCAAATGGCAATGCTGTTGGTACTTATGTGCAGCCTGATGCAGAGCGCATGTATATGAACCACATTTCAGCAGGCATAGATGAGAAGGTTCCCATTGAGACAGGAAAGTTTTCTTCTCACACTGATACTGATGTCTTCACTGATGAGGAACAGAAACTTCCTGGCATAAATGATTCTTTCTGGGAACAATTTCTCATGACTAGCCCACTCTCAGGTGATGCAGGGGAGGCTGATTCAAGCATGCATGAAAATGGGTGGGACTGTGCTCAGAGTATGGACCATCTCACCGAACAGATGGGACTTCTTGCATCACAAAACAAATGATGGTATCATGCCTATATAAACTTTGGTTTTGGGAAGTGAATAAAAAAAATATAAATATCGTTGAATCCCGGTTTCCATGGTGAGCTCTTGATGATTTGTGGTCATGGCAGCACTTGCGCATGGGGTTGGCGGCATTTTTGGGTTTGTACAGATCTCATAGTGGTTTTGGCCTCTTTCTCAAAAAGCTCTTGTTTGAGATGTTATCAAATATATATAATGCTGCATCCATCTTCCTTAACATGCTATTCTTTTGTTGCCTTGATAGCATTCTTATAGTTTCTGACAAAATCTGTGAAATATGGGAAGCTATTCTGTTGCAATTGATTCTACTCTCACTGGGGAATATGGTTGATATCTAACGGCCAATTGTGTTGTGTGCTGTCATTTCTCTTTAATTCTTGGGATGGAGGGAAAAAGCTTGAGTGCAGTGGATGTAACCAATTCTGTTTTGATCCTTTCTGTTAGCATGCTCCCATGCGAGTATCTTAGAATGAGAAGCATAACGATGCAGATTTTGGACAGAATTAGTGCTTTTTACTTCATGCTTTATATGTAGGTAATTTTGCATTGCATAAATAAGTTGAGATTAATTCATATTTTCCTTGCAATGCAAAAAACTTTTGTCATCCAACCCCCTTTTCTCTCACTCTCTATCTGATCTCTCTAATTCTGAACTTGTTTGACTGGCTTGGTAAAGTGGAGCATGATCCTTTTGCATATAGAGCAAAAGTTTAAAAGCCATGAAAGCTTCCTAGAATCATGCATGTGGATTGACACGATTACTGATGGTAAAAAAAAAAATTTAATCCTTTAGGCATCTTTTACCTTTAGACAATCATGAATGGAATCTTGTATTTTCCGTAATACATCTATGATAGGTGACAATCCATTTAGTCTAGAGATAGTTGTGTTAATGTATGTTCTAAATCCAATCGAATTAAATGCTATATATATTCTATAAATATAAATAAAATAAAATAATTTTTTTATCTATTCAAATATCTTTTATTTTATATTTAATATATTTGTCTATGAGATAAAGTTTAAAAGAATGTGAACCGTGCATATACAATTTGTAATAGAAATTATAAATTGTGAGATCCAAATTATATGTTATGGTTTAATTCTTTAAATTTTTTTAGTCGATGTATAGATGGTGTCCCATCAAACACCTTGAGATTAGCACACATTGCATATTCTCGCCCTTAGGGTGAGCAGCTAATTTTACAAGCTGAAGTATGAAGATACTTGGATAGGTGTATGGATGCTCATTATTGTAACAATGCATTGAATGACCCGTAGAGAGATCCTATATGGATATTCTATATAGCATCGATGGTTGATCTCTAATGATGGTGGTGCGAGTGATCCGTTGACTTGAGATCTTCATTGCATCTCATGTATGGAATGTCATACTTTGACGATATACAAACGTCGCTCTAGCCACGGATGGCAAATATGGTATCGGTTTGGTATGACATGAAGCATATAAAGGTGGTGTTTGATCAAGACAGGATTCGTCTCCTTGATAGAAAGGGTTATATCCCATGGCCATTTGATGGATTACATTGACTGTTAAATCCTTCAAAGGTTGAGTTGGAATTCGAAATGGTTTCGAAGTTCTAATTTATATAAGTCAATTTTTTCTGAGATTAAGTAAACAAAGATCAATTACAGGGTTGACATATTTTATACAACTGATTGATTTGAGATATGTGACGAAGGGATTGAATCATACAGTAACCGTTCATGGACAGGTATTGTTGATGGTCACGTCAATAAAATCCTTAGCACTTGGGTGGTCACGATGCTTTGCTAGAGGCCTCTCATGATCTATAATCATATTATTGACTTGGACAAAGAGTTGTCCAATCATTCCAAGGGTCAGTGATTAGGACATGATTATTGCCAACATGTTAAAGGGCCAATAGGTCACATGCATAAAGGAGTATTTTATATGAATTAAAATGAGAATTAAATTAGATTTAATTCAGATACGATGATCAATTAAATAATTGGGTAAGACCCAATTTAAAGGAGATAAAATAATAATGGATATGATCCATCATAGAGAAAGAAATTTTAGGGAGAGATAATTTGCACATATGATGAACAAATAATTGGATACCCAAATTTGGCTTGTTCCATGTGATGAACGACTCTGATTATTCGGGTATAGATGACAAATCTCAGTAATGTGAAGAAGGATTCATGCCCATGGGATAGAGCATGATGAATCTCTACGGTAGGATGGTGAACACGTCCAAATTGGGGCACGTAGTTATGAGATAATTAACTCCTAATTTCAAGGATTGAGATTTTGATACATGGATGATGGATGGGGCTTGACCACATGGAAGATGACATCATATCCATGAGATAGATGTGATCCATCTTCACGTGAAGAGAAAGATTCATGCCTAAGGCTTGAGGCATATGGATCCTTGGATGCTATGAGAAAGAGAGTCTTTTCCTCTCCCTTGGATTAACATTGCCATGAGAAGGGGAGTCTCTTCCTCTCCTTTGGATTAATGTTGCCATGAGATGAGACGTCTCTTTCTCTCCCTCTTTCTATTAATACGTTTCATTTCTCTTCCTCCTCTTTGCTTGTAGAAAAAGATTAGATCTTTAGACCTATGGGAGATCTTCTGGTTTAAAATTCTAGAAGGGGATTCTAGAGGCGCTAACACCCCTCTCTCTCTAAGTGTCATCTTCATACCTTGAAGGTCTTCATCCATTCTTCTCCGCGTGGATCACTGTTAGAGGCCGAATGCGTGGACGACTAGTGGTAAAGGATTCACCGGCTTCATCCTTTTCTACATCAATAAAGGACTCATGTATAAATAGATCTAATATTTTTGAATTTTATTTTTGATTAAATGAATCTGTTCCTAAGGATCTTGGGCTTCTGAGAATTTTATATTTTATCTTCTGCTATGTTTTTATGAATTTGATTTATGTCTTGAATACATAATTTTTAGCAAGTGGTATCAGAGCTACCTTAGACTATAGATTCATTAATCTGATAGGATACTCGAGTCAATCTGAATGATAATATGAGTTTTTATCATGCTTTATTATGAAGATTAAAATCCTGAATTATTTTCATATGTTGATAATAAATTTAAAATTAAAATGTTTATTATTTGATGATAAACAATATTATTTAGATTTATGTATGTTTATCATCATGTTAAAATAAAGTACTTTGATATATGATATCAGATATAAAGGTTTATTATATGATAATAAACAACAATTAATTTAGATTTAATCATATCTGTGTCATGTTAAAATAGCAATTATTATTTATGTAAGATAGATACTATGTGCTGAAATCCTAAAAATCATGTTTAAGATTTAATTTTAACATGATTATTAATATGATTAAGATATGATATTCATATAATAATGAACAGTAATTGTAGAAAACTTATTTTCAGAAATTTTAATCATGATAAGATTGTGATTAAATGTAATTATTTGGAATCTAAATTGAAATTTGAATTTCGAATTTTGAATTTTGAACTTGAATCTTGAAATTTAAAATTTTAAATTTGAATCCAAAAATCTTATCATGACAAGAATCAGTTAGAGTTTGTTAGAGACATTAGGATTTACATAAGATATGAAACCAATATGCTATAACATATAATTAAATAATAAAGAAATTTTAAATTTTAAATTTTAAATTTTAAAATTTGAATTAAGAATTCTTATTATAATATCCGAATAAGATCACTATCTTAACTTATCATAAAATGTAATAGATGATAAAGATTTAGGAAACTTAGAATTAACCACATCATTGCTTGATCATATGATCCCAAAATTGGTCTAATCAATTAGGCTTATCTACATTAGTGTCTAAGAAAAGTGTGATCATAGTTTTTAATTGATCCGTTCGTTGCCTGGGAAAACACATTCAATGGGATCGAAGGGTATGCTAAATAGGACCCTATTAATAGCTAATCTGGCCATTGTTAAGGAAAACTCTTAATTGATTAAATCAATAAGGTTAATCAGGATGGTAGTAATTGATTTGGTCACATGATTAGGGTTCCTAAATTAGATAGTGATCAAGGATCCTAATTTGATAATTTGATTAGGAATTCCAATCATAAGATTTGATCTTATGAAATTTTTAGGTTAATAAAGATTAATCTAAAATCTACATATAGGATATGTAACCTAGTATAGTACGAATGTTGTACATGTATGATGGGACCTATATGCGCTAAATCCCTCCACAAATATTAAGTCATTAGCCTTTCATTGTTCATATGATACAAAATCATTAGGTCATAAGATTTATCATGCCAAAGCCGAGGTCGAGTGTACTTATGAGGAGTTGATTGTGGAACAATGGGTTGACTTAACTAAATTAGCTGGCATAATTGGCCAAAGTCAGGGTTAGTCTAATCTAAACGCAAACTTTTGGGTGATCACATATGGATGTGATTGATAAGGCAATGTTCCCTAAATGATCTAGGAGTTACATTAGATGTGATTGATGATAATCTACCAAATTTGGCTTATCGAAATTTGTTATGCCAAAGCCAAGGTCAAAGTAATTCGAATGAGGATCCTAGCCCACTAAGAAAATTGAATGCCAATATCTCGAGATTAATAGAGAGGGCTATTAACCTTGATAAAATAGTAGGAGAAACCAACTGAATTAAAAATAATAGAATTACCATATCAAGTCGGTGATTAGTATTCATAGCAATTGACTCGTTCTAATTTTATGTAGGTTATTAGAGAAACCATGAGTGTAAACATCAACCTTAAAAATATTTTAGAATCCAACAAATTGACTGGACTCTACTTTCTTGATTGGCTAAGGAATAGAACGATCGTTCTTTGATCCGAAAAAATTCTTTTTGTCCTATATGAGGTTGCACCAGAGGTCCCACCAGAGAATGCTTCGACTGAGGTTCATGTGACATACAACCGATATAAAGATGCTGAGGAAATGGCCACATGTTTGATGTTGGCCTCGATGTCACCTAATCTTCAGAAACAACATGAGCATATGAATACTCAGGAGATATTGATGCACCTGCAAGAGTTGTTTGGTGCACAGTCTCGCTATGAGAGGTTTCAGACCTCTAGAGAGTTGTTTCAGTGCAAAATGACTGAGGGTTCATTAGTGGGTGCCCACATGCTGAAATGATCAATCTGATTGAGAAGTTGGCATGATTGGGTTTTGTGATGGATCATGAACTGAGTGTTGACTTGGTTCTACAGTCATTACTTCCCAGCTATTCGCAGTTTGTTCTTAATTTCAACATGAACAAGCTAAAGGCGTCTCTACCTGAGCTCACAAATATGCTGACGAATGCTGAGCCCAACATTAAGAACGAAAAGGGGCAGGTTATGGTCGTGGAGTCCTCTGGCGCTCGTAAGAAGCGGCCAAAGAAGAATAAGGTTCAAAAGGCTAAGGTGACTAAACCAAATAAGGGCATTATGAAAAACAAAGTAGCCAAGGAAAAGTGTCACTTCTATGAAAAGGATGGGCACTGGAAGCGAAACTGCTGGGCTTATCTGTCTAGCCTGAAAGAAAAGAAACATACGGATGCTTCTATATCAGGTATATTTATGATTGAGATATTTTCTTCTGTTACTTCTTATTCCACTTGGGTATTGGATATAGGTTATGGATCTCATATTTGTATTAATATGCAGATGATAAGAAGCAGTAGAAAGCTGGAGAAAGATGAAGTGATCCTGCGCATGGGAAATGAAGCAAAGGTTGCTGCTTTAGCCATAGGATTTTGTTCTTTGTCTTTACCCATTGGGCTTATAATGGAGCTTAGTAATTGTTACTATGTTTCAAACATAATAAAAAATATTATTTTCGTTTCATGCCTTATAAATGATGGATATACATTTGAAATTAAAATAAAAATTTTTAATTTTTAAAAATAAAATATTCTTTGGTTCTACTGAAATGTTTAATGGGATTTATATTTTGAATTTAGGCCATGTAAATGAAACACGTTTAACCAAGTTACACAAGGATGGCTACTTGGGCTCATTCGATTGGGAATCGTTTGAGGAATATGAGTCGTGCTTACATGGAAAAATGACTAAGTCATCTTTTACTAAAAAGGGTGAGTGAGCGACTGAATTTTAGGACTAGTACATTTGGATGTATGTGGTCCTATCAATATTCAGGTAATAGGAGGTTTTTCTTACTTCATCACATTCATAGATGACCATAGCAGGTATGGTTACGTATATTTGATGAAGCACAAATCTGAAGCCTTCAAAAAGTTCAAAGAATTCAGATCCGAGGTAAAAAATAAGTGGCAAAAGTATTAAGATACTTTGAACAGATCGAGGTGGGGAATACTTAAGCCATGTGTTCTTAGAATATTGAAGGAGAATTGGATTCTCTCTCAGTGGATTCCTCCTGGTACGCCACAGTATAATGGTGTATCAGAAAGGAGGAATCGCACATTATTAGATATGGTGTGATCAATGATAAGCCTTGCAAAACTCCCAAAAAATATTTTAGGGTTATGCGCTACACACAGCCGAATATACTCTAAATCGAGTTCCGTCTAAGTCAATCAATTCTACTCCTTATGAGATATGGTGGGGAAAGAAACCATCCCTTAGTCATCTAAGGATTTGGGGTTGCTATGCTTATGTAAAGCATAATGAGTCGGACAAGCTTGGAGTTAGATCCGACAAGTATAATTTTGTAGGGTATCCTAAAGAAATAAAAGGTACTATTTCTACCATCTACTCGAGCAAAAGGTTATTGTCTCGAGGCATGCCATATTCGTAGAGAATGAGATTTTTCTAAGAAAGATAGTGGAAGAAATATTGAGCTTAGTGAAGCTTAAGAACCACAGATTGACACAGACCGATTAGATAACATGGAGCAAATGCCAAATGCAGTGGAATTTGAGCAGGAGACTCAACTCACATTCAGGCAATATTTGCATGAGCCGCTATCAGAAATGATAGAGCAACAGGTAGCTCCAAGTATACATCAACTACGTAGGTCTAGTAGAACACATCATATTCCTGAGAGATATGAATTTCTTATAAAAGATGATGAGCCTACTAACTACGGAAAAGCAATATGTGACATTGACTCTAAGAGATGGCTTGAAGCATTGAAGTCTGAAATGGACTCTATGTACGATAATCAGGTATGGACCTTGGTTGATCCACCTGAAGGGGTAAAATCTATTGGGTGCAAATGGGTCTTCAAGAAGAAGATCGACATGGATGGTAATGTGATTACCTATAAGACGAGGCTAGTCACAAAAGGTTACAAGCAAAGGCAAGGTGTTGGCTTTGATGAAACTTTTTTCCCTGTAGCCATGCTTAAGTCCATAAGGATTTTGCTTGCGATTACAGCCTATTATGATTATGAGATATGGTAAATGGATGTCAAGACCGTCTTCCTAAATGGTGATTTAGTGAATGATATGTATATGACACAACCTAAGGGTTTTGAGTCCATTGATTCTCAAAAGGTATACAAGCTGCAAAGGTCCATTTATGGACTTAAAGCAAGCCTCTAGAAGCTGGAACATCCATTTTGATGAAACAATCAAAGAGTTTGATTTCATAAAAAATAAGGATGATCCATGTGTATACAAGAAGGTTAGTGGCACAGGACAGTGCAAGGCTGTGCGACACAGGGCTGCACCGGGCTGTGTGGCACAAGGCCGCTCGATGCGCGGGGCGCAATGCCGGGCCATTCAGGGCATGGGTCCTGGTTGCAATGTTGCTTAGATTTCAGGAAACCCCGGGGAGATAGATGGTGGGATGGCATGCAAGTATTATGAGAGTCACGGTTAAACGCCTCAAACCTAAGGATGGGTGCGGAGTTGGCCACGACGCATGAAGGCCTTGGCCATAGAAAATCATCCGCAGACAATGTTTTACCTTCGAGACTGTGAGCAAACCTTGCTATGCTCGGGAGCCTAGATGCGAAGGTATGAATGGGTGCATGCTGAGGGATCCGTGGATGCACATAAGGCAGTTGGGGTGGTTCCCAAAACTACCTTGTCAATGTGTCTAAGACCGGGTCATGTAATTCTCAGGAGTTTGGTAGACGAATACAAGGTAGTTGGGGTGGTTCCCAGAACTACCTTGGCAATGTGTCTAAGACCGGGTGGTGCAGTTTTCTGGAGTTTGGCTGACGCAAACAAGGCAGTTCGGGTGATTCCCAAAACTACCTTGGCAATGTGTCTAAGACCGAGCCATGCAGTTCTCAAAAGTTTGGGGTGGTTCCGAAAACTACTTTGGTGGCATGGCTGAGACTCAGGCCAGTCGGTTTTCAGAAGTTCCTAGTGGTTGGGGGAACTGTCCACCACAAAGGTTATATGTATGCCTCTGGGTAGAAAGAAAGACACGAGACCATTGGGGTAGGTCTTTATATGTACGTATGGGAATTCAATAAAGGAGTGTTTGTTTTCACTTTTGTCTTGATAAATAAAGGCTGACTAGATTGATGGATCTAGTGCTGCACGAGATCACTTTAGTTTGAGAAAAATAAGTCCAAACTACAGGACCCTATGATAGTGGTATTAGAGCCAGGTTGTATGTTCTTGGGAGATTTCATTTCGAAAGAGTTGTTGCATTAATGCCGGCAGAAGGTGACAACATGGAAGCCTTGAGGGAAAGGATGTCTCGGTTGGAAGCAAGTGTTGAGTTGCCTCAGACAGACCAAGGGGTTGCATTATGGGCACAAGTTGAAGGCTTGCAAGAAGCTATAACCATGCTGCAACAATTGATGGGGGTTGCACAGCTTCGGATGGATGAGGCGGTGTCGGATATCAGGTTGATCAAATCGGCTATCCTGACTCATTCTCCGGGTGATGCCAAAGTGAAAATGAAGATCCCTAACCCACACTCTTATAATGGCAATCAAAGTGTAAGGGGTTAGAGAATTTTTACTAGGACATGGAGTAGTATTTTAAGGCTGCTCGTGTCCCTGAAGGTGAAAAAGTTTCCATTACCTGTATGTACCTAATAGGTAATGCAAAGCTACGGTGGCGAACATGGACCAATGATATGGGTTGACCCAAGATCCACACTTGGAAGGCCTTGAATCAGGAGCTAAAGGATCAATTTCTTCCCTGCAACACTTCTTGGGTTGCCATGGATGCCCTGAAGAAGTTGAAGCAAGATGGCAATGTGAGGGACTATATGAAGCAATTTAGTTCTCTCATGTTGGACATCTAGGATATGTTAGAGGTAGATAAATTGTTCAACTTCTTATCTGGCCTCCAGCCGTGGGCTCAACTTGAATTGCAGAGGCAAGGGATCATCGATCTATCTACTACACTAGCTACTACGGAAAGATTGGTGGATATCCGTATCAATAAGCCGTCTTCCATCCCCCCCCCCAAGTCCCGCTCTATTAACAAATTTCTTAAGAAGCATCCCAAGCAGAAAGATGGTGGTGGGAACAAAACAAAGAACTCTGAAAGGGTAAAAATGAAGGCCAAGGCAGATGGCCTGTCCTCAAAGAATGATAAAGGGAGTTGACATCCGGGTTGCTACATTTGCAACGGCCCTCATTATGCAAAGAATTGTCCAAGCGAGGGAAGCTGAATACTCTTGTTGAGGGAGGCAAATGAGAGTGCTATTGAATTAGAAGGCCTTGAACGAGTTGCTCTTCTTCAATTGCTTGGACTATTACGAATAGAAAAAGCAATCAAGGATCGACCCTGATTAATGTTTGTCCAGACTAGAATTAATGGGCATCGTGTCCTTTCTATGGTGGACACTTGTGCCACTCATAGTTTCATGGCAGAAAGGATGGTGAACAACTTGGGCTTGAGCGTGTCTAAACACTCAAGTCGTATCAAGGTGGTGAGTTCCCAATCGCAGGCCGTGAAGGGCATGGCCTTTTATACCCAGATATCCATCAACGACTTGGAGGGCTAGATGGATTTTATGGTGGTGCCCTTCGATGACTTTGATGTCATACTTGGCAACGACTTTTTCATGGGTGGTATATTTATTAGTAATGGGATGAAACCTTGCTTCATTTTTGTGTAAGGAAGGGACCCTGTTCGCAAAGTGGAGATGGTCTTTGCAAGGCAGTTGGCTCATGGCTATAGGAAGGGCCATGATACCTATCTTGCTGCGATTATGAAGGAGGGCCACAAGGAAATGGCGGAGGTACCAAGGGAGGTAGCTGCAATCTTGCAGGAATTTGATGATGTTATGCCCCAAGAGTTGCCCAAGGGGCTTCCACCTCGGCATGGCATAGACCACCGAATTGAACCGGTGCTGGGCACCAGACCTCCTGCCAAAGCTGCCTATCGAATGTCCCCAAAAGAGTTGGCTAAATTAAAGAACAGTTGGGAGAACTATTGGACTCGGGAAAGATCCAACCATCGAAAGCCTCTTTTGCTGCCCCGGTATTGTTCCAAGAGAAGTAGGATGGTTCTTTGAGACTTTGTGTTGATTATAGAGGCATGAATAAAGTCACTATCAAGAACAAATATTTGATGCCTTTGGTTGCGGATTTATTTGATCGCTTGTCCAAAGCTAAGCATTTTACCAAGTTAGACCTACGAGCGGGATATTGGCAAGTCCAAATAGCAGAAGGGAATGAATCAAAGACCACAATGGTCATGAGGTATGGCTCTTTCAAGTTTTTGGTTATGCCATTCGGATTGACAAATGCCCCTGCCACTTTCTACAATTTAATGAACAATGTGTTCCATGACTATATTGACAAGTTTGTCATAGTCTATCTGGACGACATTGTTGTATACAGTGAGTCCTTCAAGGATCACTTGGAGCATCTAAAGTTGGTATTTGCTCGGTTGAGGGAAAATAAATTATATGTAAAGAGGGAGAAATATGAGTTTTGCCATGAAACAATCAAGTTTCTTGGGCATATTGTCGGCAATGGATTAGTGGCAATGAATGAAAGAAAGGTATAGGCCATTATTGAGTGGCCAAAGCCAAATAAGATGACAGAGTTAAGGAGATTTCTTGGGTTAGCCAATTATTATCATAAGTTTGTGGCAAGCTACTCAAGAAAAGTATCCCCTTTGATGGATCTTCTGAAGAAGGATTGATCTCGGATTTAGTCAGAAACTTGCCATAAGGCATTTGAAGACATTAAGATGGCCATTTCTTTAGAACCAATGTTAAAGTTGCCAGATTATGCAAAGCCCTTTGAAGTCCATATGGATGTCTCGGATCTAGCAGTTGGAGGAGTTTTTGTGTAAGATGGACATCCGATTGCCTTCGAGAGTTAGAAACTAAAAGAGGTAGAACAAATATACCTTGCCCATGAGAAAGAAATGCTTGCAGTAGTGGTGTATTGTCTACGAACTTGGCAAGTTTACTTGATGGAGACCAAGTTTGTAGTGAAGATGGATAATGTGGCCAAAACTTTCTTCTTGACGCAAAGGAAATTGTCACCTAGACAGGCTCGATGGCAAGAGTTTCTTGCAAAACATGATTTTCTTTAGTAGCACAAGCTTGGGAAGCACAACCAGATTGCAGATGCCTTAAGCAGGAGAGGTATCCAAGAGATAGTTGCTTCTATCTCTCGGATTGAGTCAAACTTTTTTGATAGAATTCAGATGGTGGCCCAGTCAGATGTGGGATATCAAAAGTTATTATAACAAGTTCGGGATGGAGTTACCCAGATATTGGCTAGAAGACAACCTTTCGGTGACAAAAGGGGGTGGAATATATGTTCCTTACGAGGGAGGATTATGGAGCCAGTTGATGAAAGAATCTCATGATCCTCAGTGGGCTGGTCATCCAAGAAGGGAGCGCATGATAGCTCTCTTATCTCGCTCCTTCATTTGGCCAAGAATGGAGTAAGATATTGAAGCTTATGTCAAATCTTGTCTTATTTTCCAATAAGACAAAGTAGAAAGAAGGAAGGAAGCATGCTTGCTGCAGCCTCTTCCTATTGCTGAGAAGCCATGGATTTCGATCTCCATGGACTTCATTGGAGGGTTCCCAAAGGTAAATGAATTATCATCCATCCTGGTGGTGGTTGACTGCTTCTCAAAGTATGCTATTTTTATCCCAACCCTAGAAGAATGTCCTACAGGGGTAGCAGCGGATCTCTTTTATCAAAATATGGTGAAGCACTTCAAGTTGCTTGCAGATATTATAAGCGATCAGGACGCTTGGTTTACGAAAAGGTTTTGGACCTTTCGCTTTCAACTAATGGGATCAAAATTAAAGTTTTCCATGGCCAATCATTCGCAGACTGATGGCTAGACAAAAAGGATGAATGCATTGTTGGAAGAATACCTTCGGCATTATGTCTTGGCAAGTTAACAAAATTGGGTACACTTGTTAGACTTTGCTCAATTTTGTTATAATCTTCATCACTCCTTTGCAATAGGGTTTAGCCCCTTCGAGTTGGCAACATGAAGACAACCCCTTACTCCTCAAGAGGTGGCTTTACAAAAAAAAGGGGGGTCTATATTTTGCTGCCTATCGATTTTCCAGGGATTAGCAAGAAATGTTTGAGGAGGCGCAAGAATGTTTGCATAAGGCTGTAAGGCGGATGAAGCAATATGCTGATCAGGGATGCCAACCCTTAGAGTTTAATGTGGGGGATAGAGTTATGCTAAAGCTAACCCCATAAATTTGAAAGCGGATCAGTCGGAAGTGATCACATCGAGTGTTGATCCCAAGATATGATGGCCAGTTCAAAATTGTAAAAAGGGTGGGGAATGTTTGCCTATAGATTGTAGTTGCCCGAAAGACTAAAAGTGTACCCCACTTTTCATATGAGTTTCCTGAAACCTTATCATTCAAGTTTTGATCCTTCTCGAGTGCAGGAATAGCGGTCTCCTCCGACGGTGAGGGAACAATATGATAAGGAAGTTGAAAGGATATTGGATCATCGGACCCTTGGGCACAGTAAGAAAAATCGATGGACCAAGTTTCTGATTCATTGGAAGGGTGAATCAGAAGGCGAGGTTAGTTGGAAAAAAGAAGTCAACATGTGACAGTTTAAAGATAAGATTGACATGTATTTAGCAAACCTCCCTTCGAGGACGTCAGGCTCCTCTGGTAGGAGTGGTTTGTCAAACCCTTATTAATCTTTTGCAGGATTTGCACGGCAAAGGGACGTGCAACGCAGGGTTGTGCGGCATAGGCTGCTCGTCGCAGGGTTGCACGACATAGGATAGTGCAAGGCTGCGCGACGAAGGGCCGTGTGGGGCTGTGCGGCACAAGGCCACTCGATGCGCGAGGCACAATGTCGGGCTGTGCAGGGCATGGGCCCTAGTTGCAATGTTGCTAAGCTTTTGGGAAACCCTGGGTTGACAGATAGCGGGATGGCCTGCAAGTATTATGAAAGGCACGGTCAAACGCCCTAGTCCTAAGGATGGGCATGGAGTTGGCCACAGCACGGGAAGGCCTTGGCCAGAAAAATCATCCATAGACAATGTTTCGCCTTCGAGACGGTGAGCAAACCTTGTCGTGCTTGGGAGCCTAGATGCGAAGGCATGAATGGGTGCATGCTAAGGGATCTGTGGATGCACACAAGGCAGTTGGGGTGGTTCCCAAAACTACCTTGGCAATGTGTATAAGGTCGGATCGTGTAGTTCTCAGGAGTTTGGTGGATGCACACAAGGTAGTTGGGATGGTTCCCAGAACTACCTTGGCAATGTGTTTAAGGCTAGGCCGTGCAGTTCTCAGGAGTTTGGCTGACGCACACAAGGCAGTTGGGGTGGTTCCCAGAACTACCTTGGCAATGTGTCTAAGGCCGGGTCATGCAGTTCTCAGAAGTTTGGGGTGGTTCCCAAAACTACTTTGGTGGCATGGCTGAGACTCAGGCCGTCGGTTTTCAGAAGTTCCAGCGGTTAGGGGAACTGTCCACCGCAAGGGTTATTTATGTATGCCTTTAGGTAGAAAGAAAGGCATGAGACCATTGGGGCAGGTCTTTGTGTGTATGTATGAGAATTCAATAAAGGAGTGTTTGTTTTCACTTCTGTCTAGATAAGTAAAGGTTGACTAGATTTCATTTCGGGAGAGTTGTTGCATTAATGCTGGCAAGAGGCGGCAACATGGAAGCCCTGAGGGAAAGGATGTCTCGGTTGAAGGAAATTGTCAGGTTGCCTCAAATAGAACAAAGGGTTGCATTGTGGGCACAAGTTAAAGGCTTGCAAGAAGCTGTAACCATGCTGCAACAATTGATGGGGGTTGCACAACTTCGGATGGATAAGGCAGTGTCGGATATCAGGTTGATCAAATCGATTGTCCCGACTCATTATCTGGGTGATGCCTGAGTGAAAATGAAGGTCCCTAGCCCACACTCTTTTAACGGAAATCGGAGTGCCAGGGAGCTGGAGAATTTTCTTTGGGACATGGAGCAGTATTTTAAGGTTGCTCGTGTCCCTAAAGGTGAAAAAGTTTCCATCACTTGTATGTACCTAATAGGTGATGCGAAGCTATGGTGGCAAACATAGACCAATGATAGGGGTCGACCCAAGATCCACACTTGGGAGGCCTCGAAGCAGGAGTTGAAGGATCAATTCCTTTCCTATAACACTTCTAGGGTTGCCAGGGATACCCTGAAGAAGTTGAAGCAAGATGGCAATGTGAAGGACTACGTGAAGCAATTTAGTTCTCTCATGTTTGACATTCGGGATATGTTGGAGGCAGATAAAATTTTCAACTTCTTATTTGGCCTCCAACCATGGGCTCAACTTGAATTGCGAAGGCAAGGGATCATCGATCTATCCGCTGCACTAGCTATTGCGGAAAGATTGGTGGATATCCGTATCAACAAGCCATCTTCCCCCCCCCCCCACACACAACAAATCCCACTCCACCAACAAATTTCTTAAGAAGCATCCCAAACAGAAAGATGGTGGTGGGAACAAAACAAAGAAATCTGAAAGGGTAAAAATGAAGGACAAGGCAAATGGCCCATCCTTGAAGAATGATAAAGGGAATCCACATCCAGGTTGCTACATCTACAACGACCCTCATTATGCAAAGAACTATCCAAAGCGGGGGAAGCTGAATACTCTTGTTGCGGTAGAGGCAAATGAGAGTGATGCTAAATCGATAGGCCCTGAACAAGTTGCTCCTCTTCAATTGCTTGGAGTACTAGAAGCAGAAGAAGCAACCAAGGATCGACCCCATTTGATGTTTTTCTAGACTAGAATCAATGTACGTCATGTCCTTTCTATGGTGGTCATTGGTGCCACTCATAGTTTCGTGGCGGAAAGGATGGTGAACAACTTGGGCTTAAGCGTGTCTAAACACTCAAGTCATATCAAGGTG
Source organism: Calamus simplicifolius (assembly GCA_900491605.1). Taxonomy (NCBI): domain Eukaryota; kingdom Viridiplantae; phylum Streptophyta; class Magnoliopsida; order Arecales; family Arecaceae; genus Calamus; species Calamus simplicifolius. The sequence goes on along the minus strand of UESW01003902.1, from coordinate 445,025 downwards.
GTGAATTCCCAATCGCAGGATGTGAAGGGCATGGCCTTCGATACCCATATATCCATCGGCGACTGGGAGGGCCGGATAGATTTTATGGTGGTTCCCCTCAATGACTTTGATGTCATACTTGCAATGACTTTTTCATAGGCGCCAAAGTTGCCATTATTCCACATATGGGTGGTATATTTATCGGTGATAGGATGAAACCTTACTTCATTTCTGCACAAGGAAGGGACCCTGTTTGCAAAGTGGAGATGATCTCTGCAAGGCAGCTGGCCCGTGGCTGTAGGAAGGGCCACGACACCTATCTTGCCGTGATTGTGGAGGAGGGCCCCGAGGAAATGGCAAAGGTACCAAGGGAGGTGGCTGCAATCTTATAGGAATTTGATGATGTTATGCCCTAAGAGTTGCCCAAGGGGCCTCCACCTCAGCATGGCATAGACCACCAAATTGAATTCGTGCCAGGCATCAGACCTCCTGCCAAGGCTCCCTATCGAATGTCTTCGAAAGAGTTGGCTGAATTAAAGCAACAGTTGGGAGAACTGTTGGACTCGAGAAAGATCCAACCATCAAAAACCCCTTTTGGTGCCCCGGTATTGTTCCAAGAGAAGCAGGATGGTTCTTTGAGACTTTGTGTTGATTATAGAGGCCTGAACAAAGTCACTATCAAGAACAAATATTTGATGCCTTTGGTTGCAAATTTATTTGATCACTTGTCCAAAGCTAAGCATTTTACCAAATTGAACCTGTGATCGAGATATTGGCAACTCCGAATAGCAGAAGGGGATGAATCGAAGACCATAATGGTTATGAGGTATGTCTCTTTCGAATTTTTGGTTATGCCATTCTGATTGACAAATGCCCCTGCCACTTTCTACAATTTAATGAACAATGTGTTCCATGACTTCATTGACAAGTTTGTCATAGTCTCTCTGGACGACATTGTTGTATATAGTGAGTCCTTCAAGGATCACTTGGAGCATCTAAGATTGGTATTTTCTTGGTTGAGGGAAAATAAATTGTATGTAAAGAGGAAAATGTGAGTTTTTCCGTGAAACAGTCAAGTTTCTTGGGCATATTATCGGCAATGGATTGGTGGCAATGGATGCAAGAAAGGTGTCACAGGGTCCTTTAGTTTGGACTTATTTTTCTCAAACTAAAGTGATCCTGTGCAGCACTAGATCCCTCAATCTAGTCAGCCTTTACTTATTAAGGCAGAAGTGAAAACAAACACTTTTGAATTCCCATACATACACAGAAAGACCTGCCCCAATGTTTTCGTGTCTTTCTTTTTGCCCAAAGGCATATATAAATAACCCTTGCAGTAGATAGTTCCTCCAACCGCTAGGAACTTCTGAAAACCGACTGGTCTGAGTCTCAGCCATGGCACCAAAGTAGTTTTGGGAACCATCCTAAACTTCTGAGAACTGCATAGCCCGGCCTTAGACACATTACCATCAAAATAGTTTTGGTTTCGCTTATCTGATATATTTTTTTAAAAAAAAAAATAAAAAAATATTTTTAAATAATAAAAATCAAAATAAGAAATAAGAAATGTTTCTAATAAACTGTCCCTTTTCTTTGCTTTTCTATTTCAAATGAAAGCATAACAATTTTTTCTTTCTCTTTTCTTTTTTTTTTTTTTGTGAGGGCTAAACTACATTTTTAACCTTTGAATTAGGAATGTGTCACTTTAATTCTTAAATATCAAAAACTTACAAAATTAATCCTGAATTTCATTTTTTATTCTTATTTGATCCCTGATGTTGAAATAAGGTAACACTTTAAGCAACTTTCTACGTGACATTCTGTGTCCTTCACCTCATTGCCATGTCAATGGCAAGAAAAATAAAAGAGAGAGAAAAAGAGACCCCCTTTCCATCCCAACAGAATAGGGCTGCAGTGGGGGGGCTAGCCTTCCGTGACCCTTTTTTGCATCACTCCTCTTTTTTTAGCGTTCTATAGCGATTACCCTTCCTCGGCCCCTTTCCGTATCGTTTTCCTTTTTCTTTCTCTTCCTTTTTCTCTCTTACCATTAGCGTGGCGATGAGGTGGACACGTCAAATATTATGTAGGTGAGTTGCTTACTATATTACCCTATTTTAACGATAGAAACCAAATAAAAATAACAAATAAAGTTTAGTATTAATTTTATAATTTTTTAAATTTTAAGAATTAAAATAACATATTTCTTTAAATTTAAGAGTTAAAAATATATTTAACTTTTTATTGAAATTTTTAGCTTCTTTTCCCTTTCCTTCGAAGGATCCAAACAGATCCAAACATGGCATGTTCCCATAACTTGCGTGAAAAAATTTTGCTGCATCATTTTTTGATGTAGCAAATGTATAATGATCATACGGATTAGTCGTCTATATGTACTGTTGAATATGCGGTGCATGATAAAATTTATTGAATTTTAGCATGCATGATAATATATGTATATGACTGATGCATACTTACTGTATTATCTGATGCAACGAGTCTTTTCTGTCAGTGATGCAGCAAGTCTTTTCTGACTTACGTTTAATGGGTCAAGTGGTGGCCTGGTGCAGCAAGTCTTCTCTAACTTACATTTAACGAGTCAAGTGGTGGGCCATAAATTAGCAGCCTTCCATTGCTTCTTCTCGCTTCCAAGGACCAAGCCGGCATCCTAAGGAGCAAAGGAAAAGTCCTTCTTCGTTGTGTATAGCGCAGAAGCGAGCAAATTGCACGTTGATTGGGTAAGCACACGTATAAAAATTATACTTATAATATGTAAAAAAATAAAATTATTTAGATATGCGTGCTGCGGACGGTGCATAAAGGCCTTTCCAACAATCAGAAATGCAAACCGTAGAAAAGTCCAAGCGGAGCTTCTATTGGCGCCCACAAAAATTCTCTCAGCACCCGCATTTAAAAAAAAAAAAAATTTGCTAACTACACCCACAACTTAACTCACTACACCCATCCATTTTTTTTTAATCCCTAAATTACCCCCATCCCATTTTCACCCCTCACAATTTCTCAGCACACCCCACCCACCCTCCCCGTTTTCGTCCGCGCCGCCCCCCCCGCCCTCCATCGATTCTCTCCTCCTCTCCCGGCGGAGCTCCTCCTCCCCTCCCGGTGGAGCACCTCCTCCCCTCCCGGCGGTTCTCCGGCCAGGTGAGTCACATTTTTTTTTTTTTACTTACCTCCCATGCCGGCGGTCCGGAGCTCCCTCTCCGGCGGGTTGTCCGGCATGGGAGCTCCCATGCCGGCGGCGGTCCGGCATGAGAACGAGGAAGGGAGCCGGCGGGCCGCCGGCTCCCTTCCGTTTTTTTTTTTTTTTGTGAGTGCCGGCGGCATTCCCGCCCGGAGCTCCCTCTCCGGCGGGTTGTCCGGCGGGTTGTCCGGCATGGGAGCTCCCATGCCGGCGGCGGTCCGGCATGAGAACGAGGAAGGGAGCCGGCGGCCCGCCGGCTCCCTTCCCCGTTAAGGTTTTTTTTTTTTTTTTGTGAGTGCCGGCGGCATTCCCGCCCGGAGCTCCCTCTCCGGCGGGTTGTCCGGCGGGTTGTCCGGCATGGGAGCTCCCATGCCGGCGGCGGTCCGGCATGAGAACGAGGAAGGGAGCCGGCGGCCCGCCGGCTCCCTTCCCCGTTAAGCATTTTTTTTTTTTTGTGAGTGCCGGCGGCATTCCCGCCCGGAGCTCCCTCTCCGGCGGGTTGTCCGGCGGGTTGTCCGGCATGGGAAGCATGTGAGCTCCCATGCCGGCGGTCCGGCATGAGAACGAGGAAGGGAGCCGGCGGCCCGCCGGGTCCCTTCCCCGTTAAGGTTTTTTTTTTTTTTTTTTGTGAATGCCAGCGGCATTCCCGCTCGGAGCTCCCTCTCCAGCGGGTTGTCCGGCATGGGAGGCATGGGAGCTCCCAGGTCGTTAACAGTAAACTTATTAACCCACTTGCACATAACACTACTGAATTTTGGCAATTGCACTTATTGGCTTGTCATTCTTGGTCAATTTAGTCTTATAATTCATCAATGTAAATCTGAATTTTTTGTTCAGTTTCAGATATGGATGCTGGTTCCTCGCGATTTAGACCCACGGTGTCAGCCAGAAGACCTTGTGCCGGTCATGCTGAGGCCGAGGTTCCTGCTGCACCATCGCCCCCTGCTGAGACAGTAGACGAGGACATGCCCGCTATGGACGTTGAAGGTGAAGCTGTCGGGCCATGTCCAGGAGGTCCAGAGGATGAGTCTGTCCTGAGTAGTTTCAGGACACATATAGCAGCCTCGATCTGGAGGCAACAGGTATTATTTAATTGCTATTGCATTTTACTTTCTTTAATTTATCGTTACGATGCTGTGATATAAATTATTAATGACATTTATATTACAGGAACGGGCTCCACTGAAGTGCATGAACCATGCTGCCAAGGTAGCTGAATGGCAGTGGTGGGCATCAAGGCAATCAAATAGGAAGTTCAGGGCAATCGTAGAGCAGTCGGGCCTTATAGATCTAGTGCACTCCTCTTATCGGTTCACCGATAAGATTCTTGTCTCCGGCTTTGTAGAGAGATGGCAGCCCGAGACGAACACCTTCCATCTACCCTATGGCGAGATGACTATTACATTGGACGATGTAGCCGCCATCTTAGGGATTACTGTCATGGGTTCCTCAGTGTCATGTGAGAGGATGAGCGATCGGGAAGCTGAGGACATACTTGTTGAGCTATTGGGTGTGTCAGATACAGATGCGCGTCAGGAGGTTCTATCTGTACGCGTTCAGTCTGTTAGGTTAGAGTGGTTGAAGAGTCATTTTCACACTGTATCTGATAGAGATAGTCATCACAGGATAGAGTGTGCAGCGCGGGGGTATTTGCTATTTTTGATAGGGTGCACACTCTTTGTTGATAAAAGTGGAACGAGGGTGCCTATAGCTTATCTTGCTCTATTTAGGGATTTGGATAGAGTGAGCTCATATTCCTGGGGTGCCGCTGCCTTGACTTTCTTGTACCGTCAGCTAGGGATTGCATCTAGGGCATCAGTTAGACAGATCAGTGGATACATGACGCTGCTCCAGGCTTGGATTTATGAGCATTTTCCAGATCTCACTCCTTATCCATCCCTTGATTATACTGATGCGAGGCCCCGCGTGCACCGTTGGCATCCTGGCACTCCATCACGTACCTCGATGGACCATTTAGTTGTTCTTCGTGAGTCATTGGACGTTTTGAGGGCCGATCAGGTATGTACCATGATGTGTCGCTTGTATATTTAAGTTTTTTTAATTTGCTATATATGACCTAGCTGGGTATTGTTTATATGTTGCAGGTCATTTGGGATCCCCATCGTCATCAGCGAGCTGATCGTCCGTTCCTAGACATTGCATTCTTCAGTGGATGCCTAAAGTGTATGGATGTCGTAGAACCCTATCATCCTGAAAGGGTTCTACGACAGTTTGGTCGGATACAGACGATCCCTCGCGCGCCACTAGCCCCTGTGCGAGCCAGTAGAGGACCGATAGCAGGATCGTACCGTATTGCGTATGTCTTCTTGGATCAGTTATGGGAGGAGTGGGAGGATCACGTACTGAGCCAACGTCGTAGGAGCCATCCGGTTGTCCGACCATCGGACTGTGTTCCAGGATATATGGCTTGGTATTCTCGTATCACGCACTTGGTTGTCCACCCCCCAGAGAGCCGATCCAGCATATATGATTGTGCACGAACTGAAGATGTTGATGTTGATCTTGACGTTTACCGGCGGCGCTGTGAGGATGCCATCAGCATTGGTACCAACACTCTACATATGGGTCGGGTGGAGATTGCATCATTTGGGACCGACTACATGTACGATGTTATGTCGCATATGGTTGATGTTTTGCAGGGTCAGCACATCATTTGGGACCGACTACATGTGCAATCCATAATCAATACACGAGGAAATGCACGTAACAAATCTATACATCCAGGGTGTGCCCAAAATAAGTCACGCACCACGTTAGTACTACCGCAACTCCTATGCCACTCAATATATTTAGCATCGGCTAATTTACCAAGAAGATGTTGCATCTGTGATCTCCCTGCTTTCTCTAAAACCTTACACCTCTGGCGTGCATTGTAGATCGTCTTCATTGTCGTAACATTGTGGGCATCTCTTTGCTTCAATGTGGACAATATATCCTTTGGCCGAACCAAAGTTTTCGACATATCCACTAACAATTAAGTCTCCTCCCTAGATAATCTTCCAGCATATGAGTGTCCCTCGAAATGCTTCGCAGACGGATGATTGTGCACTCCACAAATAACCTCCAAATCCAATCATCCGCAGTGTCCAATTTCCTTCCTCTTAATAAAAATGGGCATCCACACTTCTTTGTACCACTAGCCCTCTTCTTTGATCCCTTTTCCTTTTCCTTTCCGCTTGTGCATTTGTGCTTACCGCTCCTTTCGCAACCTAACTTGATTCTTGGTTTCCTAACATTGCTTCCCGAATCAGATGTTTTAATTACAATAACTAATCCGTTCCTCCGCCCAGCTTCCCGACACCAACTACACAATTCTTCTCTACTCTTGAATATCTACACAATAAATAGTATAATTTAGCAAGTATAGTATACAATTAAAACAAGTCAGCAACAATTGCAATCAAAATTATCATACTTCGTAAGTTGTAAATTCATTTGTGTAATCCATAACACAATCTAAGCCAATTTTGCTTGATTCGGTTGACGCATCATCCTACAAGGATAAATATTATATTAAATTTATATTTGGAACATAATGGTTTCGTTCGGCTAAGTATGGCCGAACGGAATAGATTTGTTCAGCCATCCCAGGCCGAACAGAATGCTTTCGTTCGGCCACACTGGGCTGAACGAAATCATTATGTTCGGCATAACCTAGCCGAACAGAATGCATATGTTCGGCCAGGTTAAGCCGAACGTATTGTTTCTGTTCGGCCTGGGATGGCTGAACAAATCTATTCCGTTCGGCCCTGGTAGGCCGAACGGAACGCGATCCGGGAAAAAAAAAAGACGATTCAAGGTTTTAAAAACGAACCTTATCGTCACCGTCGCCTTCCCAGATTACTAGTTGCTTCTCCATTGTTGAAATGAGAGCTACAAACCTTGTCTAGACCCTGATTTCAGAGATAATCGTTGAGAGAGGAGGGAGGAAGGGAGATGGCTGTGCCTGGGAGAGAAGTTTTGAAATGTTATTAGGGGTTTTGATCAGGTGGGTGTAGAGAGAAATAAGCAGGGTAGAAAAGTAATTACATCTTAGGGTATTTTAGGTATTCTAATTTTAAGTAAGTGTGGGTATGGAGAGTAATCTTTGGGGGAGCCAATAGAATTTCCCCGGCCCAAACCGATCACCAAGCCGAAATAGACCCAACATCGCATGGTCATTGATTTCCCCAATTTCTTATTGCCACGTCGTCTTCAAACTCTGGGTAAATTGCTGGGGCTATGTTGCAGTGGGAGATCCTTCGACGCGGGGCCCGTGACCCCACGCGTTACCCACCAGACGTATCAGCTGTCGGAGCCACGACCCCAGTCATCCATCAAAGGTGGACTCCTCATAAAAACTTCTAAACAGGAGTCCACATCGACCGTCCACGTACGGACACGTTCTGATCCAATCTAAAAAACGACGAATAAACGGTCTGATCGTCTTGACGCATAGAGATTTCGTACGAGAGCCTGGATGGGGAAGTAGTATCATCAGTCGATGGGTCCAGCCGGCGGTAAATGTCCGGTTTGGAAAAATCTTCGGCGAGCACGAGGCGATGGAGCGTTCCACGCGCTCTCTTCTCCTCCTCTGACCTCCCCCTATAAATTCCTCCTCTAAATTCCTTCCTCTCACAGAGGCGCTCCTATTTTTCCATCTTGTTAGGGTTTTCTATCGGAGGGTTGGGGTTTAGAGGGAAAAAAGGTAGCTGCGATGACGGTGAGTGCTGCTGAATCTTTCCCTCATTGATTCCGGATTTCCTTTTCAGTAATATGGAGTGGATTTTTGGAGTTTGTCAGTGTTTTGGATTCTATGGAAAGACGATCTGCTGCTGCTCCTGATGTTTCCTTTTCATGGGATTTTATTCCATTTCTTGAGAGGCATAAACTCTAGTTTGAACTGCTTCAAATCGGGTTCCTTTTGATCAAGATAATTGGGAATTAGCTTGGATCTGTTGGCTTTTTATTGTGATATCTGAGCTCTATAGTAGCCAGTTTTGATTTGATCTATCAAGAGAATAGTACTAGTAGTAGTGTAATTCTTTCTGATTGCGAAAAATAGTTTAAAAAAAATTTAATTGCTGATAAATGGTAATCGTTTTGCTGCGGTGTACTGTTGCTAGGATCACGAGCAAGATTTGAATTTAGATTCCTGAGCTATGTAATGTAAGAGTCTCTCCGCAGCTAGTTTGATGGATTAGATTTGCGTTCGTGGATTTTTGTTATTTATTTGTTCTGGCTGATCAAATTTGATTCTTATAAACGATGAGGGCTATCTTTGTGAACTGGTGGAATTTTGTTTGACCATTGTTCGCCATTCTTTGACTCCTGGTGACGGATCTTCATCTTAGCATTTAAACTGGCAGAAACCTTAGACTATCTAATTCTTAATTCTCTGCTTTGTTTATGAAGTCAATGAGTTAAAACGAAACGAAGAGGTGGACTTCCTACTTTTATCGTTTCTTCCCTTCTCCCAATCTAGATGTCTGGTTCTCATGTATTTAGAGGACTCTATTATTGAACTGGTTGCCATCTAATCTCTGCTAAGTATTCTTTGACTCCCTCAAACTTATCTGTTGTTATTTATTTTAGCTGGGAAACCCTTGATTAAAGGATATTCACTCTATTCATGATTCAGTGCATTGGAAGACAAATAACAACTTAGAGCATATATTCTTTGAATCCATAATCAAATCATCATGCATGTCAAACAATTGAACAATGTTATTTCGAAATTTTAACATGAGGTTTGCTTCCCAAAGTCGTTCTTTGTTTAATTATATAGAAGATCTTTCATATAAATTTTAACATGAGGTTTGCTTCCCAAGGTCGTTCTTTGTTTAACTCTGTTGCCACCGGAATCTGTTCTCCGATTCGGACGCAATCGGTCTCCTGATCGGGCTTCCTCCTGGGCGGACCTGCAAAGAAGTCCTCACGCGAGAGGCATTGGGGGTGGCCTTCCACGGAAGACCCTCCAACGCTTAAGTCAATAGGGATCAGCGATCAACATAAATAAGGAGAACGCTCTCTCTGGGGAGTCCCTCCAGGGGTGGCCTATCGGGAGCTCGTGCAGAGCGCCAATGGCAGAGAGGAGAAGGGGGAGCAGTGAAAGAGAGAGAGAGAGTGATGCTGAGACTGAGCCAAGAGTTGTGTACGGGAGCTTGCGCGTATCTGAGAGAATCTGGGAGTGTCTTATTTATAAGCAATCATCTTAATCTTGAGCGCCTTCTGGAAGGTTCGAAGGTTGTTAGGATACGGAGATGATTCGAATCAAGCTGTTGTGAGGCCGGTGAGATCCGTATCTTGTCCGTTGAAGGATCGACGGCTGGAAGAGCTCTCTGATGGCCCGAGATCCGATGACTGCGTAGGTCCTAGGCCGTTATTGCAGATCCTAGGCCACGCCTCGATATGATTCATCGTTTGGAATTCTGTTACACTAGACTTGGGCTCTCCCGCGCCAGGTTCCGCGGGGGCGCGAAAAGGCTTGGTTCAGACGGTCGAGTGATGACCTGGCCTTGATGGCCGAAATGCACAAATAATTCATGGGCGTAAGCACGGCTCGAGCAGCAGAGGCACGAGGGCGGCTGAGATATGACAAAAGAAATAAGCCGGACGTGAAAACATTTTCGTTCAGTGGAGGTGCATGTCGAGCCATGGGTTGCTCGGGGAAGCCGAGCTACGGATCGCTCGGGGAAGCCGAGCTACGGATCGCTCGGGGAAGCCGAGCCATGGATCACCCGGGGGAGCCGAGCCATGGATCGCTCGAGCTATGGATCGCCCGGGGGCGCCGAGCTACAGATTGCTCGGGGAGGCCGAGCTACGGGTTGCTCGATCCGCCGAATCATACTAGTTAGCTCGTTCTTTGTGGGCGCAGTGTAGCAAGTGGGGGCCAGGGCTGATCTTAGCCCCTTCACACGGTTATCAACGAAATGGCGATTTTATCCCTCAACAAACTCTATAGAAGATCTTTCATATAGTCCACGAATCATTATTAGAATATCTCAATTTTTTTTAAGCATGTTGTTTCATATACGTGATCAAAACCTCTAGTTTCGTTCTGAGGAGGGAACTTTATCAATAGTGATGCTGCAGAGTATATGAATTCAAACAAGATTACAATCTTCAAGTACCTTAACATTCAAGTACTATGTCTTAATCAAATGGATCCATTCCAACCAAAAGGCAGGAACAGAATGAGTTATCAAATCTACCAACAACCGTACCCCATGGTGCCTTACGAGTTTATGTTTCCTTAAATCCCTGTTTGATTCCCAAATAAACCTGAATTAAGTTCACTTTCATTGCTTCATTCAGGTTTATGCAGCCAAACAACTGCTTGGGCTCTTGGACAAAGCCCTAAGCCCCAACAGTGAGGGGTGCTTCTGGAATTGGGGAAAAACATGCAAAGCACCTTTCTGGTACTTAGTTGGCTTTAACAAGGTGTGAATGATTCTTTGTTGACCCATTTTGCCTTATATCCGATGAGGATATGTAATTGCAACCCTTCATAGCTAGAAGAAAAACTTCTGGCAGCTTTGATCTTCTTAGTTTTCTTTACCTATTCTTCATTGTCAGAAAAGAAAATATATGAATAGTACTAATGGTACTAACAAAAAAAAAAAAAACTTGCCGATTGAACATTTTGATGATTATTATTTGCATGACAACCATATGCAATGCTGCATTTAGATAATCTTTTAACTTGTCATTGTCTCAGTACTAAACCTTAACCAAGATGCTTATTGCTGGCACATGGGTTTGTTATGTGACTTGGGAGTGTAGTTATGTGACTTGAGTGTGCAGCTTTTCCATTATAGTTTGTAAGCTCCAATTTCCTGTTCTATGCTAAAGGCATTTCTGGCGTGTTGTGCGGGACCAGAAAAATACCAGTCCTCACTTCACTGTGGTTTTACTTCTGGATTTTTATTTTTGCATGAGTTCTTTTGGTAAACCTATTTTATCCCTACTTTTCCTTGTATTAGTTCTTAAGATCATCCTTTTTTATCCCTACTTTAGTTATTTCCTTGTATTAACATCATATCTTATAATCTTATTTTATTTCAAACACCTTGATTTATCCCAGATGAGAAATGTGATTCTGTTCTTCTGAATACTGGCTATCTGATCAACTGACATGTGGTAACAACATAGCATCACAAGCAGCTCTCGTTGGTCACCTGTATCTTTTTATTGTTTTGGAGAACATCCTAGTATGCATTGGTGTATTTTGCATGAATTCAAAGATAACAACCATTACGATAGTTATTCTTATTTTTCAAATTTTTAAATTTTCTACCTGAGCTAAAGCATTCTCTTACAATAGTTCCCCCTCCAAAGACTATAACTTGTTGAAAGTCTGGGTGTGTTGAAGTTATCTTTTTCCCATGTAGGTGTTAGTCTACTGCCAGAGTATTGACTGCTTTTGTTAATTTGTTGCTACATGTCACAGACAACTATAGATTATATATCTCCACAGATAGTTGTAGATTATAAATTGAATCTTTGCTTACCTATATAAAATATGTACTCATATATGTTATCAGCATTTCATAGAGTTTTTTTTTTTAATATTTTGTTGCTAATATTTCTCATTGAATTTACTTGCTCTGGCATGGCAGGTCAAGACTGTGAAAGTCACCAATGTTTCCCTCAATGCGTCTGAGCAAGATATCAAGGAGTTCTTTTCCTTTTCTGGGGACATCGAATATGTTGAGATGCACAGGTTCATGTTTACAATTATCATTGTAGCTTATTTTCCGGTGCTATTCTGGTTGGGTGTGTGTAAACTTAGTTTTTTTCTTTAAACAGTGGGGATGAATGGTCACAAATTGCACATGTCACTTTCAAAGATACCCAGGGAGCAGAGACTGCAGTACTTCTTTCGGTGAGCTATCTTAATACTTCTTTCGGTGAGCTATCTTCTTAAGGCTCTATTGTTTTTGTTTCATTATGTGCCATTCATATGCTTAAATCCATTTCTTTTATAAAGTTATCACCATGAAGACGTATTTGAGTTCTAATTTTTCTTTTGTCCCTTATATTATTATTTTTAGCCAATTTTTCTCTCAGATTACAATGTTGACTTCATTATATATTGGCTGTAATATTGTTTTATGCATTGGAGGTTTCTCATACAACGAGGGTGGTTTGGGGTGTTTTTCTAATTGCTTGAATTTGTGTTGCTAAGAAAACAAGAGGGGTTTCTCTATCTTTTCTTAGGGGGGAAAATGCAAGGGATTAATCCATGCAGAAGAAAAAGGGTACCTGTTTTAAAGTCAATCAGCAAACTCTTGTCACTCCTAAAGATCAAACATATCGATCTTTATATGCTACTTGTAACGATTTGTTTCTATCCTAAATAATCATTTTTGTTGGTGGTACAGGGTGCAACAATAGTTGATCTGTCTGTCATCATTACACCTGCCCCAGATTACCAATTACCCACCATTGCTTCAGCCCCACCACTGGTAGACGGCATGATCTTTGTTCATGACGAGTTTTCCCATAACTCCCTGCTTACAACTTTCTATTACATTTTCAAAATCATTTTTTCAGATTTCTCAGTCTAAAGATGGCAAAGCTCCTGGTGGTGCTGGGTCTGCTGTTCGAAAGGCCGAAGATGTTGTCACCACCATGCTTGCCAAGGGATTTATCTTAGGCAAGGATGCCGTCAACAAAACGAAATCTTTTGATGAGAAACATCAACTCACTTCCACAGCCAGTGCCAAGGTTGCCTCCTTTGACAAGAAGATTGGCCTTAGCGAGAAGATCAGCATGGGCACCTCGGCTGTCAATGGAAAGGTCAAGGAAGTGGATCAGAAATTTCAGGTCTCCGGGAAGACTAAATCAGCCTTTTCTGCTGCTGAGCAGAAAGTTAGCAGTGCAGGTTCAACAATCATGAAGAACAGGTACGTGTCCACGGGGGCTTCATGGGTGACTGGTGCCTTCAGCAAGGTTGCCAAAGCTGCAAGTGATGTCGGGTCGAAGACGAAAGAGAAAGTTCTGGAGCATGAGCACAAGGGAAAGGAAGGTGAATTTGCACAGGTTCGTCTGTCTGTGACTCCAAAAGCTGCTTCCCGCGAGTATTCTTCCTAGCATTGCACCTGCCCAAGGTTTGATTCTTTAATGCTTCGAATCTCTGTAGAAAATATATGTTGTCTGGTTATTACCCGATTTACATGCTGCTGTGATAAATGTAGAATAGAAACTTACTGTAACTCTGATATTTCTTTGCTAAGTATGGTTGATCGCGTGTGGGAGTTATGTGCGTCCATGCTTCACGTACCCATCAAAACTCTGGCTTTATTTGTTACCGTTTCAGAAAAATTTCTATCAAATGCTAAAGCCCATGCAACTTGGTCTTTCAGAAATGATTATGTTTGTATTAATGCATATATGTGTGTGTGTATGTATACAGATGAGCTTAGTTTAATTTGAAACTTTTGTTAGTTTGGACACTAGAAATTCTAAACTAGATTCTGAATGAAACAGAATAGAAATTTAGGTTTGATGGGTGGGTTTGTAGGACCGATAACTTGATTGAACTTAGTTGTGGCAATTGAGCTTAGCCATCGGTCCAGCCCAAGACTAATTTAATCCAAAATGGCAAAATTTGATCAGCTCTACCCTAAATAATATTTTTAAAAAAGAATTATATAAAGATCAATGAAAAATATCTTGTCCATTAATCTGGTCACCTTTTGATGTTGGCTTCACCGCTAGTCTCTCTCACTTGAAAAAGGTTTGTCCTGCATTTTTCACGCATAGAACCAAAAGAAAAAAAAGAAAAAATCGATACTGTCTGATGATTGCTAGGTGTTATGCATGATATCTAATATTTTACCTTTCACTGGTTCTTCTTTAATAAAGGATTCTTGCTTAGACCATTATTAATTGATTGTTGCTTATGACAAACTTATTTGCCCGAAATTACTATTTTTGATTAAAATATTAATGTTTATCATAATGAAATATAACTACTTGTCCAAATCACTATTCATCGAGTAAAATACAATACTCCTTGATTGAATAAAAGAATTTGCTTGAAAAATCGAAGTAAAATAGTATTTTATTTAATGAACAATGTATATGGGAGATAATATGCAATATTTTTATTATAAAATGAGCACAATAACAAAATTTACATTCATATAGTGAACATTGCTTAGATATTATTTATCCTTTTTCTGGAGAATTACCATAAATGAGTGGAGTGGGATGACCAGAATAAATTCATTTAAAGCCAGTAAAATTTTAATGATTCCAAATAAGTCAATATTATTTTGATGTAGCAAGGTCATGGTCAACTTCCAAATGAACGTGGACCCAAACGGTCCATCATCTAAGCGAAGGTCTAATACTTCGTTAAATAGCAATATTTTAACGGTGATTAGCAGAATACAGTAAACAGTCTATTCAAGCCTTACCGACTTGCACCAAGTGACGAGTACGTTTGCAACTCGTCTTAATATCCAATAAAAATAAATTTATATAGGATGGACAAAAAAAAAAAATTGATTTGAAGAGTCTTATGATTTAAGTTTTGGATTTAAATTTCTAAGAATATATGAATTCAATTTTTTAGAAGATTAATTGGATAAGTAAATGAGCCGAAGACATTGTGATATCTTGGCTTTAACAGCATCAGTCCTGCATAAAAGTAGTCCTATAGTGGTAGAATTCCTGATTTTCTGTTAGTGAGTCTTTTATGTTCCTGATTTTCTTGATATATAAACTAAGCTCACAGCACTAAAAGGGGCATGCTAAAGTTGACGAAAAATTTATCAGCTCAAAAGCTATAGTAGTGAAGTTTCAAATTCATATCATCAGTCAGTGACGTCGGTGAAGATTTTATCAGCTTAGCTTTTTTTGCTCGTTTGATCTAATGAAACGATCATGAGGGTAAAAGTTGATGTGTATGTTGATAACCATGGACATACGTATATTGTATTAATTAACTTGCTTCTAATTTGAAGTTGATCTGAAATTAATTTTGATATGGATTCAAATTTAGATCACTAAATTCCTCACCTAAACATAGATCTATTTGAATCTATCCAAAACTAATATACCATATATTTTAAAGCCCACATTGAATATAAAATACCAATCAATTTTAGTGAAAAATAATGCAGCTGGTCATTGAGTTGATGCCGCAATCAATGGACTTATGTCCGCCACTTATTTGAACTGAGAATCCAAGCTTCCGAATGGAGGGCTTATAATAATAACGTACAATGAAGGATCACCAAAACTCAAAAATTTGCATGGCTACATGGGGTTTTATATTAGACCATGACAAAAAATAAAAACAAAAGAATGAAATTTGAAAAACAAGAACAACAATGACTCATTCTTATTCAAAGATCAATTGGTGGTATGGGATGGGACATATTTCAGACAACCACTAGTTTTCCAACATGGCTTCATTGAACCAATGAACTTAAAATTTGAAGCTTAATTTAGGTCACCATGAAAAGAGAAGCTTTATTAACTTTTTAAGGTAAAAAAAATGCATTAGAATGTCAGGAAAATGAGACCTCTCCAGCATTTATAGGCAAGATAGGAATCAACTCCCTCAAAGGTTGATCATTCCAACACATGCTATGGGAAAGGTCATCACTCTAATAGTAAGCTAGTTAGTAGCTTAATTTGCTTTCCTGAATAAATAATTGACTATAACTATTTCTTTGAAACAAAAAAGTATCTTTTTAATTATTCGCAATAGAAGGTGGAGACAGTAAGAAATGTATTGAATCTGCTCTCCTATCATAATAAAATCACCTTCAATAATAAAGCCTTGTGCTGAAGAGGAAGAAATGAGTTTTTTTTATACCATACCATGTAGCTGTTAATTCAGCCTGAGGAACAGAGGTAGATAATAGTGGCACTGCTTGCACATGCTAAAGAAGCTTGCATAAAACCATCAAAATTTAATTTAATCCATTTCGGTGGTGGAAGACATCAAGAAACAAAGGTTAAATTCAATACTTTTATCAAAGTGGGAAAAGAGTATCCCCAGGTTCCAAGATGATTTCTAAAGCATAATAAGGCTTTGAAAAACTCGTCACAGACAGTCAGCTTAAAGCAAGATATTTGGAGAACTCTTTGATTTATATTGGAACACCTCCTTATTTCTGCATCTTCATATGTCGCATACATGTAGATCGAAGTAAATTTTCTCTTTCTTTGATCTGTTGAAATAGAACTGCAATTAAAATTAAGAACTGATTCTGACTCCAAATGTAAGCCAAATTGATCACTGAAGAAGCTTCAAGCCCAACTTGATTTGGGACAACATAGAATGAGGTATTCAGTAGTCTTAATTTCTTGAAGATATTTATTACAGATTGGAGACAGAAATAGATTGGTGATAGAGAGGGTAATTGATTGTAAGTAGCATTGTTATAGAGAGACTGAAATGAATGATTCTCTAAATGAAGAATAATACCCACAGAGAAGAATCTAATTTTTAGAGTTTCACTATTTACCTTGAAGTTTGCTTTGGAGATGAGCACACAGTGGATAATCACTGTCCCATAGCATTGGTGATAGAGAAGGCAATCGATTGTAAGTAGCATTGTTATAGAGATACTCAAATGAATGATTCTCTAAATGAAGAATAATACCCACAGAGAAGAATCTAATTTTTAGAGTTTCACTATTTACCTTGAAGTTTGCTTTGGAGATGAGCACACAGTGGATAATCACTGTCCCATAGTAAATATTTTCCTAAGTAAGAATATCATTTTAGTCCTATCTGCTTTTTAGAATTTAGGAAACATAACCGGTAAGTAGGCAAAAAACCCAAATTAGAATATTCATATTCTAGCCACACTCTAAGCTAAATAAAGTGTCCACTGCATAGCTCGACTCCAAGAGATGGATATCGAATTAAGAGACAAATTAGGGGTTTATTGCAGAACCAAGGATCCAAGTCCTATATATGGACTAAATAATCCAAGTCTTATATATGGACTAAATAAAATCATCTACAACTAAAGCAGAGGCCTTAGAATCACCTTTCATAATAGAAAAAAAATCCTCCTAAGCTAGTAACCAGTCTAGGTGCCTTCAAATTTACACTTGAAAGTAAGCCAACGGAAAAGGAGTGTTGATGATAGTAATATTATTTTACCAGTAACCTTGTTTAGGAGGAAGGGCCACCAAGATGAAGTAAGAGAAATGCCCAAACCTTTAGACTATTTAGGAAGATAGATTATATGCCAAGAGATGGTATGGACTGCTCTACTCCTATAGCCATGGCCTTATAAGAAATTGTAGATTATTTTATCAAACTAAGTAAAGAAGGATGTAAGGATAGCAACATGTAAGAGACTGTCAACAGGAACTAAGCAAAGAGCAAACCTAACAAGTGTACATCTACTTGCAAAGGAAACATATTCCATTTCTGAGTCTAATCTGGCCATAATTTTACCTTTGATGGGTTGAAGGTCCTTCATTTTTAGCCTTATCGGCTTCATATGTAGGACCCTAAATTATTCACTCTTCGAATCTTTAGAATAGATACAAATCATTCATCCAACTCGTCAGATTCTTGGGTTAAACAGAATTATAGATTTCTTCAATCAACATTCTGTCTCAATTGGTAGTAATAACTATGAGTTAACCTTTTAATACTTTTGCAATCTTTAGAGATGGCCTCTTACAATAGTAAGCGATCATCAATAAACAACAGGTGAGTAATGTTTAAACTTTTTTGGAAGGCATAAACACTATGATATTCTTTTCTATAGGACATTTACTTTCAAAGACTATGTGAGTATCTTAGCACAAAGAATATATAAATAGATAGAGTAATAGGACAGGCTTATATTCTATCTAAAGAAAAGTTTATCAGCATTAACATTGTTAAAATTTCATAGAAAACCACTATCACTACAATGATATTGAATAAGCTTTCGAATATATGTTGAATTATTTAGGCAAAAAGTTGGATGAGAAAATATGAGCAATGTGTTGAAAATATGTTAGCGCAAACAAAATTTTAAATATTAATAAAAGTACTATTTCATGATTCATTATTTAAGTTCTTTTTTTCATCATTTTATTGAATTCTTTTATTTATATCTTCTAAAAACTCATATTAAATGGGTCACAAGTCCAATGGGTTTTAGATTTTTTTTTTTTTCTATTTTTTGTTTACTTTTTTTGATAAATTATGTACTCTACAAATTAAGAAACTTGATGGCTCTTCTATAAATGCCCCTCAATATGCTTAGCAAATGATCCACCACCAAAATTATTAAAGCTTTTCCTGAGAATATTTTCAAATTCTCAGGTGGTCAAAGATCATCCAAGAACCCGTAATGTGAGAGCATAGTTCAAAAAGAGACTAATAAGAGGACAATATTCCACCATCAAGTGTATAGGCTTGAGGTACATTGTTGAGAGTAATAGGATGGAGCAATGCATGCCTTCTTCCTCTAATTTAATTGTCCTAGCTTTTACTTGTTATTGTTAGCTTCTAATTTGATTTTTTTTATTTTTTTATTTTTTACTTTTAGTTATATATGTGTGTGTATTGAGCTTTGTCTATTAGTTGATTGTAATTAAGATCTTGCCTTGGTATCCTATATTTTCTCAATGCCATGTCATTAACGCATCTTGCTTGGGGAGTTGAGGTATTATTTTAAGGGCTATTTAAATTTATGTAATTGGAGTTGAACTATCTGAGAGTGTAATGTATCTCATCTCATTTATTTGGAGTATTATAAATTTAATTAGATATTGCAAGGTAAGTTATAATTAGACTATTTAGGAAAGTTATAATTAGATTATAAATAGGATTTAAAAATCTGCCACCTGACTTATAAGCAAATTGACTGTAGAACAACTTATAAGGGGTTGATTCACATATTTGAAGCATATAAACAGTCTAATATTATAATATTTTATAAATTAAAAATATTTTATAATAATAATTTTTGATAATATAAATAAATCTGTTAAAAAAAAGATCCTATAACTATAATCTTTCAAATAGCATGATTGTTTGATCCTACAATTGGTGAGCCTTCAAAGAAAGAAAGAAAAGGAAACAAAAAAAAGAAAAAAAAGGGAAAGAAAGAGAGAGAAGAGGAGGAGCGAGGTATGCAATTCTTCCATTTCCTATAAATGGCCCCCCATGTTCACATGTTGGTTGCTCATGAAATACGGATGAATATTTTAGCTTTCAACAAGGGTTCGATCCCAACGCCGTTTTCATATTTTTTCCCTGTTTTCATATTGGATTAACCTTCATCGCAGAGCATTGAAGGGCTCTTTGTGGCAGCGTTGAAAGTGATCTGATTGAAGGGCAAGCAATTGAGCAATCTCGGAAACAGAGGATTGGTTTAGCGAAACAAAAAAAAAAAAAAAAAAAACCGAAAATTGTTAAGCCCACGGTTAGCCAAACCTGAACTCTTTCCAGAGTTACATCCAGCAATGAATAGATGTGATTTGATGAGAAGTCCGCTGTTCGAATCCTTCCTCTTTTTATTATTATTATTATTATTTGTTACAAATGACGATTACACAATTCTGATGCAAGGACAGCTCATAAGATCAAAAAAAAAAAAAAAAAACCAAAAGGAAGGATGAAATTCTCTTTCTCAGAGTTCAAATTCAATCTAGAATGCTGAGCTACATAGACAACCCAACGATTGCATAGTTTATCTTTCGATAAATATGATGAACAATGATAACCATTGGATTCTAAAAAAAGATGCCATATATCAAAAAAAAAAAAGAAAAAAAAAAAAAAGATGGGCATCATCTTGATCCGTCCCGTTCTGAATCCTTTGTTGGGACAACATAGCTTTAAAAGTCAAGCAGTTAGTCAAAAGTTGAACCACTAAAGTCACGTTTCGTGCCGTAAGGTATTGAAGTGGCTTGTAACAATCAAACTTAATGTACCTAAAAAAAGTTGAATTGGACTTAATTAACTTTATTTTTTAAATTTTTCCTACTTTTTAAATTAATTTTATTTATGTATTTATTAAATATTTATTACATAAATTATTAATATAAAATAGTAATATTTTATTATTAATGTTTACATAAGTATTAGTAATAACTACTTTTTGCATAAATATGATGTGTTTAATAATACATAAATTTTACTTAAATAAAATAACATTTATTATTAATAATAATATTATTATTATATTTATTAAATAAATTATTGATAATATGTACTACTAAAATAAATATATTAAATAAAAATTATTTACATAACCAAATTAATATTTAATTTATAATTTACATAATGCTGTTTATTTTTGTATTTTATAATAATAAATATGTATAATTATTTTATGATTGGTTTATATATTTTTATAAAATAAATTTATCTTTATTGTCTCACAGAAGGAAGCTGAAGGCATTCTCAACTTTGCAGGATCGAGGGTCCATTTTGCTGCATTAATTTCATGTAATCAACCAAATAGGATCAATTACCTCATGAATCAGCTGCTTTTGCAAGTAGCAAGCATGTGGCAAGTTCAAAAGTAGCACCAATAAATCTCCTTCAATCTTCATTTTTAATCTACTAATTAATGTATTATAAAAAATAAATAAATGCTAATAATTTAGGTTCATATGCTATCAATTAACTTTCACTTAAAGTTTTAAGATCATATGATTTTAATCTAATAATAAATTAATTGGATCAGCAAATGAATTTGAAGTATTATGAATGGTATCAATCATGGCATGGAGCTATCCTTATAGTACCAATGATTTGTTTTTAAAATAAATTGTAGCTTAAAAATAATCTAACATCGAACGAAAAAGAAAAATTAAAAGTGCTAATAACTTAAGTTCACCTACTACCAATTAATTTTTAGTCGAAATTTTAGGATCACATAATATCGATTCAATAATAGATTAATCGGATCAGTAGGTGAGCTTGGAGTATTATAGAATTAAAAGTATTCAAACTTAACAGACTTCATATTTTGCTTATATACACTTTGAAGGAGATCATTCTTCTTAAACTCATCCATCTTTGATACCAATTCTTCAGCCAATGCTCTTCTACCGTAGCCTAAATTACACCCCTGAGACCTACTACAGCCTTCTCAGCCACAACCACAACAACTTGAGCAATGAGGTCGCACAGTTCCTGGTTGATGCATCTACAGTACCCATGATTCAGCTGGTGGCATCAACAGAGATCAGGCGCTGTTCCCCAAGGTGGTAACAATCTGCTTCTAATTTCTGAACCTCAGCATCAAACACGTTTCTAATCTCACAAATGGTTTTCAGATCCCCAACATGCTCCAATAACATGTAGTTAGGATTCCACAATCACAAACAATGACAATAGCATGCAACATATCAACAAACAAGTGAGACCAAACGTACTATTAACAAACCAACTTCAACACTATAGAGCATTAAAACTGAAAGCATAATCTAAGTCAGATAAAAAGTTAATATCATACCGCTCCAAAATCTTATAGATCTAAAACATAAAATCAATATGCCCCATACATTCAGCACACAATATATAAAACCACAAATAAATCCTAACACAAATATAAGTGCAAACATTGTGCTCAACGAATGAGTACATACATGAGTCTCGCTCATATTCTTTTTGCTGAAAGTTTGTGGCATTTGTTCTTGTTAATGTAGTCCAAATATGCTATTTCTGCATTATTTTCTATCCTAAATGACCTATAAGTAGCTCCCTGTTTACCAATAACTAGTGGCTGCAAACTTCTCATCTATATGAAATACACCACCCTTTGCCTCCCCTCAAATACTACACTTTCTTTTCTGCCATTTTTTTTCCAAATCATACACACACATCATAATCACATATGTAATTATATTTTGCTAAAATTTGGCATTCACAAAATAAAACATAACCACATGCAAGTTAACTCACTTAATAATCTCCTATTACATATGACACAAGAATATCAAGCTGTATGATAACTTAGCAAGTACACCATACAAAATATTTAATAATAACTGAATACATGAATCGGATGGCCACAAGTCCATAAAAGTTTAGTTGGTTCTAAACATGCTAATTCTTCATAATACAAGAAAGTGCCAACACTGTCTCCTCCCAAGGTAAAGAATATTGTTAACATATCCCAATTTATGTTCATCCGATAATTTAAGAAAAATTCTTAATATGTTTGGATGATTAGATATAATGCTTGCAGCATTGTATACCTTAACTTTGCTGAGACACTACATATTTAACAATTCAATTATAAGATCATCTTGATGCTCTGCCAAGACTTTCTCTATTGACAAAGCTTCAATCATAGCATCTATACGAGAAGAAACAGTCTTGGTCATGGATGACACGTCCAAACAGATGACAAATAAGTTTTTGTAAGCTGTTTCCATCATATATAGCTGGTTCTTTTTTAAAAGCCTGAAGTGTTGGTACTTGAGAAGAAAACGGTGGTGCTTTTCTGATACACAGAAGATGCAAGACTATGAGCATCGATGGGAGATGGAGGAGGTTGGCTATTTATCGTATTAGAGTAACCAACATTAATTTCTAAGGCTGTGTTTGATAGCTTTTTGGTTATCCCTGGATAAATACATGATAGTATTTATCCAGGGGATTGCTGAGGGAATAAACACCTTTTTAAAATTACCACTCTGCCATCAAGGGATAACTTTAGTTATTTCTGGGTTCCCTAGGGAATAAGTTCAGGGGATAACCCATGGTTAAACATGAGATTAACCATGAGTTATCCCCTTTGGTTAAACTTTTTCAGCACTATCCCCTGTAGCTATAGCATTTGGGGATAAGAAGGGATATCCAAGGGATATCTTTCCTTATCCACCATATCAAACACAGCCTAAGTCTTTCAGAGTCATATGGGGCATATATTTATTGCCCATATATCAGCCTTTCCTATGCTTATCCTTTCGGTCATATTCAGCGTTTTCATCCTCGGCATGCCTAGTATTACTTTTAGTTGCTCTTCTTTGTCAAATATTTCTTTCAAAGTATCAAATTAAAGAAATGATTTTTTCTATAATCCCTTTGTTTGTTCATGTGTTTGCAATAACATTATCAAACCTTCAATCTCAGCACAAAAGTTGTACAATTATCATGAAAAAGAAAAAAAAAAAGAAGAAAAAACTAATACCTTAGTCCAGTCATCCATCATACACCAACTCCTCGCATACAAGTATGCTCTATTCAGGACCCCATGCAAACCCACTCTTGTACACCATCTCTGCAAACGCTTAGTATTTTCTTTTGAACTATCTAACTCATGATTCAATATGAGGCTTATCTCTTTTGTTACATCCCGAAATCTTATCCTTCAACTTATTTTCAATCTCCCCTTGGTAGCCAATCCGAAAACTATTGTCAAACTGGCCGAATCTTAGAGGCATTCTATTAAAGCGTCATCCTTCATTGTGCTCCAGAAGATCTTATCCACCCCCCCTACCTCTTTCTACATTACTTGGTTCCGATTCCATCCTAAAATAGTCCACATTAATTTACATACAATATAGATATTAATACTAGAAAACCACATACTTAATAATAGATAATGAAACATGATAGAACATCATACATATTAATATAACAAACAGACACATATGAACATATACTACACTTATATCATAAAGTTGACAACACTAACAGCATAGGCATGGTTTAATCATGTTTTATTTTGAGTGATGATATGGGTCATTGGCGTACCCTTTTTCTGAGTGACCTTCAGAGGAGTAACAAGCAGAAGGTTGCTTTGTGGGCTGCTACAGCTAATCAGATTTGACTATCGCAGAATCGGCTAATCTTTACTTGTAGCACCATTTTTCCTCACAAGACAGTGCGCAATGCCATATCGTCATCGTCTGAATTTGCACTCCATCTCTATGCTTCTGATTTTGACAGCTCTGGCCTTTGGGGTTCCCCTGCTACCTTGGTAACGAACCGGCATACTATTTTTATTTCTTGGGAGCCTCCCGGGTTCGTCAAAATCAATTTTGATGGAAGTGTTCAGAAAAGATTCGTGGGCTCTATTTTTGTTATTCGAGGGACTGATGGAGCTCTGTTGGCGGCGGATGGATTTAGTCTCTTAGACTATTCGGTTCCTCTGGCATAGCTTTAAGCAGCTTGGGCAGACGTCTTCTATACTATTCGGATTCTCCACGCTCATAGTCTTCTCATTAAAGAGGACTCGCTTACTGTCATCCCATGGCTCCGAAAGGAGTGCTACATTCATGTTCCTACCAATCCTCTATTACATGACATCTGAACTATCCTTCGGGATGTCTATAGAGTCAAGATCCGTCATATTTATCGTGAAGCCAATTCTACTGCGGATTGAGTAGCGGCGTCAGTGGCTTATCATTTTGACTTTTGGTCCTAGAATTTGGGTGACCCTTGTCCTTTTATTTTTAATTAAATTTTGTATTCTGATCTTTTAGGATTGATTTGCACTAGAGTTGTGTGAACATCCGCCTGTACAAAAAAAAAAAAAATCATGTTTTATTCAACATAAGCCTGAAACATTAAAAAAATAAAAATAAAAATAAAAATAAAAAAATAACTACGTGCACTCCATGCATTCACGTTTGGAGAGGCAAATTATCCCTTCAATGATCCCACGCAGTCAACTTCATAAATATGGCAGTCTAAATCATACTCAAAAAGTCTCCACTACTAGCTGCTTCATGTCATATTTTTCTTCATGACCTTCGGCCCTCTTTTAGTAGAGAGAACAATTTGCCAAGTCACTTCCACTTCATCCTAGCAAGCAAAAATCCAACTATTTTAAGAAGTGACATCTATGACATAACATATTATTATTTAAAAGTACTAACAACCTCCAATATACAAAAAAAAAAAAATAAAAGAAAAAAATAAAAGAAAAAATTCCATAAAAAGAGATCACAAGCCTTTCCAGATTCATCCTTCATGGCAATGCCTTGCTTCTTCTTCTTCTTCTTTTTTTTTTTTTTTTTTTTTTGGTACAAGCGGGTGATCACACCAATCTAGGGTGAGTCAAACCCGAGATATCCGAATACAAAATATGAGATAGTACGAGAGGACAAGGGTCGCCGAGCATCCAACTCCAGAACCCTGAATGATAGGCCACCCTGGCGGCAATCCAATCAGCCGCCGAGTTGGCCTCCCTGTATATATGATGAATCTGGACGCTGGTAGCTCCCTGAAGGAGATAATGGATGTCGCTGATCAAAGGAATGGTCGGCAGGTGGACGTTGGGCTCCTGACGGATCCAGCTAATAACTGTAGCTGAGTCTCCCTCTATAATAAGATTCGTAGTACCCAGGCTCGGAAGGGCGTGAGAAATACCGGCCCAAGCCGCATATAGCTCAGCAAGGGGAACAGATGAATCCAGAGTTCCAAAGCCACCGGCCGCTAGCAACGACCCCTCCGGCCCCCGAATCACAAAAGCTGAACCCGCACATCTGCCACGAACACTCCCATCAAAATTGATTTTGACAAACCCTGGGGGAGGGGGCTCCCAAGAGATAAAGACCGTGTGCCGGTGCGCTGCAGAAGCAGCATGGGAGTCCCAGAGGCCAGGGCTATCACCACCAATAGTCCTCTGATGTAGAGTGTACTCAGCATATAAGGAGACAGCAGTCCCGACAATCCGATAAGAAGGAGTGAGCACGTCCGAGAACACGAAATGGTTACGGGATAATCAGATCTGGAGAGCAACATAAGCCAACGTCGGGCCCACCTGATGGTTTCCACCTCCCTTGACTTGATTGAGAAGCCTCAAGAAGGATAAATGGTGGGAGTCCAAATCCTGCAGCGAAGACCACGCACCTAACCTTTGCCAAATCTGTCTCGCTCTGGGGCATGAAAAGATAGCATGATCCACAGTTTCCTCCTCAAGGCTACACACTGGGCAGATAGGCATGATACGCATCCCTCTCCTAGAGAGCAAAGAACAGGTAGGAAGCGCATTCCAAGCCAGCTTCCATATAAAAAGGCAAACCCTCGGATGAATGGGAAGATGCCAAATCCAAGCCGAATCCATAACTTGCAAGGGCGAAGGCCTATAGATATGCAGGAGATCCCCGATAGGAGCCCGAGATGAACAAGATCTCCGCCAAACCCTTATATCAGTAGTATGACTCGGAATGAGAGGAATAGAAGTAATACGGTGGAAAAGCTCCCCGCCGAAGAAAGTAGAAACCAAAGAATGGTCCCAGACAGTATGGTCAAGGGAGAGGAGATCACAAACTCTCATACCATTAGGGATATCTGTAGTCACAAAGGTTGGCCACCGAGAAAGAGGCTGGTCCGCAATCCAAGTGTCCTGAAGAACATCGACTGAAGAACCATCACCAATCATCCAAGAGGTGCGGTCCATAACAACCGAAGCATGCCGACAAACCTCTTTCCAGAAGAAAGAGTGCCCACGAGAAGAAGGAGAAGAGATAGAATGATTCCAATCTCGTATTTACCATGCATGAAGGCGCTCCACAAACAACGCGGATCAAGCAAGAATCGCGAGGCATGCCTAGCAATAAGAGCCTCCCTCCTAGCAACAAGAGATTGGATACCAAGACCCCCTGAGCAATCGGCAAGCAAATGATATCCCAGGCAAGAAGATGGACGCCATGACCGTCCTGGCTCGAGGCCCAGAGAAAATCCCGAAAATGACGCTCAATCTTCCGAAGGCACGTCACCGGGATGGCCGCGTTAGATAACAAATAGAGCGGAAGAGAAGAGAGAACTGAGCGCAGAAGAGTGATCCGAGCCATCATAGATAACCCAGAGACCTGCCAACCATCTAAGCGATCGCAGACCCTCCTCTCAAGAACACTGAAGTCAGAACGACGAGGCCTTCTGCCAGTGATTGGGATCCCCAAGTAGGATAGCCGATCAGCCTGAGAAGTAATACCCATGATATGCAAGATAGAATCCCTAACAGAAGCTGTCATCTTAGGGCTAAAACATATCAGAGATTTACTTAAATTAACTTTCTGACCAGAAGCCCGACAATAGGTCTGCACAATGGCCGCAAATATGGATGCATTACGAATAGTGGCCTTACCCATAAGAATGCAGTCATCAGCGAATAGAAGGTGGGAGAGAGTCGGCCCAGTAGGACTCGCAGAGTATGGGGCAATAGACAAATCCATCTGAGCATGAATAAGAGCCCTGGACAAAGCATCAGCAGAAAGGATGAAGAGAAAAGGGGACAGAGGGCAGCCCTGCCGCAAACCGACCTCAGAGTGAAAATAATCCGTCTGACCCCCGTTGATGATGAGAGAGAAGGATGGTCGAAGAATACATGCCATAATCCAGTCAACAAAGCAATCATCAAACCCAAACTCGGCTAGCGTATGTCTCAGGAAATCCCAGCTCATTCTATCATAAGCTCTCTCCATATCCAGCTTAACAGCCATGAGGCTATGACGTCGAGGAGCACGCTGAAGGTCATGCATGAGTTCCTGAGCTAGAAGGGCATTATCAGTAATGCTACGTCCCCTGATAAAAGCGCCCTGCTCTAGGGAGATGAGGCGAGGGATCACCGGAGACAAACGGGAGACCAAAATGCGAGCACACACCTTGTACAAGGTGGAACAAAGACTGATAGGCCGGTAATGCTGAGGAGAGGAGGCATCAGGGCGTTTGGGCACCAAGGTAATAAGGGTCCTATTCCAATCAGAGGGAACAGAGTGAGAGAGAAACACCAGCTGAATGGCCTGCACAACCTCCTGACCCACTATATCCCAATAGAACCGGAAGAAGAAAGGAGGAAACCCATCAGGACCAGGGGCTTTATCGGCACCAAGATCCCAAACAGCCCGCTGAATATCGTCCGCCGAAATAGGCATGGTGAGACGAGCATTTTCAGCAGTGGTGACCCTAAACTGGGCCAGAACAGGAAACACAGGGAAACCCTCTCCAGTATGCTCCGTCCATCTAGACTGAAAAAACTGATATAACAAGGTCCTGATAACCTGAACATCCTCCTGAATCTCCCCCTCATTATCAACTAAACGCCTAATGCGGTTCATCGCACGACGCTTCAAAGTGGCCTGATGAAAGAATCTAGTGTTGCGATCCCCCTCCCTAACCCACTGGATTCGGGACCTTTGTCTCCAAAAGTCTCCTGCTGCAACAACAGAGAATGGTGCTCAGCCAAACAGGACCTGAGAGACGAAAGGTCAGACTGATTAAGGAACCCCTCCTGATCCTCTTTCGACTGCAGGGTAGAGATGGTAGCCTCAGTCTGCTCAACTTGTCGAACAATATCCCCCACCTCTCTTCTGTTCCATCTAGAGAGTCTACGACCAGCAAGAATCAGGCGCCGAGACAGCCGATAGGTAGCACTTCCTCTAATAGGTAATCGCCAAACCTGAGAGATGATTGACCTAGCAGAAGAATAAAAGGTCCAGAATTTCTCAAATCTAAACAACCTGCTCTGCTGAATAGTATTATCAGTAGAAACAAGAATAGGACAATGGTCGGATCCAATTCTGGACAGGTGAGTAACGGTAGCAGAAGGAAAAAGCTGGAGCCAAGAAGGAGTCGCTATGGCCCTATCCAGTCTTTCCCAAACACGGGCAGAGCCTTGGCGGTTATTACACCAGGTGAAAGGGGATCCGAAAAACCCCAGATCCAAGAGCCCAGCGGAGGATATAAAGGATCTGAACTCAACCACATCCGGTGATCCAACGAACTGCCGACCCCCTCTTTTCTCGTCAGCCCCGACAATGCAGTTGAAGTCACCAGCAAGGAGGGAAGGAAAGCCCTGAGCAAGAAGAGAGTGAAGCTCCACCCAGAGATCACGACGCAGTCTGAAGTCGGTACTGGCATAAACACCCGAGAGAAGCCAGGGGGCCGAGGAACCCTCAGATATGACCAAGGACACCTGTTGACCGCATCCGTGGAAGGCATCAACCCTGATGTTATTATTTTTCCAAAGAACCAGAATACCACCAGAGAGGCCAACCGACTCAATGGAATAAGAAACCCATAATCTGGAAAGCTGTCTCTGAAGACGAGAAAGGCTAGCCCCAGACAACCGGGTCTCCAGCAGAACACAAATATCAAAGTCATGAAGCTGAAGAAGCCTACCGAACGAGGACCGAAACGAGGGTTTCAGAGCACCTCGAACATTCCAAAAAAGAATCTTCATTCAGAAGGATGAGCAGGGGGGATATCATCCATATCCCCAGAAATCTCCAGAACAACAGAGTCAGAAGTAACGTGGGAGCCAACAAGCTCCGGAGCACTGCTTCCCCCTTCTTCCTGGCACACCTGCCGTGCCGAATCCATAGCCATATCTGCATCTTTTTGCTGAATAGCATTCTTTAGAAGGGAGACCGCAGAATCGTGATCAATCACAGCCGTCGAAGGAGGTAAGGAGGACTCTACCAAACTGCCTAGAGTAGTCCCCTCCTTGCAACGGGACTTCTTGGACCCCGGCCCAGGGGAAACACCTAAACCCTGGGGGGAACTTGAAGGAGCAGAGAAGGAGAATATAGCTTTCTTCCCATCCTTACCCCTCAGAAGTCCTTTGCCTTTGGATGACTTAGGCTTAGAAGGTAGTCGCTGTATTAGAGGCTCAACAGGCCGGGCCCGCTTAGCAGGGCCAGAATTTCCTCCTATATGGGACAACAGGAGGCCGGGACCATTACCATCAGAGGAAGCTGACTCCAGGCAGGAAAATGGGTTAGCAGTCAAATTGATTGGAACATCAACCATTTTCCCTTCTGAAGACTGAAGAAAGGCTTCAGAGGCTTGATCAAGAGGCCCCTTGCAAACCGGCACGCCAGGGGAGAAACGGCACGCTGAGGTCCTGAGACCATCAGCTGCAACAGACCCATGAAGAGGCTGCCTGTCCGAAGGGGGGTGGGCTCCTTGCCTCCCGACCTCCTGGAGAATTTCTTCGGCCAGACCCACCCGTCCGGGGAGGCAGAGGAAGGAGGAGAAGAAGAACTCAAACCAGGCTTCTGATTGCTGAGAGAAGGCTGAGCAGTTGGAGGCGATTTCCGGCGCCTCAGGGACGACATCCAAGGTCCAAAACCAGAGCCACTCGGGGGGGCAGAGGAAGAGGAAGGATCATGAGGCGCCCCACAGCTCCCTCCGAGATGCAGGGTACCGCACGAGCAGCAGATTCCTTCAAGATTTTCGAAGGAAAACTGCTGCCAGAATGGCTCCCTGCTTCCACGAACACGGGCACCCGGCCGCAGGGGCAAGCTCAAATCCACCCGGAGACACACTCTCGCGAACCCTCCTCGAATCCGTTCTCTGGTAGAAGCATCGGAGAACATGTAATCGCCAGCAACTGCAACTATGGATGACAACACGTCCTCCTTCCAGTATTCAATAGGCAGCTGGGGAAGACGCATCCAAAGCAGGGCACTGGTCAGAGAGCTTGAGGACGGGACGAAGTCTGGTTGCCACGGAGCAACGGCGATGGGTTGGCCATTGGCGACCCAGGGTCTTCGAAGAACAAGCTCCATGGCAAGAGGGTCAGAGAAGCGGAAGAGAAAGTGCCTGTTGGCCAACGAAACCGATTCGATTTCCCCCTGAATCCCAGCTCGCTGAAATTCCCTGAGGATAGCCTCCGGAGGGATCCAGCGTGAGAGACAACGGGCCACAATAGCATGATTGAGCCAACGATCAACTTCCTCTGCCAGCGCAGGAGCCAGGACTTGGACGATATCAGGGTATAGCCGTTCCAGTTCGGCGATGACAACCGGAGACGGCGCCGGGGAGATCCATTCGAACTGGCTTCCACCGGCATGGCGCCAGGACATCCCAGCGTTCCTAACGCTATCGGGACCGATCGGAGGCGGGTTGGGGAGGTCAGCCATTACGAGGAGCAAGATGACCAGCAGACGACAACAAACAGAGGAGATCGGGGACGAAGAACTTTGAGCATGAATCTTAAAGCAGAACCGACGGAAGACGCACGAAGACCCTCCGAGCACAATTCTTAAAGCAGAACCGGCATAATGCTTTGCTCTTTGCGTACATGTCATGCATAATACATTTTAAGTATGTGAGAAAAAGTTAATGGTGATTGATTCCAACTTTATAATTGCTCTTTCTTTCGCAAATAACAAGAAATCAAGTTACCCTTGGGCCAAAAGGTTATTATATGGGAAGTTGCGCCTGTGCCGATCGACGCTTCTCAGTGTCAGAATTTTTTCAAAACTTTTAAAAAGCATCGGCCAAATTTTTCTCCACTTCTTCTTTATTGACGCTTTAAAAAAATGTCAGAATATTTTTTTTTTGCTTATTAGCATCAAAAAAAAAAAAACTTTTTTATTTAGTATTTTAATTTAAAAGAATTGTTATAGTGGTAGTTTTGTACGTTTCTAAAAAGCTTCTTTTTAAGAAGTGAGGGGGTGATAATCATGTAGAGCTGAAAAACCGATGTGGTTGAGAACCCATCTCTTATTAGCCTTTAAAAAAATATAACATATAATAAATATAATGTTTAAATATATATATATATATATATATATATATATGTAACCAATATATATTGTTGCCGCCGGGATCCGTCCTCCGACTCGGGCGCGGTCGATCCTCGGGAAGCGGGGTGCGGCGGACCTGCAAAACAGGAAGCCCTGCACACGGAAGGACACCGGGGGTGGTCCTCCGCGGAAGGCCCTCCGACGCTCAAGTCAGCGAGGAAGGAAATCGGCGATCAACCAGACAAATGAGGAGGTGGATCTCTCCGGGAGACCTCTCCAGGGGGGCGATCAATCGGAGGCTCCGGCAAGAACAGAGCACCGACGAGCTGCCGGGAGAGAGAGAGAGGTAACCCTGGAGCTCTTCGTGTGTCGAGGGTTGCGTACCTGAAGTGATCTGCCAAACTGGTGTTTATAGACTGTCACCTGGGAACTTGAGCGTCTTCTGGAAGGTACTGAGGTTGTTAAGATTCGAGGGTAGACAGAATCAGGCCGTTGTGGGGCCGTTAGAATCCACGCCTTGTCCGTTAAGGGATCGACGGCTGGGAGAGCTCCTCGATGTCTTGGGATCTGGGTGAGTAGACCTGGGGCGGTTATAGTAGGTCTTAGGCCACGTCTCAATATGATCCCCTGCTCAGGGTGCTGCTCGGGTAGACTTGAACTCTCCTGCGCCAGGTTCCGCGGAGGTGGACGTCGGGGCGTGGATCGCAAGGTAGCAGCGGGCTATGGAAGCCCGGGGGATACCGAGCTACGGAAGCCCGAAGGAGGCCGAGCTACGGAAGCCCGGAAGAGGCCGAGCTACGGAAGCCCGGAAGAGGCCGAGCTACGGAAGCCCGGAAGAGGCCGAGCTACGGAAGCCCGGAAGAGGCCGAGCTACGGAAGCCCGGAGGCCGAGCCACGGAAGCCCGGAAGAGGCCGAGCCACGGAAGCCCGGAAGAGGCCGAGCTACGGAAGCCCGGGGGAGGCCGAGCTACGGAAGCCCGGAAGAGGCCGAGCTACGGAAGCCCGGGGGAGGCCGAGCTACGGAAGCCCGGGGGAGGCCGAGCTACGGAAGCCCGGAAGAGGGGGTCAGCCTTAGTCGTCTTGCACGAATATCAATGCAATGACGATTTTACCCCCCAACACATGCCCCCCACTCCCTAGTTCGAAGCGTAGGTTCGGGCGCAGGGAGTATAAGTTCAAGCGGCGCGCTCCGGATGGGACGTTTTGGCTTAAACAATTCGAGCAATGATGCCCTAATTAATGCGGCAAGGCCATTGTACCTTCGGAGGAAAGGCTCCTCCATTATTGACGGTTGGGATCACGCCACGCCTCGAATTTCGATCAATCGGGTGTCTCTCGAGGCGATTCCGGACGCCTTGAACGAGACGCCCCGCTCCCCAGGGCGATTTCTTAGCGGCGAAGCGAAGTGACGGCCGCCCCGTGTATATATTTGTATATCGTGCATGCGCGCTTGGCGTCTTCTTGTTTTGAATCCGAGTGGTTTTGGGGCCTTTCATCTTCTCCGACGCTCATTGCCTTCGCGGGATACTTCTTTCAATGGCGATGAGCCCGGACGACGTAGCCTCCGTGGTCGCTGTTGAGGACCTGGGGAGGATTCACCAACGGTATGGTTTGCCCTTGGACATCGTCCTTCGAGTGCCGGAACCTGAAGACAGGGTTACCCGAGATTTGGAGTCCGGGGTTTTCATCTATGAAGACAGCTTGAAGGCGGGTCTTCGTTTCCCTCTTCATCCGCTAGTTAAGGAGATCATGACCCACTATAATGTCAGCCCGTCGATGGTGGCTCCAAACAGTTGGCGGAATATCGTCGGATTCATTTCGATGTGCCATCAGATCCAAATCACTGCAACTCTTCCCCTTTTCCGCACCTGCTACCACTTGACTCCCGGGAGGAAGTCGGAATGGACCTCCATCGGGCCTCGGAGGTCTTTCAATGTTATTGCGGACAAGCCTTCTTCCATTAAGGGGTGGAAGAACCGGTTCGTGGTTGCGGAGGGGAATATCGGTTCTGACTTCCCTCGGCGATGGGGGGAAGTCGCAAGGGATGCGGAAACGCATCCCGCCTTATCGGCGCAGGAGGAGAGGGACCTGGATGTCCTTCGCAATGGGCAGGTCTTTTCGGCCAACGACCTGCTATCAGAGGGGGCCCTCTTCGCGGCCGGACTTAGCCCCTTGGACCCGCAAGGTGAGTCTCTTTTGCGTCGTGTATCTTTTTTGATTAGCGCGCTTGATTCTGAGCATGTGTGCTTCGACATGGCAGCCGCGAGGTCGGCATTGTCGAGCCTTTCTAAGAGGAAGAGGGGGAAGCGCCCAGGGGAAGGCAGCGGTGCGGACAGCGGTCGGCCCATAAAAAGGGTTCACGCCTCAGCGAAGAGTCCGCCGGACGTCGGGGCGGTTACGGCAAGAACGCCGGGGGCGACGGAGCCCCTAGGGAGGGAGGTTATGGTCCCCGACCCTCTCGTGCTGGAGATTTCGGACAGCTCAGATGAGGCTCCGATGGCTCGTCCGATCGCGTCCCCCTTGAAAGAGGAAACCGTGACGGGTCCGGCAGAGGGGGCCATAGTAAAGGGGCCCATTGTCCCCACGGGATTACCACCGGCTCCAGCGGAGGAGGGGGAAGAGACAGCCGCAACGGGGGAAGTTCAGAGGGAGCTCCCGCTCGGTCTATCCGCCGGGGAGTCTAGCAGCAGTGAAGTTGGACCGCCCTCGATGGGTCAAGAGGTGGTTCAAACTGAGACCTCGGGGGAGCCCGCGGAGGGGCCACAGACGGTGGCTACTGGAGAGAGCGTACCGGTGGAGGGAGCGCAACAAAGTGAGGGTCCCACGATCGGGCCCCCCTCGAAGGAGATTTTGGGGAGGCTGGCTCTTGGGCTGGCCGAGCTATCAGAAGAGGCCCAAGCCAGGGCCCTGATGGAGGAGGCTGCGAGGTTGAAGGCTTCTCAGCTGGGGATCGGCCAGGCCGGTCCCTCGGACGGGACCGGTCAACCCGGCAGCTCGGAGATTAATGTTGACGAGGCGTTCTCCGCCATGATACGGTCGGTCCTGCATCCGGGTGCGGATCCGACGGCAGACGAGTTTGCTGACCGGGAGTTGATAGATGCTGCATTCGGGCAGCAAGGTGTAGCTGAGAGCATTCATCTCCTCCCCGCCATAGATAATACAACTTTGATAAAGATGAGTCGGGACTATGCTTCGAAGGTGAGCGAGTCATTTTCCCTGCGTGTCAGATGTCACCCGATCGACTCCGTTTCGCTTACTCAATTTTTGCCTTTGTAGGGGGTTTTGATTTCTCGGGCAATTGGCTGGCGCTTGAGTCTGGCGACAGGGGCCAGTGTCCAAGCTCGGAGGGTGAATGCCGAGCTCCAGTTGCGGAAAACGCCTGAGGAGTTCGCCGAGCTTATGGACAGGATGGATAGAAACTCGAAGGCGGCCAGGGTGGCACACCAGGCTGTCGTGGACGAGGTGTCCAGACTAAAGCGCAGGGTGGAGGAGCTGCAGGGACGCCTGACGGAGAGTGATGACGCATGTCGGGAGCTGGCCAAGATCAAATCAAAACACTCCGCGGAGATGGTGGCGATGCGGCGGGACCACGGCGAGAGTCTGGGCCGGTTGAGGAGAGAGGCCGATGGCGAAAGAAAACGTCTGACTAGAATGTTGGGCGAGGTGGAGGAGACGCTGAAAAGGCGCGATGATGAAATCGCCGAACTGAAGGATAATGCGAAGTGGCAACAAGGAATAATGGATCGGGTGAATGGCGAGTTGTCGCAAGCTCGCGGGGAGATTGAGGCCGGGCGATCGAAGATTAGCGCCCTGCAAGAGAGGGTCGAGCTGGTCGGCGCTGATAGGACCAGGGCCCGGAGCGAAGCCGAAGGCTTAGCCAAAAGGCTGGCCAAGCGAGAGGAGGAGGTACGCTCTCATCTTACCCTCTTTGTTTTTCTACTGGCCCCTTGCGATGCCGATTGATCTCGACTTTTCCAGATGGCGAGGATGGGGTCGGAGTTTCGGGCTCTCCAAGGCGCGCTCGCGTCTGCTCGCAGCAGGAGCTCGGAGCTCGAGGCACGGGCTAGTGAGCTTGAGGGGCAAAACGCCATGTCGAAGGCTCAAGCGATCGAGGCTGAGAAACGGGCCGCTGGGGCCAACACGCAGCTCGCCATACTTAAGGGGCGGCAAGACGCTATGAGTGTAGACGCGTTCCGCCACGGGATGGAAGAGTGCAAGCAGAGGATACTCGGCGGGCACCCGGAGTGGGACCTTTCCTTTCTGAGCCTCGACGACTCCGAAGATGGCGAGTCCGAAGAAGAAGGAGAGGCAGATGCTGACGTTTCCGACGCTGAGCCGGGCGGCTCCCCTGGTCCCAGTGAAGCTGTAGCCTCCGGGGGACGGTCGCCAACCGTCACTGGAGGGGTGAAAGTATTAGAGAGGGGGGAATCTAGCCACGCGCCTGTAGATGTGGCTGAGGATACTCCCACAGCTGGTGGGGCTCCTGGCTCTTAGGGGCCGCTCTTGTATCTTGCATTTTTAGACATTTGCTTGACACGTCGTTTCAAAGGGATTTCTCGTTTTTATTTGAGTATTTCTCTGCGTGATTTCGCTGTTGAGTGGCTCATGACTCGCCGATATTCTTGGGCCACCCTTAATTCGAAATCAGGAAAAATGGGTCGGTTTGGACCGACAAATCAAAGTGGATCGGTTATGACCGACGAGCGAAATAGGTCGGTTCGAACCGACGGATAGAATAGGTCGGTTAAGGCCGACAAACAAATACGGGTCGGCTGGGGCCGAGGGATGAAGATGGATCGGCTGAGGCCGACGGACAAAGATGGGTCGGCTTGGGCCGACGGACGAAATAGGTCGGCTTGGGCCGACGGACAAAAATGGGTCGGCTAGGGCCGACAGACGAAGTAGGTCGGCTTGGGCCGACGGACGAAATAGGTTTTCGCGCTCCCTGCCATTCCGTCAGCGCTCTGCCATCCCGCAGACAATTCGGTTTTTCTTTACTATAAGTGGAGACACGGCAGAGCGGGGGTATAAAGCTGTATCAGAGCTTTCCGGAAGGTGCTCCTTTCCCATGCAGGTTACCTCGTTGCGATGCGCACGCAACCGTCCACTATTGGACAGTACCCTT
Organism: Calamus simplicifolius; assembly: GCA_900491605.1. Lineage (NCBI taxonomy): Eukaryota > Viridiplantae > Streptophyta > Magnoliopsida > Arecales > Arecaceae > Calamus > Calamus simplicifolius. The sequence goes on along the minus strand of UESW01003902.1, from coordinate 408,294 downwards.
TCAAAGGACGATTTTCTGAGCCCGCCGATTTTCGAAGCGTCAGCGGACGATTTTCTGCATTTAATGACTGCGATCCGGGGTCAGGAAAGGATCTCCGTACGCGTCCCGGTTCAGGCGGTGGTTCGGCGCGCAGTGGGGTGCTACGCCAATTTCTGGGGACCACGTGGTAGCGTGGGACAGGTGTTTGAATCTCGGGACTTTCAGCTCTGATGGCTCGCCCCAAGTCCTTTCTGCCTATAAAAAGGGGAGAGAGGGGTTTTCATCTGGCTATCCCCAAAGTTTTCTTTCTCGCTGGAATTTTTATCATTCTCGTTTCTCTGTTACTGCGAGTGGAAGGATCGTCCCTTCTTTTTATGGGCTCCTTGCCGCCGGATAGCTGGGGCGACCGGGGAGCAGCTGAAGGATGGCTCATCCTTAGGGGACGAGTCTCGGAGATCATATGGAGAGCGCACATGGAGGGGGCAGAGATCATACGGAGAGCGCACATATGCGCTTCCGTTGTGGTCTGCGGCTCCTGTTCGGGGACGCAGGGTCGGAAGTGCACGCGGGTCTCCCATGGTTCACTTGAACCTCCCCTCCCTCCCCGATTCCGAACCCTGGGCTCGGCTACCGGGGGAGGGGGAGAGCGCCTCGTCCGCCGACTCCTTGGCCTTGAGACATGGCAAGGCGGAGCAGTACCCCTCCGGCTGGGTGGTCTGGGATGGTCATCCAAATATCCCGGTTGGGCCACCCAGATATCGTCCTGACTTGGTGCCAGTCACAGCCATTGGCCCGTGTCGACGGTTTTTATCGGCCCTAAACGACTGGACGGTGTTCCTTCTGGCTCGAGGATCGGGCGCCGGAGCATCGCAGATCGGAGCGGTCGCTCGAGCTTTATATTTGCCTTTATTTTATGCATTTCAATGCTTTTGTAACGCCTATGAGGCATTTGTAATTGATCATGATGGGCAATAAAGAGAGTTATATGTTGTTTCTCAATTTGCCTTTTCTTGTGCCGATCTCATTGCTATTTGTCGTTTGTGGGGCATAAAAGTGTCCCGCTCGTCCTTAGACGAGGATTCCATGATGCCCGAACTAATTGAGGTCCGTATGCAGCGGTGCAAAGATAGTTCGGCGAAATACACTCCTTGCTTAGGTCGGGAGTCTGGTATTTTGTGCTCCGTTTTTATCGGAGCCCGAGTATCGTGGGTCGGCTTTGGCCGAAGTTCGGGGAGTTTTCAACCCTTTTTGCCATGGTTTAAGGATTTAGTCCCTCGAGATAGTTGAGTTTCGGAGAACGTCTTACTTGGCTCTGCCAAGGTTTGAAGAATTTTGCAACTCGGCACTGCCGAGGCTTGGAGAGAATTTCGCTTGGCCATGCCAAGGTTCGGAGAATTTTGTGGCTCGGCCCTGCCGAGGTTCGAAGAATTGACAGCTCGGCCTTGCCGAGGTTCGGAGAACTGCTAGCTCGGCCCTGCCGAGGTTCGGAGAGCTGGTAGCTCGGCCCTGCCGAGGTTCGGAGAACTGTAGCTCGGCCCTGCCGAGGTTCGGAGAACTGGCTCGGCCCTGCCGAGGTTCGGAGAACTGGTAGCTCGGCCCTGCCGAGGTTCGGAGAACTGTAGCTCGGCCCTGCCGAGGTTCGGAGAACTGGTAGCTCGGCCCTGCCGAGGTTCGGAGAACTGGTAGCTCGGCCCTGCCGAGGTTCGGAGAACTGGTAGCTCGGCCCTGCCGAGGTTCGGAGAACTGGTAGCTCGGCCCTGCCGAGGTTCGGAGAACTGTAGCTCGGCCCTGCCGAGGTTCGGAGAACTGGTAGCTCGGCCCTGCCGAGGTTCGGAGAACTCTCGGCCCTGCCGAGGTTCGGAGAACTCTCGGAGGGAGCGAATCAGTCGCCGAACGGAATGGTCGGCGTGTTTGCCACGTTTTACTGGCGGTGCCCTTTTCGAGGGGACAGATCGTCGATCGGGCGTCGGACTCTGTTCCCACACGTTTTTCGAGAAAGGGGGCGATTTTAAAAGGCTTGGGGAAGCGTCGAAAGCATTTATTGCAGGAGGCGGCAGATCGGGAAGATGCTCTGTTTGCATTTTCCGATCTGCCTCGGGATAGGGCGCGACTTTTCGGATTCCGTACGCATTAGAACGGCGACACATGGCAAATCTTTATAGGTCGGCGTCCGCGGTACGGCTGATCGGGATACCTTCCTGGCGGGTATAAATATGACCGAGGGGGATTGGTTTCGGCCATCCCTCGGTCTGAGCTCCGAAAAAGAATGGCCTCTCCAGCGCGATCGCCGAGTGATTCGTATTCCTCGGTCAGCGGCCCGCCGTACTCGGAGGGGAGGAGTACCTCCATCACCGTCGATGGGCTGACCCTCGCGTCTGGCTTTGCAATCAACGAGCAGCTCGCGAGGACTGCCGAGGAACTCTTGGATGTCTCGGTCCGGGAGGCGGAAACCTTACGCCGGATAATGGACCGGCAAGAGGAGGAGATCGTGTCCCTCCGTCAGCAGGTGGCCGACCTGGCGGGGCGTCTGGAGGAGCTGTTGGCCTTTGGGGGCGACTGACTCCGGGGCCTTTGCCCGTTCCCGTTTTCGCTTTTGTTTTTCCGTGTTTTGTGCCTCGCAGTAGCTCCTTTTTGTTTAAATGAAAAATAGACTCGTTTTCAGGAATCTATTTCTTCTTTGAGAATGATTACCTCAATACGCTCGACGGACTTGGGTGTCGGTTTGGTCCCATCGCCCTGCGTATTAATCGTAGATATTTCGAATGACGAGCTACAGGGGGATCACCCAAAGGTTTTCTACTGCTAGGGAGAATTTCCCAGCCCAGCCTGGGGCCCTTGGCCGGTTACGTGAGGCTTTATAGCCTCTTGGGGGAGTTCTGCCGATGGTGGCATTTTTTCGCATGCCGATGGTGGCATTTTTTCTCTCGCGTCAATGGTTTTTTACTCAACGTGCTCGTCTCAAACCGGACGAAGTTTTTCGGGTACTGTTTGGGGTCGTTCGGCTTTGGTCGAGGCCCATGGTTCCAGACCCTTTTACCGGGGTTTTTAGCCCGAGTGGTTTTTACCTGGCCTTGCCATGGCTTGGTGAAACATTTCACTTGGTCCCGCCATGGTTCGGAGACTTGTTGCTCGGCCCTGCCGAGGTTCGGAGAAGTATTTTACTTGGCCCTGCCAAGGTTCGGAGATTTGTGGCTCGGCCCTGCCGAGGTTCGGAGAAATGTTTTACTTGGCCCTGCCAAGGTTCGGAGATTTGTTGCTCGGCCCTGCCGAGGTNCACTACAAGAAAAACGGTCATTTGTGAGGGATTTTGCGAGGGAAAAAGGAAAAAATCCATCGAAAATTTATATTTCCGACAGATTTCCGACGGATAAATGGTCGTCGGAAAAACCCTCCTCGAAAAATTTTTCCGAGGGAATTTATTTCCGAGAGATTTTCCGACAAAATTTATCCCTTGGAAATTTTTGATGGATTTTTCGACGGAAATTTTCCAAGTGATTTTTCGAGGGATTTTCCAAGGAAAATATTTCTGAGGGATTTTTCGATGGATTTTTTGGGATTTTCTGAGGGAAAATTCCGAGGGATTTTCTGAGGGATCATTTTCAAGGGATTTTTCGAGGGAAATTTTTCGAGGGATTTGCCGAGGGAACTTTTTTGAGGGATTTACCGAGAAAAAAATTCCGAGGGATTTTCGAGGGATAATTTTCAAGGCAAATTTACCGAGGGATTTTCCGAGGGTTATTTACCAAGGGATTTTCCGAGGGACCATTTCCGAGGGATTTTCCAAAGGAACATTTTGAGGGATTTTCGAGGGATTTTGCGAGGGATTTTCTGAGGGATATTTTAAAATTTTTAAATAGATTTTCTTTATTTTTGAGAAAATTATCCCTTGCTAAATAAATATTCGAAAGAAAAATCCCTCGCAAAATGGGCTTTTTTTAAATACACCTGATTATATATAATCTATAAGTTTCATCATATCCAAGGGTTCATAACAAACTCATAACAAGCTCAAAAAAGTTTATAGCAAGTTCATCATCATATCCAAGTTCATAACAAATAGTTCAACAAAGTTGTACAAGTGTATCATATCCAAAGTTTTATAACAAACAAAAAAGTATCACAAACAAGTATCATTCCAATTATAGAAAAAAATTATAAATCCTCCTCATGATCATCATCATCATCATCGACATTATCACAATCACCATCATTTGCAGAGGTAGCAGCTGGAGATGGTGCTGAAATTGTAGATGGACTAACCTGCATCTTTTCATCATAAGATGCATAAACTTCTCGGTATGGGAAATCCGGGCAGATAGCTCATTGTTTTGGGCAGCTAACTCCTCATTTTGGGCAGCTAACTCTTCATTTCGGGCTGATACAGTCTCAAACATATTATAAATCCTCTCTCGCTCCTAAATCCACTCAGAAACTCGTGAGGATGTGCAGCTAGAAGATGAGGAGCCTGTCAGCAAACTAGCCTGGGATCCAAGTCCATAAATCCATCCCTTATTTACTCCAACTGTCTCTTTCCATAAATGCATCATAGAGGGCTGAGGCTGCTGTTGTGATGATTCTGCACCATCCTCTCCAGTTGAGCTTTGACTTGATTCCACCTCTTGCCACTTCTGTATAAAATTAGTCTGTAAAAGATATTATATGCAATTAGTTAAACATACAAATAGTATAAATATATGAATTAAAGTAGAATTTTTTAAATACTTACATGTGATGTCTCTGCCTTTTTATTTACCCACTGATTGCCATCCTTTTTCTTTTGATGGGTATATCTGAAGAGCTCATCTAATGTAGGTGCTCGATTCATTTTCTGTGTCTGAATTTCATAATATAAACAGCATTATCAATTTTTTTAAAAAAATTATATGAAATAAGAACATCATATATGTAAAGAAAATGATATATGTATAAAAAATAAGGATAAATACAAATATATGACTTGACTTATGAACATCTGAATTATGAAATAAAAAAATTTTAAGTGCCTTTTTCTTTCTTTTGAATGATCGATAGCATGTCAAGAATCTCATACACATACATATGGGCATGAAAAACTGGATGACAGGATATCTGTTCAAGGGCTGAAAACAAACAGGAAGTGATCCAAACCTATCTATTTTCATTTTTGAAATTTGCTAGATATGAAAATATATATGTACATCAATGTCACATATGACAGCATCCAACAAAGACAACATAAAATAATGTTCAGATGAATGCCTGGTAAATAAGCAGAATAAGTATATCTTGCGACGTGCAGGAGTTACATTAGAAAACATTTCATGAGGTTTCAATAAGTAGAGGGACTTATACTCATCAAATGCATTGCACATTAGCCCATAACAAAGTATTCCAGGTTCTTATACTCCAATATGATCTAATATTGTCAAAATAAAAAATTTCCTTGCTATGCCAAAGTAAATGGGTTAACTTACTCCTAACACACTTAGACTGGAATAAACTAATCCATCTTACAGAATGGAAAAGTTTACATTGGATTCAATGGAAGCAGTACCATCCACTTGGCCCTCAAAATAATTAGTTATTTTACTATCATGTACGTTAAATTGGAATAAATGGGTTAGAAGGGGTCTTTACTCTATTAAGCCCTCCATTAACCCTGAACCAAATGCAACATTAAGATCTACAGAAGATATATATCTGGGGATGAAAAGATCCATATAGCTCATTACAAATACAATGGAGATCTCTCTACTTCGAAAACCTATTCCAACTTATATTATTTATTCATAAGTTAAAAAAATGAAGGAAAAATAAATTATTATGCATACCAATCTTGTCGCATGGTCATTAATGCTAATAGAACCACCAGTGTGAAGTGGGAAGCCCAATCCACCACAATCGGATGCACGATTCTTCTTGTTCTTCTGACTTCTGGCTTTGAACTCATCACTATCCCAATATTTCCATAGCTCGTGCCATACACCCTCTCCAATCCAATCCGGCTTGTGGTCACGATTTTCACGAGCTTCGTTAAAAATGTCTGCACGACGACTTGAACCACGACGTTCCCAATTCCTTCGAATATAGTGCTCATCCTCTGGATTCCATTGAATTTTTTCTAAAAAAAGGAAAAAAAAATCAATATCAACAAAATGCATAGATACTTTAAATCAAGTAAAAATATATAAAAATACTTGATAAACTTAAAAATATTGTTACCTCAAACTCACGAAACCACATATCTCGTGTCCTTTTTGGAATCTTCTTCCATGAAGAGTAAGGACCGTCATACTTGCTCTTAAGGATTTCAACCAAAGCATGGGTCACCATGTGGTCGTCATTGAAACTGTACATATTAAAAATAATCAAACAATCACATATATTCATTTTAATGAAATAAAATAGTATAATGATCTAAATGCTATATAGTTTTACCCATAGCCACTTGGAATTAATGATGCCCTCTCTGATGTTTGTGTGTGCAAGCTCTCCTGGCTAGAAGTTATGGTAGAAGTATGCATAGGTTGGACTGGCGGTGATTGCCCAGGTGGCACCACAGTATGAGAAGAGGAAGGGCTGTAAGTAGGGCTACCTGTGTGTGGTATGGTATTTGGGTATGAAAAATAAAGTGATGGTGGCATAGTAGAGGAAGAGGGTGGGGCAGTGAAAGTGGTGGGAATGAAAGGTGGAATGGAACCAGGTGGTTGAGTAGTAAAAGTCTCTGAGATCATAGTAGGGAGATGTGGTGGAATAGAAGGAGAAGGAGATGGCATAGTAGAGAAATGTGGTGGAATAGGAGGGAAAGGAGTTGGCATGGTTGAAGAGGGTGGTGTAATGGGAGAGGAAGATGGTGTGACAGTAACAGAAGGTGGCGAGTGAAGCATCTGGGGGGCTATGGTGGTTGAGGGTACTATTAAATTTGTGGTGGATGTGGTGGTTGTGGTGGTTGCGCGAGTCTTCTTTAACCGAGTAGTAGATAACTTTCTTTCCCCTTCCCAACTCGATCTGAAGATGACATCTATAGATGTACAATAATGTAAATATAAAACAAAACAAATTTCAAGATATTAAATAAACATATATATAAACAAGTTATCATCTATTGACAAAAAAAGTAAAGAACTTGCGTAGAAGCTATTGACAAAATAAGTTATCATCTATTCTCGATCTGAATCATCTTCTTTAGTCAAATATTCTTCTTCTTCCTCTTCTTCCTCTCCTTCAACTTCTTCTTCATCTTCTTTTTCTTCATTATCAATGGTGCCTTCAAGATATGCATCAACCTCCTCAAATAATCCTTCACTATCTCATAAATTTTCAATGCCTCATTATCATTTATTGCATTGACTCGAGACATTTCCTCATCTTGAAAAGCAGGCTCCAAAGTGTGGTCATTATCTACTCGACCTCTCGGTCTTGTCTTGATCACCACCCACCACTCTACCTTATCTCTTATCCTCCCAGGATAAGGTACATAATATACTTGCACCACATGTTGGGGAAGAATGAATGGATCAAACTTTGCATACCTTCTATGATGTCGAATCTCAATAATATCATATTGTTTGTGCACTTTCATCCCCCGGTTTATGATAGGATCAAACCATTCACAATAAAATAGCATCACTATTTTATCACCTTGTCCTGGGTACTGTAACTCCACCACTTCCTTAAGAATACCATAGAAGTCACTTTCATTATCACCATGTCCTCTGCTCTTAACACATACTCCACTATTGATTGTTTTTTTGCCCTCACTATATGCATGTGTGTGGAATTTGAATCCACCAATGAAATACATGGGCCATGTTTTTACTACTCTCATAGGACCCCAGGCTAAGTCATTCAGGTGTTGATTTTGTATCATACTACATGGATTGTGCACCTAATCATAAATTACAAAAACAATGTATTAGACTTATGTTTCATATGAACAAATAATTTCAATTTGCATAACAGTTTAAAGCTTACATAATCTTTGAACCATGATACAAATGAAGCCTCAATCAATGCATCTATCTGAGAATCACTAAGACATCCAGGTGTGGAATCACGCACATACTGCACAAACATACTAAAATACCATAAAATATTAGTTTTATTGGATTCATTGACTGAGTATAAAGTTTTTATGGAGTTAAGGAGGATGTGACACTTACTCCAGATATGGCTTCACTTCATCATAATTTAATAATATATGTAATGTTGCAACAGTAAGCTCTGCATCAGTCAAATATCATGTTCTACATTGACCAGATGGGTGGCCAAACTGACTGAATATTGAAAGAGTTGGTTGGCACCTTATTTCATACTCTTCCCTACCATCATTTCGATTAGCTCCAATGCCCATAGCATGTATGTGAGGCTCAAAATAATACGAACAGAAGTAAGAAGTCTCTTGTGCTAAGTATGCCTCACATATGGAGCCTTCAACGCAAGCTTTATTTTTGACCTTTTTTTCAACTTATTAAGGAACCTAAGAACATAGCATTGTATGTTAGCACATGTGATATATGAGAGATTATGTGGATAAAGATTTGAAACAAATATAGAAATATTATTCTTTACCTTTCAAAGGGATACATCCATCTGTATTGAATGGGTCCACCTACTCGTGCTTCATATGGTAGGTGAATAGGTAAATGTTCCATTGAGTCAAAGAAACTAGGTGGAAATATACGTTCCAACTTACATAAGATGATAGGGATATTGTGTTCCATTTGTACCAAATCCTTCACCCGCAGCACAGTTGAGCATAAGTCTCTAAAGAATATACTCAACTCAGTAAGAGGCTTCCATATTGGTTCCGGTAATGCAATAAATGCAATAGGCAACAAACGTTCCATAAATACATGACAATCATGACTCTTCATACCACATAACTTGCCTTCATTCATATCTACACATCTACCTAGATTTGAAGCATATCCATCGGGCATTTTCAACCCTCTTATCCATTCACAAACAACTCTTTTTTGGTCTAGTGTAAAGCTAAAATTTGCTTTTGGTTTCACCACCTTTCCATTAGGTAACTCATAGAGTTCCAAATCTCGCCGACTACAATACTCTTTCAAATCCATTCTTGCTTTAACATTATCCTTTGTTTTCTTTTTTACATCCATTACAGTGTTGAAAATATTATCAAACACATTTTTTTCTATATGCATGACATCTAAATTGTGTCGGATTAAATTCGTCTTCCAATATGGTAATTCCCAAAATATGCTATGTTTTGTCCAATTATGACTTTCTCCATATCCACTAAATTTACAAGGACCTGTTTCAGTTATTTTGGGATATCCACAAACTTTTTCCCATACTTGGTCACCTGTTAATCTGAGAGGAGGCTCGATCTATCAATTTTATTTTTTTGGAAGGCATTCTTATTTCTTCTAAACACATGATCAAAAGGCAAGAACTGACGATGACAATCAAACCATGTATTTTTACCCCCATGCTCCAAGCGAAAAGCCTTTGTTCTCTCCATACAATACGGACATGCTAATTTTCCAGCTGTACTCCACCCTGATAGCATGCCATATGCTGGAAAATCATTGATTGTCCACATTAAAGCAGCCCTTAATAGAAAATTTTACTTTCTTGAAATGTCATAAGTAACTACACCCTCATTCCACATAACTTTTAATTCATCTATCAATGGTTGCAAATATACATCTATCATGATCTTCGGATTATGTGGTCCAGGAATGAGCAAGGTTAAAAACATATATGGAGCGGTCATACACATATCAGGAGGCAGATTGTATGGCGTAACAATTACTGGCCAACAGGAGTATGGTGTAGCAGAGAGACTGTATGGAGTAAAGCCATCAGCACATAACCCAAGTCTAACATTTTTGGCTCTAATGCAAACTCAGGATATGTACGATCAAAATGTTTCCATGCTTCTCCATCTGATGGATGGCACAAAACATCCTATTCTCGTCTATTCTCATAATGCCATCTCATGTGCCCAGCCGACCTGTTCGAGGCATAAAGCCTCTTAAGTCTAGGGATAAGTGGCAAATAATGCATCCTCTTATAAGATACTTGATTGTGATTCCCACTTCCCATCCTACCTGGTTTGTATCGAGGATGACCACAGAACTTGCAATCAGTTAAAGACTCATCATCCTTGTAATACAACATACATCCATTGAAGCAACAGTCTATTTTTTTAGCAGATAGGCCAAGCTTCGAAACTAAACTCTTTGTCTTGTAGAAGTTAGGAGGTATTAAGTTGCTGGGAGGACATATTTCTTTCATAAGCCCCACAAATTGATTAAAACAATGTTGAGATATATTGTTATCAGACTTGATACTCATCATTCTAACTGCAACTGACAACTCTGAGTGATTAGTACAACCTGACCAGAGCGCCGCTGTGCTGCATGCAACATCTCGTAAAACTTTTCAGCCTCTCTATTTGGAGGCTCCTCCACATAATTTGGAGCATCCTATTCTAATAAGCATCCACATTGCTATTATAAACATATCCAAAATTTGGACCAGCAGCATCAAAAATCCTGGCTTCGTATCTATCGGTAGGCTCATTATTATTCAATTGACCACAACTAGAAGCACTAAAATGAGCAGTACTTGAACCAGCAAATTGCATTTGATCAACACCACAATTCACAATTGGTTCAATTTCTCCATGTTCTGTCCAATACCAGTAGTCAGGTTTGAAACCTTTTTTGTAAAGATGTACCTTTACTTCCTCTATGGTCAAGTACTTTGTATTTTTGCACTTGAAACAAGGACACCTAATTTTCTTCTCACTCAAAAATATTGGTTGTTGGCATGCAAAGTGAATAAACCATTCCAACCCTATTAGAAACTCATCTGTGTAACCCTTTCGGTTTGGTAAAAGTCTATTATACATCCAACTACGATAATGACGAATGTCCATAATAACGAAGCTTTAAAGTATTTTCTTGATAACCAGCCTAAAACCATAAACAATTGATGCATGTTAATTTTGAGTTTGTATGAGTGCATAAGGAAAAATAATGGAGAAAATTATTTAAAAATGTGTGTGTGTGAGAGACAGAACTTGGGTAGTGATCTGGTTGTCTTTAAGACGTGAGAGTGTAAACAAAGGTTTTTGCATTTGAACTTTAATGTGCTTTGATGCCAGGACAGAATCAGCTATATTGTTTGAATCAATAGGAAGAGGAAAGTAGAACAAAATATTAGTCACGACTTTTATTGTCTCAGGCATACTCTAAGTGATATGATTACATGGTATGTACAAACATATCTAATTCAGGTTGATGCCTCATGATGAAAACACAACTCACTTGTGAATATACTTGGTGTGTTTGCACACTTCTTCCTTAAGCTTAAGCTTTATGTACCTTAATGATTGACTACACTCCAAATGCCTGTAGACCTCACCACAGTGGCGTCAAGACTGGAAGTGTCACATATCATGCATGTATACCTTGTTGACACCTGACACCATCTGGTGAATCACAAGTTTATCAAAGAATACAGAATTAGTATGCTAAGATGCAGTGATCCATTAATTTTTATTCTTATTTAGATCAATATTATCCTCTTGAGTTCCAGTACTTCTGTATGTCACGAATGCATGACTTTCATCTCTCCACAGTAGACTAACACATACCAATGTGCATGAGTTCCAACAATTAAGCAGCTCTGTTGTTAAGAAAGGGCAATTTTAGTTATTTTGGCTTTCAATAGCTTGTTTATATATAATTATATCCATAAGAGTACTTTTTGATGTAAGACCAACACTATAGATATGTCATCTCACATGCTATATCAAACCTTGATTTATTTACATAATCAGTATTTGATCAGTCATTGCAAGATTTTTAAGCAAGGTAAGCTCCTTTGCTTATTCAGTGCACCTTCCAAAGGAACACCAAATTAGTCCCATTTTAAATGTGGCTGATCTCTATGATTTCAGTAGTTTTCATGATGTTTGAGTTTCAAATGACTCTTCCAAGAAGATGGACCAACTTCATGAAAAACATTACATGATTTAGGGTATCTTGGATATGGAGGCAACCACAGGAAGGGTAGAGGGTGCCAACATGCTGAGTTGGTAAAGTAATGGATAAGGTATTGAAGAGACTTTAAGATGAAGCAAAACAATGTGTGTGTGTGAGAGAGAGAACTTGGGTAGTGATCTGGTTTGTCTTTAAGACGTGAGAGTGTAAACAAAGGTTTTTGCATTTGAACTTTAATGTGCTTTGATGCCAGGACAGAATCAGCTATATTGTTTGAATCAATAGGAAGAGGAAAGTAGAACAAAATATTAGTCACAACTTTTATTGTCTCAGGCATACTCTAAGTGATCTGATTACATGGTATGTACAAACATATCTAATTCAGGTTGATGCCTCATGATGAAAACACAAACTCACTTGTGAATATACTTGGTGTGCTTGCACACTTCTTCCTTAAGCTTAAGCTTTATGTACCTTAATGATTGACTACACTCCAAATGCCTGTAGACCTCACCACAGTGGCGTCAAGACTGGAAGTGTCACATATCATGCATGTATACCTTGTTGACACCTGACACCATCTGGTGAATCACAAGTTTATCAAAGAATACAGAATTAGTATGCTAAGATGTAGTGATCCATTAATTTTTATTCTTATTTAGATCAATATTATCCTCTTGAGTTCCAGTACTTCTGTATGTCACGAATGCACGTACTTTCATCTCTCCACAGTAGACTAACACATACCAATGTGCATGAGTTCCAACAATTAAGCAGCTCTGTTGTTAAGAAAGGGCAATTTTAGTTATTTTGGCTTTCAAATAGCTTGTTTATATATAATTATATCCATAAGAGTACTTTTTGATGTAAGACCAACACTATAGATATGTCATCTCACATGCTATATCAAACCTTGATTTATTTACATAATCAGTATTTGATCAGTCATTGCAAGATTTTTAAGCAAGGTAAGCTCCTTTGCTTATCCAGTGCACCTTCCAAAGGAACACCAAATTAGTCCCATTTTAAATGTGGCTGATCTCTATGATTTCAGTAGTTTTCATGATGTTTGAGTTTCAAATGACTCTTCCAAGAAGATGGACCAACTTCATGAAAAACATTACATGATTTAGGGTATCTTGGATATGGAGGCAACCACAGGAAGGGCAGAGGGTGCTAACATGCTGAGTTGGTAAAGTAATGGATAAGGTATTGAAGAGACTTTAAGATGAAGCAAAACAATGTGTGTGAGAGAGAGAGAACTTGGGTAGTGATCTGGTTGTCTTTAAGACGTGAGAGTGTAAACAAAGGTTTTTGCATTTGAACTTTAATGTGCTTTGATGCCAGGACAGAATCAGCTATATTGTTTGAATCAATAGGAAGAAGAAAGTAGAACAAAATATTAGTCATGACTTTTATTGTCTCAGGCATACTCTAAGTGATCTGATTACATGGTATGTACAAACATATCTAATTCAGGTTGATGCCTCATGCTTGACATAAGAGGCCCTGTAAAAGTAGGCTATTTTATTAGTGCAGATGCTAATGATGGCTGACGGTGCCCTGTTTTCTGTGACCCAACAGCAAAGTAATAGGTTGATTCATTCCCTAATCTGCATTATCCTTTAGGACCTCTCATGCTATTATAGGCCATCCCTAAGTGGTCCTTCCATCATTAACTAGGGGGTTTCAGTTGGTTCCACAGAACCAGATCAATGATGCAACTGATTAATTTCTTTAAAGGTAAAAAGGCCTGAAACGTAGATGGTTGGGACAAAGAAGAGTCCCTTTTATGAACAAGCCCAGAGCGAAAAACATAAAACAAAAACTCTCTTACCCTTTGCCGTCCTCTGTGATCTCTTTTCCTTTCCGGCACTGCAGCTTGGAGCGTAGAGTCACAAGAGACGCTGTAATTTCGATCGCTGACCCAACGATCCTCCTCCACTTCCACCTACGACCAGAGATGATCAGATGAGTCCTCCATTTCCTTTCTACAAAATAATCTAGAATCTTAAATTATGAAGAACGTTTAAGCTCATCATGGCTTCAGCATCTTATGAAAGATCGACCTAGAGCATGAACTCAATTAGAAGGACAGTGGCACTGCGCTCATGAGAAGAGCATCACGGTCTCATGGATTCATGATGAAATAATAAAAAGCATATAAATAAAAACAAAAACATACCTGGGATTTCGTTGCTCGCCGGTCCGACGAAGTCACCAAGGCGAGCGGCGGCGACGATCGAAAAGTTCTGGTAGCTCCTAGGTCCGACGAAGTCACCAAGGCGAGCGATGGCAACGAATGGGAGGCGGGACTCGGGATCAAGGGTTAAGAAACCAGAAAGAGGGGAGGGCAAGCGCCAAGCGGGCGAGCGGAGCGATTCATGGGCCTCGTGGGTCATGGCTAAGATTTGAGAATAACTGAATAAGTTATAACGGGTTCGGGTTATCCCGGGTCGGGTTGACTCCAACCCGAACCCAGACTGATTATGGAGCTCTGTTGTTCTGTTTTGGAATTCCTAATTAAATGCTAATAACATCACTTAATAAGCATCAACTAATTGAGAGATATTTTTACAAGCACCACCACTTGCGTCTGAATTTTCTCATTGGCACGGTCGTTTGTGATTGCATGTTGCATTAGATAAGATAAATTGATTCTAAGACTCTGAGATCTAATGGCAAGAACTTCAGTTCTCCACTTGAACGATGAATCGACACGTTAAGAATTTTTTTAAATATTATAAGCTTATAACCACAAATATTTCATCTGTTACAATTATTTACATGTGTGTACCATAAAGAACTGACTAACTAATGTGATCATCAACAAAAGTAATCATATCTGCATCAATTTAGATTTGATTTATAATAACAAAAGAACGAAGATGAATGACTGCAAGGGGGAAAAATGAAATTGAAATAAGAATATGGAGCAGAGTGGTTCCGCATTAAATGACAAAAACCAAGTTGGCTCTATTCCTCTTTGGAGCAAAGTGGTTCCGCAATAAATACAAGGCTCTAAAATCCCTTGAATCTCATCGTTATACTTATGCTATACAGATCATGGTCAAGGAAAGAATGTAAAACCCTTTCCTTATCAAAAATGTAAATCCCCCCTCCTCCCCATGGCCCATGCCGGTAGGGGAGGCAATTTTTGACACGACACGATAACTCGATACGAACACGATACGAATTAAATAGGTTTGGGTTGACTATTTTTTGGTATAAACCCGTGTATGACACGACCCGCCAACACGAAATTTAAATGGGTCATGTTCGGGTTCAACCGCTTAACCCGAATTAACCCAAATTGACCCGTGTATTTAATCGGGTTGACACGAACCTGTCTGACCTGTTTTGACCCGAACCCATCACCCACTTCGCCCGCATGTACGCCGCCATGATCCGTCCGTCACCGCTACCCGAGGCCTCTAGATCAAACAAACAAAGCTGACTGTTCCACCAAACGAAGCTGGTTAAATAGTCAAAATTTAGATTATATGAATTATATATTTTAATCTGATTAGATTGATCAAACAAGCAATGCAACCAATTTGACTTAATCTACGTCTTGGGAGCAACTTTTGTGACGGTTGAGTATAAATATCACAATCCCCTCTAACGAAAAGAAAGTGAAAAATAAAAGCAACTGTCGTTACTCTTTTTTCTCGAGAAACTTCTTTCACTTTTAAGCAATTACGTTATAAATGATAAAATACTAATAATGACCATTTAATGATATTTTAGAGAGTTTAAATGATGATAATTTTTTACTCGCATTACTGCTCTCTTCGACTCTACCCTCCTTTCGCTGGCTCATTTTCCATTATAAAATCTTACGTGGGTTTTATTTCTTCCGCCCTCTCAGGTCACAAGTCGTGTCAGGTTAATCATGTTTTGAGTCAGGTCGTGTTCGTGTCCAAATTCAGGTTAATCGTGTTTGAGTCAGGTCGTGTTCGTATCCAAATTACCTAACCCGTTTAACTCACAGGTCGTATTTGGGTTGATGTGTTTTCAACCCGACCAAAACATGACACGACCCGGACACGACACAACACGACACGATTGCCACTCCTACATGCCGGAACCCTCACCGGCAACATCCTCAAGAATAACAGAACACGACACCTCAAGAAGGGATTAAGAGGGTTCAGAATAAATTTTTACCTTGTTTGCTCGTCCCTAGGGTTTGAATCGCTCCCTTGTTTGCTTGTCCCTAGGTTTGAGTTGCTTGGACGGAGAAGAGGAAAGCTCGACGGTCAGGCTCGGACAGAGAAGAGGGAGGAAGGTCTCATGGCTCGGATGGAGAAGATGGAGAAGAGGGAGGAAGGTCTCACGGCTCAGATGGAGAAGAGGGAGGAAGGTCGATGGTCACGACTCGGATGGAGAAGAGAGAGAATGCCAAATTAATGCGCGCGATGGGAATCATAATACATTAAAAATCATAATACATTAAAAATCATATTGATTGACTAGATATGAATATTTGTATTATGAATTGATGTATCTAAAACTTATTTGTGAAAGTTTATGGATCTTGTGATATTATTGTATGATTTAAAAATTAATTTGAAATTGAGGCATGTGGTCACTCTCTCAAGTCTAACTATAATTAAGATATAGCCATTGGAATATTAGACCAATGACTATGTGTATTCATGAATAAGTTCCTTTCAAGACAAGTTCATCGATGCTTACTGCTAGCACACATCAATGTGTTTTCACACGTGTTTTCACACATCAAAAAAATATGTTTCCTTTTAGGTTGAACCAGTGAGGTGATCATGGGAAAATATATGTGTATCAACATGTTATTCACTCAAAATTATGTTTCCTTTCCAACTAAGCTAGTGAAGTCATTATTGACACATATGTGCATAAAGGCATCTCATGTTTGTAGGAGTAATTTTTCTTTCAAGCCTAGATAGTAATGCAATCACTAGCTACAATTTTGCGAGGGATTTACTGAGGGATTTTTTTTTCATTAATGAGTTATTAATAAAATTTTTTGATGAAAACAATCCCTCACAAAATCCCTCGCAAAATTAATTTCCGAGGGATTTTCCAAGGGATTTTTTGATGATTTTCCAAGGGATTTTATTATAGATGCAAAATCATCAAAAAATCCCTCGGCAAATCCCTCGGAAATTAATTTTGCGAGCGATTTTCCAAGGGATTAGTTTTATAAAATTTTTTACAAATAATCCATTTATTATAGAAATATCCCTCGAAAAATCCCTCGCAAAATCATCAAACTATCCCTCGAAAACTCCCTCGGAAATTAATTTTGCGAGGGATTTTCTGAGGGATTTGTTTTCATCAAAAATTTTATTAATAACTCATTAATGAAAAACAAACCCTTGGACAATCCCTCGCAAAATTAATTTCCGAGGGATATTCCGAGGGATTAGTTTTATCAATTTTTTTACAAATAATCCATTTATTATAGAAATATCCCTCGAAAAATCCCTCGTAAAATAATCAAACAATCCCTCGGAATATCCCTTGGAAATTAATTTTCCGAGGGATTTTTGAGGGCTTTGTTTTCATCAAAAATTTTATTAATAACTCATTAATGAAAAAAATCCCTCGAAAAATCCCTCGCAAAATTAATTTCCGATGGATTTTCCGACGGTATTTTTTTATCAAAATTTTTTTACAAAGAACCCATTTTTGTTAGAAATATCCATCGGAAAATTCCTCGCAAAATAATCAAACAATCCCTCGAAAAATCCCTCAGAAATTAATTTTGCGAGGGATTTTCTGAGGGATTTATTTTCATCAAAAATTTTATTAATAACTCATTAATGAAAAAAAATCCCTCGGACAATCCCTCGCAAAATTAATTTCCGAGGGATTTCCGAGGGTATTTTTTTATCAAATTTTTTTTACAAAGAACCCATTTTTGTTAGAAATATCCATCGAAAAATCCCTCGCAAAATAATCAAACAATCCCTCGAAAAATCCCTCAGAAATTAATTTTGCGAGGGATTTTTTGAGGGATTTGTTTTCATCAAAAATTTTATTAATAAC
This sequence comes from Calamus simplicifolius, assembly GCA_900491605.1. NCBI lineage: Eukaryota > Viridiplantae > Streptophyta > Magnoliopsida > Arecales > Arecaceae > Calamus > Calamus simplicifolius. The sequence goes on along the minus strand of UESW01003902.1, from coordinate 390,316 downwards.
TCATTAATGAAAAAAAATCCCTCGGAAAATCCCTCACAAAATTAATTTTCGAGGGATTTTCTGAGGGTATTTTTTTATCAAAATTTTTTTACAAAGAACCCAGTTTTTTTAGAAATATCCATCAGAAAATCCCTCGTAAAATAATCAAACAATCCCTCAGAAAATCCCTCGGAAATTAATTTTGCGAGAAATTTTCCAAGGGATTGTTTTCATCAAAAATTTTATTAATAACTCATTAATGAAAAAAAAATCCCTCAGAAAATCCCTCGCAAAATTAATTTCCGAGGGATTTTCCGAGGGTATTTTTTTATCAAAATTTTTTTACAAAGAACCCATTTTTGTTAGAAATATTCATCGAAAAATCCCTCGCAAAATAATCAAACAATCCCTCAAAAAATCCCTCGAAAATTAATTTTGCGAGGGATTTTCCAAGGGATTTGTTTTCATCAAAAATTTTATTAATAACTCATTAATGAAAAAAATCCCTCGAAAAATCCCTCGAAAATTAATTTTGCGAGGGATTTTCTGAGGGATTTTTTTATCAAAATTTTTTTACAAAGAACCTATTTTTGTTAGAAATATCCATCGGAAAATCCCTCAAAAAATTTATTTTGCGATGGATTTTGCGAGAAAATATTTTTTATCGGAATATTTTATAGTTTATGTTTTTTTATCGAAAAATCCCTCGGAATTGCGAGGGATTTATTCCATCGAAAAAATTCCTCGGTAAATCATACTTTTCTAGTAGTGTTTTACATATATTGCACCTTTGTTGAGTGCTCTCATCATATTGCCTTTTTGAAAAATTATTTCTTTGTATTTCTCTACCTCTTCCTTTCATATTTCTTCCTCTTCCTCTACTCTGGTTTTCACCTCTGAATGACTCTCTTTTGACTGGAGCATGACTAGGTGATTCTTTTGAAAATTTTATCAACCACTTTGAGTTTAGATTGAAAGACACTTTCAATTGATGATTCTTTTTGCCTAAACAATCTTTGCTCATGAGCTTCAAGAGATCCCATTAATTCATGAACACTTAATTCAGAAAGATCTTTAGATTCTTCAATAATTGCAACTATTGTATCAATTTTGGAGATAAACTAGCCAAGATTTTTTTACATATTCTTCGCTCGGTTATGGTTTCACCATAGCTCTTCATTTGATTAACAGTCTCCGTGATTTTGGAGAAGTAATCCTTCAATTTTTTATTTTCTTGCATTCTCAAATTATCTAACTCTCTTCTTAGAGTTTGAAGTTTGATAGCTCTTACCTTTATGTTGCCTTGAAATTCCTCCTGCAAGATATCCCATGCCTCCTTTGATTTGGTGGCTCTAATAATTCTGGAAAAATTTTTCTCAGATACAGCTTGTTGGATGAAGAACAGGGCTTTGGCATCCTTCTTTTTGTAGTCCTTCAGTTGCTCCTTCTGATTATTTGTTGGATTAACTGGGTCTTCGTACCTGTTCTCAATTAGATCCCATACTTCTTGTGAAATAAAAAGGGTTTTCATGTTGATGCTCCAATAATCATAATTTTCTCAATAAAAAATAGGGATAGAAGGTTGGTGGATATTCATACCAATATTGATTGGGGTTGCCCTTAAGTCCACCTACCAAGAGCTTTCCTTTTTTGCTTCAAAAAAAAAATTCTTAACGGCTGTTGGTTATGCTCTTTCGTCTTCTTGGTTGCTGGTCTCAAATTAACGGCAATGACTTCCACCCTTTCTCCACTAAGAGTAAAAAATCCAACGGTTGCTCTCTCGCCAAAAGCAAAACAGCCACAGCAGAAACACGGTTGTTGAAAAGAATCATGGCCTTTTCTTTTTTTTTTTTTTTTTTTTTTTTTTTTTTTTTCTTTGAGGAGAAGGCCCAGATCTTTAGAGGTGGTGTACGGGTCTTTAGATGGAGAGGGAACTTTCCAAAATAGGGGCAGCGGTACTTTTTTTTTTTTTTCTTCTTTACCGCGTGTCTCTCAGAAGATCCTAGATATCCTAGGAAGAGAAGGTTGAGAAAACTCACGGCAAATTCCACAAACCTTGCTCGTCGGCTATGCGTGGAAGGGAGTTGCTCGTCGGCTACGCGTGGAAGGAAAGGACTGCTGGCGTTGGTCTTCTCGTCCTCCTCGCCGTCACCAAACTTTCTTCTCACGGCCGATCGTCCCTCCTTGAACTTCGAACTAGGCTCTCATACCAATTTTTTGTTGGGATTGTTTACAACACAGATTGTTTTGGAAAGAGGAATAGAAGAAGGGTTTTCACTCAAGAATAAAATTTTTCTATTACGTTCCATTAACCACATCACCATATAAATATTGTTTCTTGTTTCTACGGATAAGTATAATCCTCTTATGATTTTACCCATCTAAAACTATCCTATCAAATCATAAAAGATAGGCTCATTATTTTAAAAACTAACTCTAACAAACTAACAACCATTATCTTTTAACAATCTTGCCTTTCATCTTCCTTGAACCAAACCATAAGTGCCAAGAAAATATGGAAGAAAGCCAGCAAAATGAATTCATCCAGAATTTCAGCAGCAACTGCTAGTCCTACGAGCGTTAGCAAACCAAACAAAGCATAACTGAGGACTTCGAGGAAGGTAATCAAGCACGCTCCAGGATCGGAATTGCGGTCATTAGTACTGGAACTGCGGTCATTATAATTGGAACTGCGAAGTAAGGGTGGTACCGTTGTAAGCAACATTGACAAAAGACCAAATATGATGGTGAAGAAGATGAGGGCCACGGAGAACTTGACAGGAGCCAAATCGACATCTTTTTGGAAACTTTTGAAGTAACTAACCAAGGATAGCACCCAGCATTCCTACGACAGCATCAGTGGTAACCAACGCAGAAAGGTCGAAGAATTGCTTCAGCTTTGATTGATGATTTTTATAAACCTCGTGTGATTGGTCTGTATTAGTTTCTTTGTGAAAGGCAATGCCGACAATTGCTATGATTGGAGACAGAGGTATTGCGAGCATGGCACAACTTATATTCAGGAGAAGCAGACAACTGGCCGAAGTAAGCATAGCAAGAATATTAATGAGATAGACTAAGCTAATCTTGGGACGTCCGATGGTGCCTCCATGATGTAGCGAGTTAGAAGTGAGCAGCAGCAGTAGGAGATCGGCTAAGAAAGTGGCTAACAAAAGGCCGCAGCAGATCATGAAGTAGAATGGCTTGGCATGTTTGGTTATGTATTGCTTTGCCGGATAGGATGCCAGTAATATTGTAATAATCATTTTCATGATGCATTTCGAGTATTCTGAGAGTCGTTTCAATACAATTTTGTCACGTTCTCCTTCGCCATCCTATTCACATACCAAACATTAATGGATAATCTTGTTATAATAGTGATAGAAAAGCAATGACGTTTGTACTGAAGGGCTGAAAAGCTGTGCTTGCTAGTTTTATGCAATAAAAGTATCGCTGAAGAAACTTGTAAAAGTGCTAAATTTGAAATAATTTAATTGAAAACTAAGTTTTAAAATCTTTGAAAATGACTAATTCAAACTTTTTAATGCATTAAATCTCATCTGTCTTTTGGTTCGGCTGCATCTTTTCTCCATTAAAAGTTTTGACTGTTTAGATATGAATACAGGAGTTTACTATCACTTACTAGTTTGAAATGTCTTTAATTTGTTCCCCTATTCTCGAAGTCTAGCGATCTAGGAGGGGGGATTTCGATCTGCATGTTTGGTCCCACTGTGGAAGAGAGAGAGGACCAGGAGAAGTGTGCCATAGAATACTATCAAGTTGTCTCTGGGAAGTTCTTCTCAGAACAGGAAAAGAGTGACTTTAAACAATTCTAACAACAGAAAGCCAGCAGCCAGCAGCCAATTATTGGGCTAGCAAAAAAGTAAAAAATAAACAAAATCTAAAAATTAAACAAAACAAAAGTAAAAAATAAAAAATTGGGCTAGCAAAAAAGACTCTAAGCGCAGACGAGAGGATACACAAGCAAGCAACGAATTCCAAAGTCCCTTACATGATTTATAGTTGGAGATACAATAACTAAACTCTACGGACTTCATTATTTATCTATCTTTCCTCTATGTGATCATGATGGCATATGTGATTCTTGGGTAAAAATAATGATTATCTGAAGCAAAAATAATCAATTTTTTTTCCTTATATTTGAACTTTCAGTGCAACTTCTCAGAAAAATATTAACATGGAACTCCAAATGAATTGGAGAGATTTCTCATAAGAAGAGAATTCTGGGCTTTTCACCGCCCTATGAAAACTCCAGAAGAATTGAAAAGATATATAATATCTGTGGATAGAAGCTTTGAGTTGGAGATCTGCTAGCATGCATCAAAACACAAGACCGTCCAACTTGAGTGCTGCAAATAAAATCAAGAAAAAAGAGGGAAAAAAAAACTAAAAGCTGACACGGGAAGAAATTTCAAAGACTATAAGCTGCTAAGCCCATCTGAGCAGTGCCTATGATTTACAGAAGTACTCCGATCAAGACGGGACGGTCTTGCCAGAAAGATTGGAGCCTTCTGTTTTCGGGCTTGTTTGTAGATCTTGAAGTTTCTAGTTGGAGGAAGTTAAACCATTAACCTCCTAGCTATATATCATATCGAAAGAAAACCAGGTATATATGCGAGGAAGGTTATTGAGAGCACCCTACCTGATTACCACCCGCAGCCTCTGCCGGTGGAGCCATCATCTGGAGATGGAATTTTCCAAGTGAGTGTGGTGAGGAAGAGGAAAGCATGCAGGAGGAATGGAATAAGAGGGAGATGGTTGGAGGGCTTCACCACCCGGAGAACAATTGGTCAAGTCAACTCGCGACACGTCTTTGGAAGCTTCTGCTCTTTGTCTAGAGGTTCGTGCACTTTACAAAGATACTTTCTTTTTTTGTGTGTGGTGATGTGTAATTGCGAATTGGGAGGGAAAAGCCCGTCAAGCTTTTATTAGTCAACGAGATGGAAGAAATTACAACAAAAGGGTAAGAAAGACCACTCTCTTTTGAATGCAACAAATCTTCACCACCAAGAGCACAAGAGATTTTACGATCAATTTTGAAAATAAAATGGTTTCACGGTAAATATATAATTGGGTGTAATTCATTTTTCTCAACGATTTCTGAAGGTAAAAAATGAAAAACAAGAGCACTACCAGACAAGCTCTTAGTTTGTGTTGACTTCTAACCTAATTGATCAGGTCAAACATTAATCTACAGTAAGATTGTAAGGCCTAAAGCTGGGACGTTCGTAAGAGAAGATAAGCTTGGTCTCTCCTTTTACCCGCCATTATTCTCTCTTTTTACCTTTACGCGTAGGACTTCTAATTGTTGGAAACAAGGTGGGCATACAAGGAGCTTTGATACCAGATTGATAGAAGTGGAGAATACTTTCAATAAGAAAAATAACACTTTCTTATTATGGAGATGTTAGAGGGAATACATCTTTTGGGTCTCTCTCTATTTTTCATCATTATCTTCTTCTTCTTCTACTTCTTCTACATTTCATGGGAAAATACCTCCCATATTTATAGACATCTAGATGTCCTTTCATATACCACTATTTAATACATGCATAGAAAAACTAAAAGACATTTGCAAAAAATTAAGAGTCAATTACAAAATACTAAGAGTCAATTTTAAATTTCTGAACCATCTTATCTTTTCAAAATGACTCTTCCTTTCTCTCATGAAGCCTTTGGTCTTTTCAAGAGTGACTCTTTCTTTCTCCCATGAGGTCTTTGATCTTTTCAAGAGTGACTCTTCCTTTCTCCCATGAAGTCTTTGGTTGTTTTCAAAAGTGCATTAAAACAAGTTTAATATTCCAACATTTTCTCTCGTAAACTTATTTTTTCTTGGTACCATGATTCCAAGCATCTTTCTCAGCTTTAGAAAATCTTCACCTTTGAGTGATTTTGTAAATATATCAGCAATTTGCTCATTTGATTTACAGTACACAACCTTTACAATACCTTTCTTAACTTGATCACAAAGAAAATGAAATCTTGTGTCAATGTGTTTGCTTCTTCCATGTTGAACTAGATTCTTAGCGAGTTCAATAGCAGACTTATTATTAACATATATCTTCACAGGCTCCTTTTGTGAATGACTCAATTCTTGCAATAAGTTGCGCAACCATATGGCCTCATAAGCACATGATGCTACTGCAACATATACTCTGCTTCATATGTAGATAATGCAACAATGGATTGTTTCTTTGAGCTCCAAGAAAAAGCATTAGCACCAAAATAAAAGATATAACTAGAAGTGCTTTTCCGTTCTGTTAAATATGTCTTGAATTTTATATATTGGGCCTGGTTTTTTGACCCGACCCGATATACTTGTTGGGCCCGGACCAAACCGGTCCGCTAGGGTTTTATTTTATGGAAGTATTTTTTTGGGAAGTATATATATAGATATACATGTGAAAACTTCTGTAAGGGTTTTGAGGATCTTCTTCTCCTCTTTTGATAATGGAACTTTGTTTGCCTTGCCCGTGGATGTAGATCACCATGATCGAACCACGTAAATTCTTGGTGTTCCTTTGTTTGCTTATTGCTTTGATTTGTTTATTGATCTGATTTCCGCAACAAACTGGTATCAGAGCTTTTGGTTTGAAAAATTTTGTTGAAAAAAAAGGGTGAAAAACCTAACCCTAATTTGTTGCCCTAATATACCGCCTGCCACCTCCCCTGTTTTTCTTCCTCTGCGCCTGGCCGCTGTAGAGGCCTTGCCGGAGAAAGGCGTTGAGTTCTCTTGATCCCTCGTTTGGTTCCTCACGTCGATGACTGGGGCTTCACCGTGGAACCTCCGGCACTACGGATGAAAGCGTCCCTTTGTTACGGAAGTCAATCTAGAAGGAGACAGGCGGAGGGTAAGGATCCGAAAACCACCATCTAGAAGCGATCCGAGGAGCCCTAGACTGGAGAGAGAGAGGGTCTCGTTTTTCTTCTCCCGATCTGAAAGATCCGGATGGAGCTTCGACGAACGCCAAGCGAGCGAGCGGGCGAGATCTCTGTTCGGAAACAACCTTGTTGAAAAAAAATAATAATAATAAAAGGTGTCGCGTGTATCGATCTCTCGAGCTGCTTCCACAGCCGGGTCGCATTCCTTTGTTCTTCAGTCAGCTGGGAAGGCTGGATCTTGTTGACGACCAGCATCATCCCGGTTGCAGCGGTGAACAAGACCACGGAAGAGAGCTTGAAGGCAAGGTGGTGGGGTGCGGGTTCGCCCAATGGGATGGACGAGATTCCAGTCATGAGGGATGCAGCGAGGCTGATGGAGTTGATGGAGTGGAGGAAGAGGTGATTATGGAAGGCTCTGTTCCTTGGAAAAAAAAAGAAACAGAGTTGAAAAAAAAAAAAAAAAAAAAAGGCCCTGTTCTTTCTGTCTTTTTTGAGTTCCCTCGGTTTTCTTTCTCGAGATCTTTGTTTATCTCTTGTCTGCTTGGTTGCTCAAGAAATTACCACCATTGCTGGAATCTACGGTTTCATGCGTTGATCTTGTCTTGTCTGAAAGAGGTTTCTTCACCATCCAAAAGCTAGAGCTTTTGCACCGGATTTCAGCCTCCTCTGTTCCGTCTGTGAAGCTGTTCCCAGGATCTCTTCTTCTTCTTCAATCCAAACAGAAAGATCATTTCTTTCTTTGAAATTTTTGGGGATGTCATCTTTGAAGTTTCAGATTGCTCCATTTGATGGACAGAACAACTTTGGATTATGGAGAATAAAGATGAAGGCTTTATTGAAGCGAGAGGGTTCTATTAGAGCACTGGATAATAATTATACACATGACATGACCACGGCTGAGATTGAAGAGATGGATGAGAAGGCGCATAGTGCGATTCAGTTGTCTCTAGAAGACAATGTTTTGCGAGAAGTCACAGATGAGGAAACAGCGGCCGGTCTTTGGAAGAAACTAGAAAGTCTCTACATGAAGAAAACTTTAACATCGAGACTTTATTTGAAGCAGCGTCTTTATACCCTAAAGATGCGAGAAGGTACGCCTATTAAGGAACACTTGAATGAGTTTAATAAGATTGTTATGGATATGAAAAATCTAGATATTAAACTCGAGGATGAAGATCAAGCTTTGATTGTGTTATGCTCATTGCCTGCCTCATACGAAAATTTTGTGAACTCGATGCTTTATGGACGTGAATCCATAACTCTAGAGGATGTTAAAGCATCCTTGAATTCTGCAGAATTGAGAACAAAATTAAATGGAAATACTAGTGGAGACAGGGCAGATGGTTTATTCGTGAGAGGTAGGGCCAAGAAGAAGGATAAAGCTTCTAGAAAGAAATCTGTTGGTCGTTCAAAATCTAGGCCACCTGGAGATACGACGAACATTGAGTGCTACTATTGTCACAAGAAAGGACATTACAAGTCAGATTGTCCTGTGCTCAAGAGAAAGGATAAGCAACGTAGTCAACGTCGAGATGCGGCGAATGTTGCTGAGAAAGATGAGTCTAGTGTGTCAGATAGAGTTCTTACGACATGCTCTGTTGTTAGTCTTTCAAACGATGTTTGGATAATGGATACAGGAGCATCATATCACATGTGCCCAAATAGGGAATGGTTCACCACATATGAACCTTTGAATGGTGAATCAGTTTTTATGGGAAATGATGCAGTATGCAAAATTATGGGAATTGGTACTGTTCAAATTAAGTGTCATGACAAAGTTGTGAGAACCTTGACTAAAGTTAGGCACATACCAGACTTAAAGAGAAACCTTATTTCTTTGAGCTGTTTGGATTCCATTGGGTATATGTACTCAGGTGGAGGTGGAGCTCTAAAAGTCACCAAAGGCAATCTAGTTGTGATGAGAGGAAACAAGGTGAATCACTTGTATCATCTACAGGGTAGCACAGTTGTGGGTTCTTCGATTGGCACAGCAAATTCTATTTCTGCTGATGATAGAACAAAATTGTGGCATATGCGTTTGGGGCATATGAGTGAGCGTGGCATGACAGTTTTGAGTAAACGTGGTTTACTATGTGGTGAGCGGACAACCTCACTAGATTTCTGTGAGCACTGTGTTCTTGGCAAGCAGTGCAAGGTCAGTTTTAGTACAGGCACACATTCAACGAAGGTACACTCGACTACATACATTCTGATTTATGGGGACCGGCACAGGTTCCATCTAAGGGTGGTGCTCTTTACTTTGTGACATTTATTGACGATTATTCCAGAAAAGTTTGGGTTTATTTTCTGAAAAGAAAAAGTGAAGTGTTTGAAACCTTCAAGAAGTGGAAAGCCCTTGTTGAGAATCAGACAGGGAAGAAGATCAAACGTCTGAGGACCGATACGGTCTTGAGTTCTGTAGTGGTGATTTTAATGAATTCTGTGCAGATGCAGGTATCGTTCGACACCGTACTGTCAGGTACACTCCACAGCACAATGGAGTGGCAGAAAGGATGAACAGAACTTTGTTGGAGAGGGCAAGATGCATGCTCTCTAATGCTGGCATGGAAAAGGCTTTTTGGGCTGAAGCAGTTAACACTTCTTGCTATCTGGTTAATCGTTCTCCTGCAACAGCAATTGAATGCAAGACTCCTTTTGAGATGTGGTCAGGTAAGCCTTGTGATTATTCAAATCTAAAGGTTTTTGGATGTCCTGCTTACTATCATGTTAAGGATGGTAAACTTGAACCTAGAGCAAAGAAGTGTATCTTTGTTGGTTATGCTGATGGTGTGAAGGGTTATCGTCTGTGGTGCATAGAACCTAATTCACCTAAATTCATTATTAGTAGGGATGTTACTTTTAATGAAAAGTTTATGCTAGATCAAAGGAATGCTGTTGATGAGTCTGCAGGAAACATGAGAGTGATACAAATGAGGTGGAGGTTCAGGTCGAGCTTCAAAAAAAGGCTCTCAAAATGATTTGAGCGAGCAAATTGTTACTATTGATTCTAGTTCAGATAAGGAAGCTCAAGAGGAGGTGGAGCTGCCATACTCTATTGCTACTGGCAGAGAAAGGAGGGAGATTCGACCCCCTCAAAAATATGGGTTTTCTGATCTTGTGGCTTATGCCCTTACGACAGCAGAAGATATGGGTATTCAGGAACCATCTACCTATACTGAAGCTGTTACTTGTTCAGAATCAGAAAAGTGGACTGTTGCTATGGCTGAAGAACTGGAATCACTTCACAAGAACCAGACTTGGAACTTGGTGCCATTGCCTAAAGAAAAAAGAGCCATTGGGTGTAAATGGGTCTTTAAGAAAAAGGAAGGTATTTCAGGCGTTGAAATTGGTAGATACAAGGCAAGACTTGTAGCTAAAGGCTACAATCAGAGGGAGGGAATTGATTATGATGAAGTGTTCTCTCCTGTTGTGAAACACACTTCTATTCGTGTGTTGCTGGCTATAGTTGCTCAATTTGACTTAGAGCTTGAGCAACTCGATGTGAAGACAGCCTTTTTGCATGGTGAGCTTGAGGAGACTATTTATATGGCCCAGCCTGAGGGCTATTATGTAGAAGGCAAGGAAGACCATGTATGTCGATTGAAGAAATCATTGTATGGTTTGAAGCAGTCTCCAAGACAGTGGTATAAAAGATTTGACAGTTTTATGATACGGAGCGGTTATCATAGGAGCAGCTATGATAGTTGTGTACTTCAGGAAGGTGTCAGATAAATCCTTTGTCTATCTTCTTTTATATGTGGATGACATGCTCATTGCTGCAAAGAACATGACAGATGTGTTGTTCTTGAAGAAATGTCTCAGTAAGGAGTTTGAAATGAAAGATCTGGGTCCTGCCAAGAAGATCTTAGGAATGGAGATTCAGAGAGACAGAAAAGCAGGTAAGTTATATCTCTCACAGAGGATATATTGAGAAGGTACTTGAGAAGTTTGGGATGCAAAACTCTAAGCCTGTCAGTACACCTTTAGCATCACATTTTAGACTCTCAGCTATACATTCACCTCAGTCAGAGGTCGAGAAGGCTGCAATGTCTCCTGTCCCATACTCCAGTGCAGTTGGTAGCTTGATGTACGCTATGGTATGCACTCGTCCCGACATTGCGCAGGCAGTTAGTGTGGTGAGCAGATATATGGCACATCCTGGAAGGTCCATTGGCAGGTAGTGAAATGGATACTTAGGTATCTTAGAGGCTCCACAAAATTGGGCCTAATGTTTGATAGAAATAGTTCTAACTGTACTTCTGTTGTGGGATTTGTGGATTCTGATTATGCTGGGGATCTTGATAAGAGAAGATCTTTGACTGGTTATCTTTTCACATTATCTGGCTCGGCTATAAGTTGGAGATCAACTTTACAGTCGACAGTTGCTTTGTCTACAACAGAGGCAGAGTATATGGCACAGCAGAAGCAGTAAAAGAAGCTATTTGGTTACGAAATCTTGTTCAAGAACTTGGGCTCAAGCAGGAAGACAATTCAGTTGTCTTTTGTGACAATCAGAGTGCTATTTGCTAATTAAAAATCAAGCATATCATGAGAGGACAAGCACATTGATATCAAGTATCATTTTATTCGAGAGGCATTTACTGAGAGAAATATTACAGTAAAGGTGATACTGATGACAATCCTGCTGATATGCTGACCAAGATAGTTCCCGCCAACAAGTTTAAGCATTGCTTGGACTTGATTGGCATGCTTGTTTGAGGTTTGCTCCTTCTGGGGCTTGGTGGCGAGGTGAATGAAAGTTCTATTTTTGTTCTTGAAGTGGATATGTTTTTTCGTTGCATCTCTTGTTTCCTACACCGAGTTAGCTCACGTAGGCTTAGGGATGCTGGGAGAATATGTTCAACTTCTAGTTTGTTAAATTCAAGCCAAGGTGGAGATTTGTTAAATATGTCTTGAATTTTATATATGGGCCCGGTTTTGACCCGACCCGATATACTTGTTGGGCCCGGACCAAACCGGTCCGCTAGGGTTTATTTTATGGAAGTATTTTTTTGGGAAGTATATATAGATATACATGTGAAAACTTCTGTAAGGTTTTGAGGATCTTCTTCCTCTTTTGATAATGGAACTTTGTTTGCCTTGCCCGTGGATGTAGATCACCATGATCGAACCACGTAAATTCTTGGTGTTCCTTTGTTTGCTTATTGCTTTGATTTGTTTTATTGATCTGATTTCCGCACACGTTCATCAAGATCTCCTTCCCATCACTATCAGAAAAACCAATAAACTTGCATCATTGGAATGAGTATAAAACATACCATGATCAAGAGTTCCTTTTGAGGTATCTTAGAATCCTTTTTGCTGCCATCCAGTGTGACTCCTTTGGATGTTCCATATATCTACTAATCAAACCAACTCCATAGACAATATCAGGTCGGCTTATAGTAAGATAACGAAGACTTCCAACAAGGCTTTTGAAGAGAGATGAGTTCACCTCCTTTCCTTCTCCTTCTTTACTAAGCTTGGCTCCATAAGCAACTGGGGTGTTTACTTCTTTGCAGCACTCATTTTGAATTTTTGTAGAATGTTTCTAGCATAACTTTCTTGAGAAATGAAGATGCCATCTTCACTTTGCCTTACTTCAATGCCAAGAAAATAAGACATCAAGTCTCCTCCGTCATTTCGAACTCCTTGCTCATGGTTGCTTTGAACCCATATATCATTTCCATGCAATTACCTGTCACAAGTAAGTCATCCACATATAGACATATAATTAAAATGTCATCTCCTTTTTTCTTTACATAAATAGCATGTTCATAGGAGCATTTGTTGAAACCACAATCTTGAAGATAGTGATCAATTCGAGCATTCCAAGCTCTCGGTGCTTGCTTTAATCCATACAAAGCTTTGTGTAACTGTACACTTTATCTTCCATGCCTTTATGGATATAGCCCTCAGGTTGCTCAATATAGACTTCTTCTTCAAGGTAGCCATTGAGAAATGCCGACTTTACATCCATTTGATATATTTTCCACTTGTGATGAGATGCAAGTGAGAAAATGAGCTTTATTGAATCAAAATGGGCTACAGGCGCGAAAACTTCATCATAGTCGAGCCCTTTCTTTTGCTTGTAGCCTTTGGCAACCAAACGAGCTTTATTTTTCTACCTCTCCATTAGCAGTGCGCTTCACTTTATACACCCATTTGACGCCTATCGCCTTTTGTCCTTTTGGAAGTGAAGTCAACTCCCAAGTATTATTCTTTTCTATGGCAAGAATCTCCTCCTTCATTGCTTTTCTCCATTCAACTTTCTGCATAGCTTCATCAAATGTTAGAGGTTCAATATCAGTAAATAAACAATATAATTAACTTGTTCAACTTCTTCTGTTTCATCATAAAGATCACTAATACTTCTAAACTTTTTTATTGACTCTTCAGGGCTTATAGAACTTCTTGAGGAAGTCGGTGTAACTTGTGGTGATGAAGATGATCTTGCTGGTGACAAGATGGTTGAGTAGCTTCTCATTTGTATTCTCCTCAGCTTCATTATAAGGTGTTATATTTGATATGAGAATCTTTGCCATTCCAATCCCATACTCCATCTTCATTGAAAATCACATCCCGACTGATGATGACCTTATTTGTCATTGGATTATACAATTTGTAGGCTTTGGATTGCTCACTATATCCTATGAAGATGCATTTTGGCTTCGATCATCAAGCTTCTTCCTCTTCTTTGTGGTACTTGGGCATAGGCAATACACCCAAAAATCTTCATATGGCTTACTCCTGGTTTGTAGCCACTCCAAGCTTCTTCTGGTGTCATACCTTTGATGGCTTTTGTTGGGCTTCGGTTGATAAGATATGCTGCACATGCCACCCCTTCAGCCCAAAAATGCTCAGAAAGGTTCTTCTCTTTCAACATGCTTCTAGTCATGTCAAGAATGGTCCGGTTCTTCCTCTCGGCCACTCCATTTTGTTGTGGATAGTATGGAGCGGTGAATTGATGTCGAACTCCTTCTCATCACAATAGCTTCTAAAAGCATTTGACATATATTCTCCGCCTCTATCGGATCTCAAAATCTGCACTTTATTGTTACTTTCTTTTTCAACAAAGATTTGAAATATTAAACATAAAGAGTGCAGCCGACTTTTCTTTAAGAAAATAAACCCACAACTTTCTACTAAAGTCATCAACAAATGTTATAAAATATTTGTTACCACCACAAGATTCTGGAAGAGGTCCACATATATCAGTATGCACTAGTTGTAATGGTCTTGTTGCTTTCCAAGATTTTCTACTTTTGAAGGGAGCTCTTGCATGCTTAGCTAGTGTGCACTTCTCACAAACTTCATTTGGATAATTTATGTGTGGAAGTCCTTTCACCATTCCCTTATTAGATAGTAATTTCAAACTTCCAAAATTTAAATGTCCAAACCTGAGATGCCAAAGCCAGGAAGGGTCCTTGATATCCACTTGCAAGCAATTTTGTGCTTCCGTCTTTAAGATAAGAGGAAACATCCTGTTCTTCACCATCTGACACGAGTAATTAGCTTTCCATTCCAATCTTTTAGAGCTAGAGATAGTCCTTCCATATGAATTGCATAACCCTTCTCTAACAGTTGGCCAATACTTAGAATATTACTCTTCAAACTTGGCACATAATAAACATTGGAAATGAAATCAGGTTTACCATTCTTTTGCCAAATCATGATTTTACCTCTTCCTTTGATAGGAGCTTTGTAGAGATCCCCAAACTTTACATCACAAAACTCCCCTTCTTGCAATTCCATAAATAGCTCTTTTTCCCTGATACCACTTGTTGAAAAAAAATATTTTTGGTAGCGCTCTAAATGCTCAAGGAGAAATGCTGGGAGTAAGAGAAGTTTCTATATCATTCTATTAGCTTTCCTCACTCACTCAATAACTCACTACAATATGTTCCTATATATAGAAAGTGACTATTGATCTTTCCTCATTAATACATCATAATGAACCTTTTAGACTTTCCATATGACTTTTGGTTTTACAACATGACTTGAGATTTCAATGTGACTCTTCAGATTTCAATGTGACTCTTCATTTTTCTGCAACTATAGTTAATTCTTCCGAATTTTTATAACCTCTCAGTTTCATCACACAATTAAGTTTACCATTTCCAACACCCCCTTTAAACTTAATTGTCTTGTTCATCATATCTTCAATACTGATTTGGACCGCAACCCAGAGGAAAAATCTCTTCTTGCAAATGTCCTTCTCATTGATGTATGAGGTGGATATCTTGTATCTTTTTTAATCATCATTTCTTCATCTTCTATAATAACTCTACTATTCATTGTCAGCTTCAGCTCATTTAATTCTTTAATACTATCTTCATATTTGTTCTTCACTTCATAGACTTCATGCAAATCTTGCATTGCTATCTTGACATCTTCAATTCCTGAAATGAACATCTTTCATAGTAATATTATAGTATTTTTCAAATAGATAATTGCTTGAATGTTGTAGAATTTTTTGCTTCCTTCTTGAAAAAAACTGGACCATTATCATAAAACTTTCACTTATATCTTCAAAAATGACTGTTTCCATAAAACTTGGAGAATGATCTGGTCCAGACTTCTCACTTGTATACTTTGCTAGAAAAAATTTAGTTTTTCAAGCATTTCTTTGAGCATTACCTTGTATGGCGCAACCATAACTATTACCTTTTCATCCTTCATTTTGCTCAATTGGTGTTGAAGTTTCTACTCTTCAACCTCTGAAGACTGCTCTTGTCTTCTTTTCTTTTGCAAAGTCTTGCTATCTTAGACTTGCACACTTCTCAACGGATTCCTTTGATCCGAAGACTTAACACTTAGATGGAAGATATCAACTTCTTCACGCCAGGCTCTTGGGCTATCTTGCTTTCCTTGCTTTCTTTGACACCACTTGATTGGGGATCGACATGCTCTGTATAGTTGGGGATCTGATACCACTTGTTGAAAAAAAATATTTTTGTAGCGCTCTAGAATGCTTAAGGAGAAATGCTGGGAGTGAGAGAAGTTTATATAATATCATTTCTATTAGCTTTCCTCACTGACTCAATAACTCATTACAATATGTCCTATTATATATAGAAAGTGACTATTGATCTTCCCTCATTAATACATCATAATGAACCTTTTAGACTTTCGATATGACTTTTGGTTTTACAACATGATCTTCAGATTCAATGTGACTCTTCATTTTCTGCAACTATAGTTAATTCTTCAGAATTTATTATGACCTCTCGGTTTCATCACCACAATTAAGTTTACCATTTTCAACACTAATAGCTTCCTTTTTGCCTGGCGTTCAATCTTTTCTTCCACAATAATCACCCCTGCACGCTGTGGTTTAGGCTACACGTATGATGAGTTTTAAACTAAATACATTATTAGCCTATTAAATATTTGGAGCCATTTATTATCTACTATTACTCACGTTTTATCTTACTAGATATATAGTTGTATGCAGGAATTTTTTTTCTTTTAATTTGAATGATTATAAGATCCTAAAGAAAACTAGCAAGTATATACCGTATAAATTTTCATTGCTTGATTGCTTCATTGCAAAAGTAAATCAAAGATCAAATTAAATCCAGCAACTTCTAAGATTTTCCATTAAAATTTGAGCATTGGGACAGATCTAAAATACTAGGCCTTTCTTCAACTAAGCCACCCATGCGATTAAACCATTTTATGATTCAAATTCTAAATGTGGGACTAATTTTATTATTATGTTGGATCTCTCGTCTTCATGTATTGTGGAAACCTCATCACTCTTGAAGCTTTTGGAAGGCTCTCTTTTCCTCCGAAGCGGTAATGAATCAACCATCGTTCATTCTGTACCCAGTTCGCAGGTGCGTCCATTTCTATTGTTTTCAAGAAGAATCGAGGCGTCCATGGAAACGTTGGCTTCTATATGCTCTCGTTTAACCTACTGGAGAGCTTGAGAAGTCAAAAGGATTCAAAGATACAAAAGCTTTCTATAGTACTTTTTTATTATTTTTAAAAAATTTATAAATAAAGCAAAGATTCTTTTGGCCATTTTATAGCCACTATAGACTTCTTCATTTCTCCATCGAAGCACCATCTCTTTCGTCTGCTTTGAGATGTCATCTCTTTCATTTTTTAGTAGAGTTATCATTTCACCATTTTTCTATAGAACATCATCTTTTCCGTGGGAGGGCATTGACGGCCTCACTATGGCAATGGAGCACAAATCCTTCGCTTGAAGAACGTTTTACCAGAGCTACTGTCTCTTCTGTCTTTTTACCATAATATGATCATTTATCGTGGTAGCGGCTTCCACAAGACCAACCACTCCTACCATACACGTGAGGAGAAGAAAGTAGCACCACGGTACACCGAAGCACTCTTTTATACCATAAAGTTGAACTTTTTTAGTACACCATGACACATATATATTGGATGAACCGATTGCCACTAAAATCTATACTCTTAAAATAAAATCAAATGTAATTTTTTATATTTGAAAAATAAATGACTACCATAACAAAACTCTATATGTTAATACTTAATACCTCCTCGCTTGCAAATGTAGTTATCACAAAATATTTAATCTTAACACAATCAAATAGGTTCCCCCCAGCCCCAGGCTGCATTGCTTCGTTTGACGTCTTTTGATTTAGAGCCAATCTAAGCTTTTTATTCCATGCTAAACCAAAGATATTTAAATTAGCTAGGTCTGCATTTAAAAGAAAATGCCCCAACTTGGATTACTAAATTCCGAATTCATAGCTGATCCAGTATAAAAAATGATATCTTATATATTTCAAACCCTCCTCGAATTTAAGCAATTAATTTGTTTTCACAATAAAATTATTAATAATTTATACGTTTGATTAGAAATATATATAGCTATCAATCAAATCTTAGTTACGTAGAGTTTTGATAATAATTTCTATTTATTACTATTATTTTTATGATATAATTTGAAAATTAATTTGTATGTGTATGCATGCATGCTCATCACGCTTTGTGTTCAAACTAGTTTTACGACATCTAATGTATTAAATCAACTTTGTCCAACCAAAAGGAAATCAAATTAGTTTTTTTTTTTTTTTTTTTTGGCCCATTCAAATATGGATTTAGGCATGTTTCACAACTTGGCCCACTCACAGTCTATCACCTTTCATCTGATGCCAACCCACCTAAAGACTTTAAGTCAATAGATGTTGCCATCAACCATGTGCTCAGATGCTATAACCAGCTGCCATTAGAGAACGAGTCAGAATTCGCGACAGAGTGGCGTTGATATTGTGCTGATCCCAAACCCCACGTAACTTTAGAAAATAAAAGAAATGAAAAACAAGAGAAAAAAATTGAGAAAGGTGGGTATTGTTCTTCTTTTAGGCTGCGTTTGGATACCCTATTTCCGGCTGGAATAGGGTCTCATACCCGCTTATTCCCCCAAACACTGGTATTTATTCCAGTGGGCCCCATCTCAGATTTTATTCCGGGCAGCCTTGGTATTTTCCGTTTTCTATTCCTGGGGACCCATGGAATAGGAAACTGAGTGGCCGATCATATCCCCGGGTAAGAGAGGAATTTTTAAATAAAAGGCATTCAAAGCTATCGAGTACTTGGCATTTCTCACCTATCATTTCTCACCTACCTTCTTCTGCCAAGGGTTTCATTCGTCTGCTCCTTTCCTCGCAGAAAACCTAGCATCGAAGGTAGGGTTTCATGTTTACTCTTCTGCGGGTCTCCGAGGCTGCTTATCATTGGTGATTTCTGGGATTGGTTGTCTCTGCTGTTGATCGAGTACTTGGCATCGGAGATTGAGGGTTGCAGGAGCATCGATATAGGTATTTACTCCCGATTTCATGCCATCTTTTCAAGGAAAAGGAAATTTCTCTATTCCGGGCATTACCGTTAAAGATTCAAAGATTGCGGGTCATAGGTAAGTCCCTAACCTTTTGTCCGATTAATATTATAAGTTTTCCTGGTTTTTCTCTTAAATCATTCAAGTTTCTCTCTTGATTTCTTTAATCTGTTCACAGATTTAGTAGTTTTGAAACAAGTTGTGTTTGTTTCCACACATCGGTTTTGTCAATCGATTATTACACTTTGTTTCTCCTGTGTATGTCCAAGAAAGGCTACGGCCACCATCTTCTTCCTCCATAAAAGGGTTTCAGAGGTAATCAAGGTAACTGGAATTGTTGTCTGCTCTTTTAACTCTGATCTTCTTCCTTTGAATCTTTTTAGAAGCCTCCGGACTGTTCCAACACTGATATCTGTGGCCCGGCTTCGATCTTTCTATAGCTCTTCCTCGGACACTTGAAGTAAGCGTTGCCTCTTCTTTCTCTTTTGTTAATCTCTGTTATCCTGATTTCCTTGCAATTACATGTGTGCTCTTCTAATTTTATTTGGTGGAAGTGCTTTTCATTTGCAACCTGGAGCTTCTAGTTCATTTCTGATAGGGCTTTTAAAAAAAAATCAAGATGTAATATATAGAAAATTGAATCTTTTGTTCTGTTGAGGATTAATAGGTTCAAATGCTCCACATATATGATTACTTATTTATTTTCTTATAAAATGTGAAAAAGTATTAAGTCATAATCAAACACGATATTACTAGAACTGAGTGGATAAAGTGAGAATATTGAAGTTCTTTCCTAATTATGCAGTTATGGCTGGGCAAGGGAACTTTCAAGGAAATGATAATATTAAATTACGATATTAGGAGTGCATGCAAGGCTGTTACTTTTATCCTCACTTCCCTCCAAAATAAGACAAGTTGTATCCTCTAGCTGCATCAGTGAAGTCACAACATGCCATTCTATTTGCTAAATTGTAATTCACTATGTAAAAAATTATTTAATTTGAATTAGTACATACAAAAGTCAATAAATTTTTAAAGCTTGCTAAGAAACGTAAAGTAGTTTCGATGATCAAGAAATAGTTGACAAAGTCAAGAGCTCTAATTGGTTGATGAATAGTTATGGTACACATCTTCTTTGGAGTACCCCCATAACTTTTTAGTCTTGTTGATTCCCTCTTTACCAAGTATTAGAAATTAAACAACAAATGTAGGGGAGTTATTGAGCTGCCACTGAAACTAGAGGAGAT
This sequence comes from Calamus simplicifolius, assembly GCA_900491605.1. Taxonomy (NCBI): domain Eukaryota; kingdom Viridiplantae; phylum Streptophyta; class Magnoliopsida; order Arecales; family Arecaceae; genus Calamus; species Calamus simplicifolius. Next base: position 370,357 of record UESW01003902.1, on the reverse strand, counting down.
TCTAGTGGAAATTGATGCAAGAACCATATATTTTTGGAAATTCATGGGGAAGATTTTAAAATATAATTATTTAAAGGATTTAGCTTGTGACAAGATGATAGTAGATAGAAATATCAATGGTTGCAACTCCAAAAAATTTCATATAGGACTATTAGGCTATTGCAGTATTATGTTGTGGATACTGTGCATCATTAAAAATGCATGCATATATGTGTTGATGCTTAAGTTGCCTTGACAAAGTATATGATATGCAGTTGGTTCAAAAAATAAAAATTGTGTGTGATAATATCTTTTTTTTTTATTCACAACTATTGAGCATGCATAGATACTTTCATATGCGCATGTTGATTAATTTGTATATCCATATGAGTGGGGACGCTGTACTCATGTAGGTTCCTGAAACAGTTTACTCTCAGTTAAGTGGTCCCTCTAACATGAAGGCATACAGATTATATAAATCTCCATGTTTTATGCCATTACTAATAATGTCATGACAAAACAAGGATTATGACTTCTTTAATAATACTTTCATCCTGGAAGCGTTTATTTCTTTGATAAGTAAACATAAATTAAATTTTCATTGCTACACTTCATTCTAAATCTTGTCATGCAGTTCATGTATCATAGCTTATTGTTTAACTCTTTAATAAATGAAAGGTCCATAAAATTACTGCATGTCGATTCATATTACATTAATATGTGCCATGTCTACTTATTCCGTTGCGAGCCATACTGTCAAATGACCATCCACTCTGGCCCTGTAGATTAGCCATGCCTAAATCAAAAAAGCCAGTGAATCAACACAAGCAAGAGAAGGATCAAGTCATCCAAGAGCACCTAATTGGACAGATGCTCTTGATATGATCATGCTAGGCTTGATGAGGCAAGAGAACGATGAAGGTAACTGTCACAACGGTACCTTCTCCTAGGATACTTGGAGGAAGATGACCAATTTGTTCAACGAAAGGACTAACCTGTCCTTTAGTTTTAGAAACCTGAAAAATTATTTGAAGGTTTTGAAGAAGACCTTCAACTTGTACTATAACCTAGCTAATCGATTAGGTTGGGGATGAGATCCTGCACTAAATCTTCCCACGTGTGGCAATGAGCATATTTGGGAGGAGGTCATCTCAGTGAGTGGATGGTTTTTGTTGACGAATCATAGTTCGAATGGTATTGATAACATTATAATAATAAATTTATCAAATTACACTTCAGGTTAACAAGGACTATGCTCGGATTAAGGGTAAGTCATTTTCTGCTTACGACGACATAGATATTCTTTTTTCAAGGCATACAGCTACCGGTAGACGAGGGGATACATCTGCTATTCGGAGGGCGTATCCAACAATGATACATCAGACGACAAGATGGATCGGATCAACTTGGAGAATAGAATTTGGACAACCATCACAAAAATGGTGGAGTGTCATGTTCATCAGCCGGTCCCTTCGATCACCGATTCGATGATGTATCCCCATCGAGCCCGACTACTTTTGCCTCGACCCTACCCACAAACTGTTCTGCAGAAGGAGGTTTGTCAACTAGTAGTGGAAAGAGGAAAAGGTCATCCTTCATAACTCCTACAGCACGTAAGATTAGGTCCATAACTGATGCAGCTGATGTCTTACTAGAAATGGTGGATCAAGGTAAAAGAAGATTGGAAATTGCTAATGAGATGCTCAGGAGAGATCAGCTTGCTCGACCCACAGTGTACTCTATTGACGAATGCATGCGGAAGTTAGAGAGTCTCCTGGGATTACACCTGAATGTATTCTTGTTAGGGGACAGTTTGAAAATTAAGATTAATAGGTGGTTCCTAATTCATTATGAAGGTCCACTACTTGAAGCTTGGCTTAAAAGACAAATGGTTGATTTCTACCGTATACCACCTTCAGTGGTAGCCCCATCTGGAAGTTATGCTCCTGTGCCTAATATCTTTATGCCTCCAATGCATGGTGTCCATCAAGGTGTCCCACCTATTTTTGTGCCTCCTCCCATGCATGCTGCCTCTCCAGGTGGACATAGTCCATTCATGCAGCCACTATTCAGGCCAAACAGTGACTATAGCATCTCCCATGGTCAGACCCATTCTCCACTTGGCAGTGTCGAAGAAACTCTCTATACCACATCTGCATCTTCGACTCAGCAAAGTGAATTTGGTTATTTTCATCGGTGGCCGTAACATATACCAATATTGAAGTAGATACAGAATTATATATCTTGCTATAGTTGTTTTTTCATATGTCAAACCTTCAATTAGAGTTTTATTTTAACTTAGATGAATGCTGAAATGTAGATGTAAATATGGACATGTTTGTTAGATATATCTATAAATGTTAGTATAGTCTATGGCTTTTAATATTTCTTTCAAATTTTAGATATGCATATGGTTGTCTCATGAACTACTCACTTTTTGTAATAGATGGATACCTTCCATGATCTTGTGGCATTTTTAATAGATGAGGACAACTATTGGCAGGATGTCATAACTATGCTTATAAGTAATGGCATCATTGATTTATCAAATTATAACGTTATTTCAAAGAGGCCATGCCGAACACGACCATTCTCGGGTCATGAACTCATAACAGATATTTTGAGTGGACATCCAGATAGAGGTTATGTTCACTTTAGGATGACAAACACTATGTTCTTCAAGCTAGAAGAATTGCTTCTTTCACGTGGGTTGGTTAGTAGCACCCACAATGTTACGGTAAAGAGCAACTTGCGATATTCCTTTACGGCATAGGTCATGGTGTGACCAATAGAGTGTTGGCTGAAACTTTTCAGCACTCCGGGAAGACAATATTCCGACACTTTAACACTATACTGAAAGCAATTTGTTTACTTAAGCAATATTTTATCGCTCAACCCAGTCAGGATACCGGTGTGCATCCACGGATCCATGAGAACAATCATTTTAATCCTTTCTTCATGGTACGTATGGACACGAATAGATGCAAGTCTTTCATTTATGATTGTATTATAACCGCGTCCTTGATATAGTTTTATTAATCACAGTATGCTATTGGAGCCATCAATGGTACGCATATACATACTTTAGTCAAGAAAAGAAAACAACCATGCTTTTGTAATTGAAAGGGCACTATTTTCCAAAATGTCATGGCTGCAGTTTCATTTGATCACTCCTTTCTTTTCATTTGTACTGGTTGGTGTGTTGAGTCATGTGGCTTCGTCGTACCTGAAGGTATTTAATTAATTCATAATGCATGTGACCAATTACTTTTATTGAAGTTTTAAGTGGATGATGTAAAGGCATTGTTCTCGTTTACGAGAAAATTTTATCTTGTTGACTTGGGATATGCCAATACAGACAAGTTCCTTGCCCCATATCGGGGTAATAGGTACCACCTAAGTACATTTAGGAATCCAAGGGCTCGATGATATAACAATTATCGAGACTTATACAATCATCGACATGCTCAGCTCAAAAATTGCATAGAGAAGGCCTTTGGAATTCTTAAGAAGCGATATAAGATTCTTAGAGTCCTATCACATTTCCCATCAAGGTTCAGAAACGTATTATTATGGTTTGCTGCATCATTCATAACTTCATTCGACGCACCCAAGGAAATGACAAATACTTCAATATGTCAATTGAACCTATGCCTATTGATCGAGATGAGGATGATGTGATCCTTATCTTATTATAGGGGATGATGAATCCCGAAGAGGTGATGAACTTCGCAATTCCATAGCTAACAGGCTATGGGATGCCCGTAACACGCGAAGTAAGTCTAACATGCTTCCTTTTCTATGAACATATTTCTCTTATTTTAAAAGAAAGTATGTTTACCTGATTTGACCTTATTAATAGGGTAGGGTATTATGTAATTTGAGTTTCATATTGGTTTTCCTGTAATGCAGGAAATCAAGCTGCTTGATCTTAAGGTTCAGTAATGTCTTCTTCAAGTTATTATGTAGTTTTCATGGTCCGTAGACGAGGGATCTATGAATCCTGGCCCGAGTGTCAGCATGAGGTAACTGGGTTTAAGCATGCCTTGTATAAGAAGTTTAAATGTAGACAAGAGGCAATTCATGCATTTCAGAATTATCAACATCCTCCTGATATGGAATATCAGCTAGGAAAAGGGGAGGTACATATGGTCAGGAATAATGGTGGATCTTTAAAAACCTTTATGTTTGTTTTCGTATCCTTTCTTGTAGGCTTTTTGCTTGAGTGTCAGTGTTGTAAGTTATCGTTAATGCTTTGAGATGTTGAGGTCTACTATATCTTGTTACTATCCTTGTAGCATGACTTGTAACGCTTCCTCTTAGCTTAGAGGTTGTATTTTGATAACTATTTTCTGCTTTGGTAATGACTACTATGTTACGTCACTTATCATCTATTTGTATCATCATTTTGCTGGGAGAATATCTGGCAGCCTTGCACTTGTTGATGTAACATTATATGATATTGCTGTAATGACTACTATTTCGCTGCATTAGAAATTTAACCTTGCGCTCTTTTTGGTGGTTGCAGTGGCAATGATATTGAAGTGTCGGTTGTGATGTCATGACTTGGAGGGCATTTATAAATGCAATCGTTGTGAAGCATCACAACTCGATGCTCTATCAAAGGTGAGGGCCATGATGTTAGGCATACGCATAGCATTTCCTGAATTGGATGCATGGAAAATATGACCGTCAGGAAATAACTACTGATAATGCCTTTCTGAGCCAACTCTATCGATGTTCCTATATCTGGTAATTGGATTATGTGGGTAGGTAGCCTGAACAATGATGAAATTGGATTTAGAATTAATATTCATTAATGAGTCGGCAGCTATGTCGTAATATAGAAAATTTAATCTTTAAATTTTTGGTTTTTTTGCTAATTGATCTATTTCTTGTAAAATGATCTTCAAATTTTTCAGGGAACTGCTTTCATGATGAACTCGTTCTCACTATTCCATCACAGATGATATTTTATGATTTTTAGTTGGACAATAAGGCAGCATACCCTGTGCTGTCATTATTATGTGATTTTCGAATATAATTTATGTCCTAAATTGCCTGTGGTTTGAAAGCTGCCTGTTATGGATGATTAATTTGGAATAATGGCTATTTCTCATAGTCATCTAATGATAATTATTTCCAATGGTCTGAGTTCAGGATTTTGATGAAAATTAATGATTTCGTGGGATGAAATTGAGTTTGTATTTGCTAACAATGGAGGTGAGCATTCAATCCTTTTATTCTAGATACGATTGGTTTCCCTATATTACAAGCGTTGTATGCTATCAGCAATTCCATGCTGAGATCTGAATGGAGTATTGCCTATATCTATGTATTATAACAATTTGCTTTCAAGATTTGTGGCTGCAGCAGTTGAATATCTTTGGCACTCTTTATTGTATCAACCTTCTAACGAAATTACAGGTAGTTGCAAAGTATTTGCACTCTCTGATATTGGAATATTTCTTGTAATATTGCTCTGACATTATGCTTTTTGTGTTGTAGATTCACCTAGTTGTAAAGCTAACAACCTAAATCAAACTAATCATGTTGTAGTTGTATTGGCAGAGAGTCAAATTTAGAGATTGGTCTTTACTACTTGTGCTATGGTTGAATACGTGAGCCTCATTCCCTTTAAGCTTGTACTTGTTATCTGTACACATCTAGGACAGGAAGATGGAGACCTCCAGAAGCAACTGTTATTCCAAATTATTATCTTCCAATGCGCAGTCTTGAAGTTAAAAACAGGTCAGTTGTATATGTTAGGGTTTTTGCCTATCCATGAGGATATGGAGTTGATGATTGGTCTTCTTATATATTTTATTGTTATAAATATATCCTGCCAATCTGTCAACTCAACTGCAAAAGGTTTTGTACATGATCGTATACTTCAACTGCAATCAAAGACCTTAGTTGGAGGTTCAAGAAAGATGCATTCTGCTATATCATTTTCCAAACTCATAATTTATATAGGAAAAGATTTCGGACATGACTTGCACACCCGTCTTCCATTTGCTTTATAGAATGTTTTGGTTTCTGTGTTATTTACACTGGCAAATCACCTTTACAGCACTGGCGCCCGCTTGACAATAAAAGCCATATTGACTTCATCCTTATATCCTTGAATGATCATAGTATAATTGACAACCCACTTTTCTATAGTTCCGCTCTTGCCAATTCTTCCTGCTACTTCAAGTAGCCTTAACTCTCAATAATATACATTTGAGGTTGTCTTTTCACCTCTCCTTGCATCTCTTCAGTTTTTTATTTTGTAGAAAGCAATTTTATTGATATTTTATTTCTATAAGCACTTCTTCTAAATCTTGGCTGCCAACAATACATTCCACCTATTTTTTCCATGGATCAATTTAACTATCTGTGAGATGCTCCATTTCACCCTTATGACTGGTTTCAGTCATACATTCCCTTTCAAGGGAATGACTCTTCCTTGTACACGAGAGCAAATCATTACCATAGTTCTTGTATCAAAACTGTTGGTCATGATCTTCAACATTTAAAATATCTAAAGACCAAAGTTCTTGCAGTGCTTAACTTGAGACGAAATGGAAAATTTTCATCGGAAAAGCTTAATAGTTTCATGGTCTGGAAACATACAAATTCACTGAATCTCGGTCTTCGGCTTTTCTAAGATGTGCAGCTCTTGATCACTGTTTTGGATTTTGAATTGATGTGAAACATCAATCTTTTTTGGCTTTATGGATCTACTGATCTACAATCACCATCCATTTCATGTTCATTTGATGCGGTGGTAAGAAACTTCAAAAGTGTTAAGTTTGTTATTTTAGATTTTTTTTATTTTGTTGATCATTAGTAACAATATGGAGGAAAGGGAGTTATATCTGTTGTTAGTAACCTTGTTCCAGGTCTGATGCATGAGCTTATGTCTCCATCTCCCCCTCCCAACTTTTCCAATCCTTGTACTTGCATTTCTATTATATGTGCATCTTGTGATTCATATTACTTATATTATGAGATTTAGGACTTGCATACTGTTTGCTTGTGCTGAAAACTTAGTTGGAGTTTGGTTATAATAGGATAGCTTTTACTAATTTTTCAATAGAGCTGGAGACTTAATGCAGTTACCTCCCATAGTAAACTGTCTGGTAACTAAGGTAGTTGGTCAGGAATAATTTTTGGTGCCTTTTTGTGTTGGAGAACTGCAATCATCAAATTTACCATGCTGAGATCATGTATGAACGAAAATTTTTGTGAGGTAGATTCCTTGTAGCAAACGTGGCGAGTCCGGCATTTCCATTTTATGTGATGCCACGTTTTGCTCCTGTATAAAGTAATATATAAAAATAGGGAAAGAGGATCCAGACTTGTTTCACGGTAATATAGTCAAATCCTTTTGTTCTGTAAGTAGTGTATGAGAGGAAGGTTGACAAATATGTAAGTTAGTCATGCAGCATCGATCATGGAAACATATGTGTTGGCAGCCATTTACATTGTTGCTCTGTGTAAGACTGAGGACCTCTATTGACTTATTTTACTTCCTCAACTGAGTAAATTACTACCAGGAAGGCTCCCAGGTCCATCCCCACCTTGATGTGTCTACGACTTTCAGAAAGGCTTTGATGTTATTTTCATCCTGGGTTGACCGCTATGTTGCTCCCGGCCAAGCTCTAGTTTTCTTCAAAAGTAACCCTTTCTGATATTGTAGATTTGCTACTATTTTCATGAACTGTAATAGGTTAACATGTGTTGCTTTTTGGTGGTTGTAGTGACATCAATATGGAGTACTAATAATGCCTCCCTAAGGCAACTCAATCAATGTCCCTATATATTGCATCTGGATAATCTGGGTAGGTAACTTGAGCAATGATGAAATTGGATTTAGAATCAATCATCCATTAAATTTGGAGGCAGCTATGTCGTATTGTTGACAATTTTAACGTAATTAATTAATTTTCTTTGAAGATTTGGTCTATTTCTTATACTTTTATCGTCAGATTTTTTATCACCTCTTGGGTTTCATGTTTAAATCGTTCCCATATGTATTTCGTCATAGTTGATATACTGACAAACTATTTTTAAGGTAGCCTGCCTTGTGTTGTTTGTCTCCTTTGATTTTCGAATATAATTTATGAACTAAAATGGCTATGGTTTCAAAGTTGCCTCTTTTGGATGATTAAGTTGGATTAATGGCTATATATAGTACTCATATGATGAAAGCTAAATCCTATGTTCTAAGTTCAAGATTTTGAAGGGAATTAATGCTTTCATGGGCTGAATTCCAGTATGTAATTTCTGACAATAGAGGTGAGAATTCAGTGGATGCAGTGTGTGATAAGTTGCAGTTTGGCACTCAAATATCTTGTATCTACATTAGCACTAACTTGCAGGTAAGTGCCTGGTGCGGTAGCATTGTAACGTTACTTCCAATGATATAAAACTCTCCTTCCAAGTAAATTACATAGTAGAATAATTATGACATTATATATGGTTATTGTAATGCATGTTGTGTTCTGATGAGTCATTGAGTTTTGCCTTTCTGTAATCCTTCACCGAAACGTATCACAACATTTGTACATAGAAATTATGCAAGTATAAATTTCTGAAAGGGGGCTTTTTAATTCGTAGATATGGAATCGTTTGTAGAAACCGACGGGACCAAACGATTTGACTCATCGATGGGCCCTGGGAGAAGTGATTATGCAAGTATAAATTTCTGAAAGGGGGCTTTTTAATTCACAGATATGGAATCGTTTGTAGAAACCGATGGGACCAAACGATTTGACTCATCGATGGGCACTGGGAGAAGTGATTGCTTCTCAACAAGTGGAAGTGCTCTCTGGATGCTATTGTATATTGTTTTCGAGTCTATTGTATCTGCTAACGTTTCAAACATTGCTGATAGAGATTCACTCTGGAAACATGCATTTGCATATAGCGCTACTGCTATTGTTTTTCTTCACTTGAAGAGCAATAAATTGATGTAATTTATATTTCGATTTTGTGCAATATAAACTAGAAATCCTATTCAGGATTTCTAATCAAACCTAGGGTTTGATATCTTCATGATGCAATTACAAGATGACTTTGAGAATCTTGAAATTAAATGATTGTTGGTCCCGTAATCGAGCTCGCTTGGTGTATAGATCATTTTTTTATCAAAATCTGCTCGTTAATGTAAAACACCAATTTTTTTTAATACTAGAATCGTTATAATGTTTGATACATCTGCTTAGAAGCTGTCGACGCCATGGTGCCCTGCTTGTACCTTTACTAAATCAAATAAAGCATTCATTTGATTGGAAATATATATATTGGTTTGGGATTCTCAATTTTTAAGTTTTGTTTTCATATATTTTGTTATAAAATTTTGGATTTCTTGCATTGTACGTAGAGGTCGAAGTATCCTATGCTTTTCGAAGGTGCCAGGTACTTTTATATTTAAATAAATAGTCCAAACACTGGTGTAATTATTTCGATAAACAAATATTTTAAATTTGTTTTTTACATATATTTCTATGCAATATATACTTAAGTGTAATTATTTAGATAAACCAATATAATAATTTTTTTTTTACATATATTTATAATGCAATAAATAATTAAGAAAAAATATTTTAAGTAAAGATAAAAATTTCTTAACTCAATATCTCAAATTTAACAATAAATTTTTTATTAAGTTAAATCCTTTTTTAAAGATTTTTTTAATAATATTTTCACTTCTTCTGTTAACTTTTTTAATTGAGAAATAGTTCATAACAGATATTAATTTAAAAACCTTTTTTTTCTTCTCCTTGGAGTAGGGGTATGTTTGGGATTACCAAAAAAATTCATCATCTATTCCTACTCGAATACATGCTTATTCCCAAGTCATCTAAACACCATTTGGAATAAAACTGCATTAATTGCACTGGAATAACATGGAATACCAGATTTTCATCCAAACAAAAATCTAGAATAACAAGAGAAATAAGCTATTCCTAGGGAATTCGTATTCCTATTCTTGGAATAACTTTTTGACATCCAAACGCAGCCCTAAAGAAGAAAATTAGTAATTTGACACCACCTAAGTTTTAAATTTTAAGATCATAAATTGGTAAATGTGTTGTTTCTAAAACAAAATTATGAATTAGATGTGTAAATAAAAATAATGGAATCATGGTCTATGTATAAATTACTGTTTTGAAAACAACAAAATTGTTCCACCAGTATCCTCACTCTCTTTTTTTTTCCCTCCTTTTAAGGGATGTAAATAAGATATTGAGGTTTCCTAGCTACAACTTGGATTGCATACTATGGTTCGCTCAGCACTGATATATTAATTTTCTTGAGGTTAAAAAAAAAGACAAAGTTGTCAAAAAATAGCATGGGATATTGAAAAATGGATAGAAATTTTAGAAAAGCCATTGATAAACTTTTTTTAAATATGTTTCTATTGATTTCTTAAGTTAGAACCAATTTGGTAAAAAGCTATAAATTAGTTCTGAGTATTGTAGAGACTTCGTTTTTGTTTTTGCTTTTGATCTTCTTAAAATCAATGGTCTTGTAACCAAATAAAAGAAAAAGATAAAATAGATGGTTACATTTTACATATACTTTTATCTGTAGTTTAATAATTATTATATGCAGGAGGCATTTGGAGGGCTAACAAAGCAAAAATAGTTTATATTATTTGCTTTTACTTGCATGAACGGTCACATTTAATTAGAGAATGATATTTCAACCTATGTAATGAAGATCAAACAAGATCGTACAAACAAAGATTGATTCAAACCAATCATGCATACATCTTCAAATTGTTTAAAATTTTTTGTTTAATCAAATAATTTTCTATCTTTTAGATAATAAAATAATCAAATCATTCATCACTTGATATTTGGTCAATGAAATGATGATGGTGTATATTTTTCTTAGTGCCGTAGTGCTGCTATTGTTCGCTATAATCGAGGTATATTCATAGCTTGACGTTACTTTTCCTTCAATTTTTTATTGTCTAATTTCTTTTTGGACTTTTCTGACTCCATGTCTATATCCCCGTCCAAACTTATATGTTCAATAGATCAGCTAACCTAATTAACAGAGACATCACAATAACAAGAAGACTTTCTGATAATTATGTCGTATCGATGAAATAAATTTCAGATCATTGTGGCTAATTCTTATAGTGATTACTAATAATAAAAGGGTTAACATCTTATCCTGTCAGAGGGTTTGACAGACTTGCAGCGTGACAGCAGAGCTTTAAGAATACTTTCTGATTGGTAACCTTTGATGTCATGCAGGGCAGGTGGACCTCTGCATAAAATTTGAAACTCCTGACGTTAAAGGTAGTGTTGCTGTGAAAATTCACTCTTCAACTCGAGTGCAGCTTGCCTTCAGATATGGATACTAATTTTTGCCCGGGTGAAACATGTAAGACAGTCCTCACGTAGAGAGTGTCTGAGGCGGCCCTCTACGGAGGACCCTTCGATGCCCAAGTCAGTGAAAATTCATAGCAAACAGATGTGAGGAAAAGGATCTCGCAGAAGAGTTCATCAAGATGAATGGCCTCTCGAGAACTCAGAGCTCTGCTCGAGCTTCAATGGAGTTTTCAGTCAAAATATTAGTGAAAGCATACCTGAGAGACTTTAGGATAAGGATATTTATAGGTGATCACCTGATTCCTTGGGCGCATCATAGGGGGTCCGAAACCGTTCAGATTCAAATCAGATTTGAATCAAGTTTGTTATGAGGCCAGTAGTATCAGTATCTAGTTAGTTAGAGAATCGATGGCTAGGGGAGCTGGTTGATGCTTTGAGATTCAGCGATTCTATAGGCCCTAGGCCACTTCTATAAGCCCTAGGCCACTTCCGGTATTATTTGCATAATTTTTTACTCGAGATCTTATTAAGTCATCATGAATTTGAATTCTTCCACACTTGATTCCGCAGAGGTGTTTGAATGCCTCGATTTAGCCGAGGCATAAGGATAGCTCGATGCAGTCGAAGCATTTGAATGCTTCGGTCTGGCCGAGGTAAGAGGTTAGTTCGGACCGGTCGAAGCATAAAATTCGGCCAAAGTATATAATTGTTCGGTGCCGTTGGGTATACGAGGATAGAATGCCTCGGTCCGAACGGGATCAGAGGATAGCTTGGGCCTGCTGAGGCGTAAGAATGGTTCGGAAGAATTTAGTCAAAGGAGGGTCTAGTCTTGTTGAGGATGGTTCGGCTCCGTTGTTTTCTAGATATGATAGTTGGCTGATCGAATATCGAGATTGGTCTTGACCTTTTTATCGTGTGCACAAGTGTTGGCGTAATGATAATTTTACCCCTCATCACATGCCCCCCACTCCCTAGTCCAAAGTGTAAATTCGGATATAGGGAGTAGAGTCTAGAATATTTTCATCCAAGGGATTCAAAGGGATGCGCAATGATGGCCTCGTAAATGCCAGGCCGCCGCTCCATCATTTCTTCTCATCAAACGAGGAGGAAAACCCCTCGTTTCTCGTGAGCGACGATTGAGGAAGTCCCACGTGGCGAATCCCTATTTTTATGGTGCCTGTAGCGGCAATTTGAGCGTTCGGGGGTTTCTTTTAGAGGCACCGTACTTTCTTCCTGAAATGTCTTTAAAAAAGGGGTAAGGGTTAGAGCGATGTTCTTTCTTCAGCGCTTTCTTGTTTCTTCCTAGAGATTTCATTCTTCAAAACCCTCGCAAGTTCATTCGTGGTTTGCTCTTCAACTCGACAACATAAAGGGTCCAAGTGATGTGGCCTCCGAGATAACTCTTGAAGATCTGGATAGAATACGTCATAGATATAGGATTCTTTAGGACGTCACCCTATGGCCTTCGAAAGCTGAGCAGAGGGTCTCAATGCAACTGGGGCGTAGGGTGTTCTTTTATGAAGAAAGCTTGAGAGCAGACCTCTGGTTTTCCCTTCACCTGCTGATGAAAGAAGTAATGAGGTTCTACAACATATGCCCAATGATGGTGGCTCCAAATAGCTAGCGTAACCTCATCAGGTTTATCTCAATGTGCAGCCGTGTTGGGGTAACAATGACTCTTTCTCTATTCTGAGTCTGCTACAATTTGGTTTCTGGGAGGAACTCTGAGTAGCCCTATATTGGTCCCCAAAAATCGTTTAAGATGATATCGGACAATCCATCATCGATAAAAGAGTGGAAGTCTCGATTTTTCATTGTCGATGGGAACATTGACTTTGATTTCCCCTGGGTGTGGGCGAGCTATGTGAAGTATCCAAAGGCGCATCTAGAGTTGTCTGAGCAGGAGAAAAAGGATTTGGTGACCCTCCGCAGTGGTCGAGTGTTCTCGGCCAGTGCCCTTTTGTCGAAGGATGCCCTTTTCGCCACCGAGCTTAGTCTTTTGATCCTCATGCTAAGCTTTCTCCCCTCTTCCTATGTCTGTTGTATCCAAGCAATTTTATCATAACCTAAATGATTGTTTGTTGTGTTTATAACTGAAAGGTCGGCGTTTATAGGTCAAATAAGGAAGGAATTGGGTAACGCCAGAGGGAGACCAGCTCTAGTGAGAAGCGTAGATCTAAGAAGAAACCCCGTCTTTCTGAGGCACACTCAAAGGAGCCAAAATAAGCTAGGGTTGGTCAACACTCCTCCATGCCAAAGAAGAGAGAAGTGGGAGTGTCGGCAATGAAGGATGGGTCCTCCTTGTTGAAGGGGATGTGGCAGCAGTGGAGGAAGAATGAGTGATTGGGGAGAATTTGAAGGAGGTTATCGAGGTTTCTCCTCTCCAAATAGTGGTTGTGCTATGGTCTGGAAGAGACATCACCAGTTTGCTCGGTAGTCTCTTCGCTTGAGGGTGACCAGATTTGTCTGGTGGAGGTCGGCAGCCCTAGGATGTCTCGTACAGGTGAGGGAGAGACCCCAATTTTGATCGAGGGGGTGAAGGAAGTAACTGTCACCACCGATACTCAAGAGGAACTGCCTGATAGAGAATCTACATATGTTGAGGGGGAAATCGAATTGGCAGTTGGAGTTCAGGAGGGCTTTCCCATCGGGGAACTCTCTCGCGAGGCATTAGAGGGAGTTGCGGAGGAAGCCGAGGCTCCAATGGAGTCTATTGGGGCTGAGCAACGCCTATGGATCAAGGAGAGCCCTTGGGTGAAGGAGATGCATGGACCAAGGTCTTTTCGACTGAAGCATCAGAGGAGGAGGTCGGGCGAGCCGAGGTATCCGAGGCTTCACACGTTAAAGCTTTGATAGAGGAAGTTTAGTGAATGAAAGTCCCTCGGTCTGAAGCCCTCCAGGTTAGTCATTCGGCCGTAAATTTTCTTTCACCCGATCTAGATGTAGAAGAAATGTTCGCCGCTTTAATGCGGTCTGCGTTGTATATGGGGGAAGGTTCCTCGGCGAGTGAGCCCGCAACAGAGGATCTTGTCGATGCGGCATTGGGCAGCTCGGTGTGCCAAAGGATATTTCTTTTTCCCGAGATTGACACCCCCGCCCTCACGAGGAGATGAGTGCTCAACATCCATATCATAAAGAAGTCTTCATAGCCATATTAGTTCAGAAGTAGTGTCAGCAAGAGCTCTGTACTCAGCTTCAGTGCTAGACCTAGATACAAGAATTTGCTTTTTACTGCATCAAGAGATAAGATATCACCAAGGAAGAAACAGTAGCCAATGGTGGATTGACGATCAGTGGGATCTCCAGCTCAATCAGCATCAGAGTAAGCTATCAATTTCAGTAAAGTTGAATGAGAAAAGTGAAGACCATGAAATAAAATATCCTTGACATATCGAAGGATACGGAGTACATCTGCAAAGTGAGTCGTACGAGGAGTAGACATGAACTAACTGATTATATGAACATCATAAGCGATATCTGGATGAGTACAATAAGATACACAAGACTACTAACCAGCTGTCTATAAAGAGTGCCATCAATGAGAAGAGAACCATCAATGGCAAAAAAGTGAGCATTAGCTTCAATTGAAGTATTAGCAATTTTCTCATCTATGAGTCCAGCATGATAAATAACATCTGTAGTGTATTTAACTTGGGAGAAATAATATCCAGTAAAATTAGATGAGACTTGAAGACCAAAAAAATAACTCAAATATCCCGGATCCTTCATCTCAAACTTCTTGCTTAGAAATAACTTAAGATCATTGATGCCTTGCAAGTCACTACTAATGATGATCATATCATCAACATAAAGAAGAAACAAAATGTATCCTTTATTGGTATGCTAAATGAACAAAGCATGATCATAGGGACCAAATTGAAAACCAATTTGTTTAATAGTGGAACTAAATTTTGTAAATCAGGCTCAAGGAACTTGTTTTAAGCCATAAAAGTTCTCTTCAAAGTTGACAAATTGTATTAAGAGGATGGTCATAACTAGGAGGGGTTGCATATATACTTCATAAAGATCACCATTAAAAAAAGCATTCTTCATATCCATTTGAATTAATTTCCATTATTTGATGGAAGTAATGGATAGAAGACTATGGATAGAAGTGATATGAGCCACAGGAGTAAAAATTTCTTCATAATCAATTTCATATTTCTGTTTAAAAGCTTTAGCCACAAGTCTTTCCTTGTAATGTTATACTGAACCATCTGTTCAAGTCTTAATTTTATAGACCCATTTGCAACCAAGGATAGATTAATTTCTCAAGTGGCAATTCCACCATATCCAATGTATGAGTACTTGTAAGAGCTTGATGTTCTTCCGCCATAGTTTTCTAGTAGAGAGGGTTAGTGCCTCACGATAAGTTTTAGGTTCATATAAAGAAATATTGATGGAATGACAATGATAATCATGGAGAGTGACAAGAGGTTGCCTTACACAAGTACTACGATGAAGAGAGGATGGAACAAGTGATGAACTAGATGATGAGGGATCAGTAGATGTAGAAGAACTAGGATCCTGAGGCGATGGCGAATCATCTGAAGAAGGTGTATATGAGCCAATATTGTCTGAGCTCAATGAACCTGCAGAAGAATCATTAGAAAAGATAATAGAGGGATCGGTTAGAAAAGAAGACAGAACAGTCAAACTCTTAAAGGAAGAAAGACTAAAGAACATTTTATATTGCCAGAATGTAACATGACTAGAAATACGAAGTTGCTGAGAGAGAGGATCCCAAAAATGGTTGCCCTTATGCTCAATCCCATATCCTAAAAGGCAACATAATTGAGCTCTAGGTTCTAATTTTGTGTGTTCATGAGGTTGGAGAAGAATAAAACATGCATTGCTAAAGACATGAAGAGACTAATAATTAGGTGTATGACCATATAAACCTTTATAAGGAGAAACATCACCAATGGTAGAAGTGGAAACTTGGTTGATGGTGTAAATAGCAATAAGTGCAGCTTTCCTACAAAAGGATTTGGGACATGAGGAAGATATAAGAAGGGCTCTAACAGTATCCAGGATATGTCGATGTTTGCATTCTGCTCTGCCATTTTGTTGAGATGTGCCTGAACAATATCAATGTACAATAGTGCCATTTTGAGATAAAAATTAAGATAAGACAAAGTCTTTATTTTTCATAGCATTATCAGTGCGGAGGATTTTTATAGGATAAGAAAATTGAGTTTTTACCATAGAGGCAAACCGAATATAAACCTGAGACAATTCAGACCTATGTCAAAAGATAAATCCATGTCTAACGAGAAAAAACATCCAAAAAAATCACAAAATAACGAGAACCACCCATAATGGGATGAGGAGTGAGTCCCCAAATGTCAGAACAAACTAAATAAAGAGAGGCAACAGAAATAGTATCACATAAACAGAAAGGCAAAGCATGATGTTTGGATAGTTGACAAGAAATACAAACAAATTGTTCATTATTAACATCTCCTAAACAACCATTGAAAATTAAAGAGTGAAGCCTAAAATGAGAAACATGTCCTAAATGAGAATGTCAAATAGTAGAAGAAACGGTAGTAGCTGCAAGACTAGATGATAGATGGAGAGATTCAAGCTCATACAATTGGTCCACTTTATGCCCAGTCCCAAGGATTACCTTCGTTCGTGGATCCTACACAATACAACCAGTACTCAAAAAGCATAAGCCAACACCAAGTTCACATAATTGACCAATAGAAATAAGATTTAGGGATAGTTTAGGAACAAAGAATGTATCAATTAAAGAGAAATTGGATGTAAAAATAGAACTTATATTCTTAACAGATAAAGCAGAACTATCATTAGTATGAATAATAGGCAAAATAGTAGGGACAGACATAGAAGAAAATAAAGAAGAATCAAATGTTATATGATTACAACAAGCAGAATCAAAAAACCAAGAGGAAGGTGTACCTGTAGTAACAGAGAGAATGGCTAAAGAAGACACATCAGAGGAAGATTGCAACTGTTGGATAATAGTCTGAATATCCTGAAGTATGAATTTTGAAGAGGTAGTATCAGAAAGTCCCTCAATAGCAGCAGCAATGGCGGTAAAAAGTTCAGATCTGGAAGTGCTCATATAGGAATGAGTAGTATTGCTAGACCCAGAAGTTGTTGATTCTAAGGTCACTTACAATGATTAGCTTTCATATGATCGAGTTTTTTGCAATAATTACAAGTAATAGTGCGAGAAAAACCCATAGGAGTAGCCAAGCAACATGAAACTAAGAAACATGTACAGAAAATAATTGTGTGGCAAGGATGGCATCAGTAGATGGCAAAGAGCATTTTGCATGAAGTGTTTTAAGATAAGTTTCTTCAGGAAGTAATTCTTGAATGATAATATCCAATTTAGGTAAGGAGCTATGATGAAGAAGTGAAGCACTAACAGACTCAAATTCTGAACGAAGAGTCATAAGAAGATGCCAAACACGTCAATCTCGAAGGTCCAAGTAAAGATTAGTAGAGGCAGAATCAAGCCATTTAGGATCATAGATGGCTAATTGATCCCATATTGTCTGAAGTTTAGAAACATAACCATGAATCTGATGTGATTGTTGCTGGAGCCGATAAAGGCAACGATAAAGTTGAAATTGATGAACATTGTCAAAAACATAATAACGATTATTAATAAAGAGCGAGACCTCATGTGCATTATTAAAACGATGAAACTCACCCTTAATGCTAGGTAGGCAAGTATTGCGAAATCATCTTAAGATTTGATGATTTTTGCCATTCCTTTGATCCTGTCTTTCAATTCTTACAAATCAAAATTAATAAACTTTTATAAATATCCAATGTTTTGAAAACTGAACCAAACAACAAACCAACTTAACATTTGGGTCGTTGGTCAATCGGTTCGACCGGATGAACCTGTTTGATCGGACTGGAAAATATTATAATTAATTTTTAATTTAATAGGATAAAATAATAAAATATAAATACAATTCAAATGAAAAATTAAAAAAAATCTAAAAATTGGATTGGACCGATTCGAAACTCGACCGATTCAATGGGTTTTTTTTGGTTTTCACTGGGTCATATAAAAGTCAACTTTAATAATAAAATCGGACCAAACTGATGATCGTTTCCCTGTTGGACCGATTAGACTGATCGGTCTGGTTTGATCCGATTTTCAAAACACTGTAAATATCTAAGTGGTTGAGGCATATCTTACATAAAATCTAAGGAACTAACTGGATGCAGTTGTCAGTCCAAGGATCAGGTCTGCAGGGTGTTTGCCAAAGCAACTCAAGAACCATGCAAGTTAGGTTCTGTTCGTGATGATAAATTATCCTTGAGACTTATTTCCATTCCTTTTTCTCTTTAGTTGAACTATTTTGCACCAGACATTTGACCACGTAAAAAGGCATAAAGGTAAATGGCGCTGTCGTTTTTCGATCTCTTTAGTAGAAAGCTGCCAGAAGCAACGATCAACGGTAATGTAAAAATTAAAAATGTAAATAGAATAAAACGGTGCGTTATTTTAGGAACAAAGTAATACCAGTCCCATTCGCGTGGACTGCCCGTCCGATGCTGAAAGACTGGAACATTTTGGAGGAGGTAAAATGGCAGACACCATTCACTATGAAGGAATCTATCTGGGGATGGGTGCAATAGTAGCGTTGGAGAGAAAAATGTGCGATATTTTCATCTGATACTCGGACCTAAATGCTTGCATGGAAGGCAACAAATCTCCCACAAAATGCATCAGCTGCAAACACGTTCAAGGACCACACATGACGTTTTTCACAGATATCGAGTTCTTGATATAGTTTGAAATGTATTCAATTATCATTCACATTCCAGACTGAGGGAGTTTGAAAGAATGATATGCAAGAAACACAGTCAAAATTTCAAATCCAGGAAGTAAAAGGCACAAAAATTTCAAATCATTCCTTTTTTTTTTCTGAACCTGCTTGAAAGTAAGAACAAGGATTATTCTAAGCCTTATTTCTGCTTGACTGCTGAACTTTCCACTACCTTATTCGCAGAAAGGTTTCGAGCTTTGTGATTTCAAATCCTTTCTGTTTGCCACGAGTTTGCATGTGAGCGTAGAGAAGTATTTTTCATTCAAAATTTTAATATGAATAACTTCTCCATCCTCTCCTACTGTCATTTTAACGAACAGAAAAGTGCAATAGATCTGAAAAAAGTTGCATGCATGCAGTGCTCTAAGAAAATTTAAGAAATGATGAGAACCACACAGTAAAATGGTCTTCTAGCAATCAAAATACAAGAGGGACAGAATAAAAATAAACAATGTCACCCTATGGATTCATCTCCCGGGTTGAGCTCGTGATCATGGATGCATATCCTCTAGGACATAATCTATATATTACTTATTGCTAAGGCAATGAGATTCAGCATGGCTAGTACCAACCAAAATGTGGTGAAACGAATAAGTAACTTCACAACCCTTTTCAGGCTAATTTCTGTTCTTGGAGATCTTAATGCCAGTAGCATCCAACTCAGGCTGGGCACAAAAGCCATGGACATGAAGAACATGCAGGCCTTGAGGTGAATGCCATTGCATTCACTGTTGAAGCACATTGCGTAAACCACCGTCATTACTGCAAAAATGGATGTTGTAATTGCCGTCAAGGAGTTGTCAAGCTCGTTTTCACCACCTGAGGCATCGTGATCTCGCCTTTCATCTTCTTTGAACCAAACCATAAGTGCCAAGAAAATATGGAAGAAAGCCAGCAAAATGAATTCATCTAGAAATTCAGCAGCAACTGCTAGTCCTACGAGCGCTAGCAAACCAAACAAAGCATAACTGAGGACTTCGAGGAAGGTAATCAAGCACGCTCCAGGATCGGAGTTGTGGTCATTAGAATTGGAACTGCGAAGTAAGGTTGGTACCGTTGTAAGCAACATTAAGACAAAAGACCAAATATGACAGTGAAGAAGATGAAGGCCATGGATGTTGGAAACTAAACTTGATTATTAGAAATTGCTGTTATTGCATAGCAAATTGCTGTTATTTAATTGCATAGGAAATTGCTGTTATTTAATTGCATAGGAAGTTGTTATTCTGAATTAAGTATTGTGGAAGACCAAGAGTCATTTTGTAATTATAAAAGGCCATGTATCCCTTCACGTTTCAGCATGAAAATAGAAAGAAACCAAAAAATTTTCAGAAGAAAATATCTTCTCCTCTTCCAACAAATTTGGTATCAGAGCCACAAAAGATCCATGGTCTCCATGAACTTTGTTCAATCCCAAATACCCAAACTCACCAAAGACAACAATGACAACTGAAGTATCCAAATGAAGGCTTTGCTTGGATCCCTTGATGTTTGGGATCTTGTAGAAGATGGCTACATGGAGCCGACCGAAGGTGAAGCAATGCTCACACAAGAGCAAAGAAAGCAACATAAAGAGTCAAAAAAGAAAGACAAGAAGGCTCTCTACACACTATACCAAAGTGTAGATGAAGGCACATTCGAGATTATCGCTGGAGCTGCAACATCAAAGGAGGCATGGGACTTATTGCATAAGGCACATAAAGGAGCAGAAAAGGTGAAAAAGATTCGGCTACAATCTTTGAGGTCTGAATTTGAATCTTTCAAAATGATAACTGGGGAGTCAATTTCTAATTATTTTTCAAGATTGATGTCTATAGTCAATCAATTGAAAAGAAATGGTGAAGAAATTACTAATGTTCGAATCATGGAGAAAATTTTGTGCTCTTTAGATGCAAAATTTGACTTCATTGTTGTAGCCATTGAAGAATCAAAGGAATTAGAAGAGATGACTATAGAGCAACTCATGGGCTCTTTACAAGCACATGAGCAAAAGCTGTCTAAAAGGATGGAGGAGAAACCCATCGAGCAAATACTTCAAACAAATCTTACACTACAAGAAAAAGGTGATCTTAAAGGTCAAACAAGTTTCCATGGTCGAGGCCATGGAAGAAGAGGAAGAGGTGGAAGATTTCATCAAGATCAACCTCAAAGAAGTCAAGGAGACATAAGAGAACACCATGCCCGAGGTCGTGGTAGAGGAAGATTTTTTAATCCTAGAGGAAGAGGAAGGTATGGACAACAAGCACTACAATGTTTTATTTGCAAAAAATATGGGCACTATGCTAAAGATTGTTGGTACAAAGATAATGTTAATTATGTTGATGGGAAAATTCATTTTACAAAAGAACAAGAAGAAGAAGTAACTCTACTTTTGGCCTACAATAACATTACTGGTGCTATCAAAAGAAGTACTTGGTATCTAGACACAGGTGCTAGCAATCATATGTGTGGGATAAAGGACATGTTTTTAAGATGGATGAAAGCTTCAAAGGCTCGGTGACTTTTGGAGACTTCTCTAAAAGGCCAGTTGAAGGGAAAGGTAAAATCCTTATCAAGCTTCAAAATGGCACTCAAAATTTTATTTCAGATGTCTATTATGTTCCAGACATTAAAAATAACATTCTTAGTTTGGGCCAATTGCTTGAAAAAGGCTATGACATTCACA
The DNA here is from genome assembly GCA_900491605.1 of Calamus simplicifolius. Lineage (NCBI taxonomy): Eukaryota > Viridiplantae > Streptophyta > Magnoliopsida > Arecales > Arecaceae > Calamus > Calamus simplicifolius. The sequence continues at coordinate 348,548 of UESW01003902.1, read as the reverse complement.
TGAAAGAATTGGGTCTTTCTATTAGAGACAACAATAATACTCTTATTGCACATGTTTCTATGTCAAAAAATAGAATGTTTGAGCTAAGTTTGCATGTTGATGGCTCCTCTTGTATGTTAACACAAAGTCTTGATGACTCTACTCTATGGCATCTTAGATATGGACATTTAAACTTTGATGGATTAAAACTTTTGTCTAGCAAGAATATGGTGACAGGAATGCCTTGGCTGAAAATGTCTAAGGAAAAATGTGAAACTTGCATAGTTGGAAAGCAACAAAGGAGAACCTTCATTTCAGGAAGATCAAGAAGAGCAACAAAACCATTGGAATTGATACATTCAGATGTTTGTGGCCCAATCAAACCAATAACTATGGGAGGTAATGAATATTATCTTTCCTTCACTGATGATTATTCTGGAAAGACATGGGTTTATTTATTAAAAAAAAAGAGTGAAGTGTTTCAGAAATTTAAGGAATTTAAGTTGCTTGTTGAAAAACAAAGTGGTTTTCAAATTAAAGCTTTGAGATCGGATCGTGGTGGTGAGTATTTATCCAAAGAGTTTTCAAATTTTTTCAAAGCACAAGGAATTTTTCATCAGGTTACTATGCCTTATTCACCTCAGCAAAATGGAGTTTCAGAAAGAAAAAATCGAACTATTTTAAATATGGTTCGATGTATGTTGAAAGATAAAAATGCCTAAAGAATTTTGGGGAGAAGCAATTGCTTGTGCAGTTTATTTGTTGAACAGATTTTCATCAAAAAGGCTTCACAATATGACACCTGAGCAAGCATGGAGTTCATACAAGCCTAAGGTTGATCATCTTCGCATTTTTGGAAGTGTTGCTTATGTCAAAGTGCCTGATGAGAAAAGGATCAAACTTGATGACAAAGGAGAAAAGTGTATTCTTTTAGGATATGCTGAAAATTCAAGTGGCTATAAATGTATAATCCTATTACAAAGAGAGTGATTTTTCAAGAGATGTTGAATTGATGAAAAGCAAATGTGGAGCTGGCAAGATAACAATAAAATGCAAGAAAATAATGAAGAAGAAGAGTCACAACATCAAGAAGAAATTCCATCAACTCCACAACAAAGTCCAAGACATTCATCTCCACAAGAAAGTTCCAGTGGCTCATCCTCAAATAGAGCACACAAAACTCAGAGTGTGCAAGAATTGCTTGACGTCACAAGGCGTCTTGATGCTAATGATTATACTATGTTTTGTCTTTTTGCAGGTTATGATCCAATTGAGTTTTATGAAGCAAATAAAGAAGAAAAATGGAGACATGCCATGCATGAAGAAATTTCATCAATAGAGAAAAATAACACTTGGGAACTCACAAATCTTCCCCAAGGTCATCAAGCCATTGGAGTCAAATGGGTGTATAAAACAAAAACAAATGCAAGTGGAGAAATAGAAAAACACAAAGCCCGCTTGGTAGTAAAAGGCTACAAACAACAATATGGCATTGACTATGATGAAGTTTTCTCTCCTGTTGCTCGAATGGAAATGGTACGCCTTCTCATTTCCTTAGCAGCACAAATGAAATGGAAAATTTTTCAAATGGATGTGAAATCAGCTTTTTTGAATGGATATTTGAATGAAGAAGTCTATGTAGAACAACCTTTGGGTTTCATTCAAAAAGGACAAGAAGACAAAGTCTACAAACTCAAACGAGCTCTTTATGGATTGAAACAGGCTCCACGAGCTTGGAATACAAGGATTGACAAGTATTTTGCTGAAAATGGTTTTCAAAAATGCCTTCTTGAACATTCTCTTTATATGAAGTCTAATCATGTTGGTGATGTTCTATTTGTTTGTCTATATGTGGATGATTTGATATTCACAAGAAATAATCTTGCAATGATTGAAGTTTTCAAGACTTCAATGATCAAAGAATTTGAAATGACAGATTTTGGCTTAATGTCTTATTTTCTGGGTATTGAAGTAAATCAATCAGATGAAGGCATATTTATTTCACAAAGAAAATATGCAAAGAAAATTTTGGAGAAATTCAAGATGAAGAATTGTAATTCAAGCACCACTCCAATTGAATACAATACTAAATTAAGTAAAGATGGAGAAGGAGATCTTGTCAATCCAACATATTATAAAAGTTTGGTTGGAAGCTTAAGATATCTTACAAATACAAGGCCGGATATTGCTTATAGTGTTGGAGTTATAAGTCGTTACATGGAGAAGCCAAGAATGGATCATTTAATTGTTGCAAAAAGAATCCTTCGATATATCAAAGGTACGCAAGATTATGGTATTTTCTATTCATCTACTAATCCAATAAAATTAGTTGGTTTTTGTGATAGCAATTGGGCAGGAGATATTGATGATAGAAAAAGTACGAGTGGATTTGCCTTTTATATTGGAAGTGGAGCATTTACATGGTCTTCAAAGAAACAACAAATTGTTACACTTTCATCATGTGAAGCAGAGTATGTTGCTGCAGCAAATTGTGTTTGTCATGCACTTTGGCTTCAAAGACTACTACAAGAAATAAAGATTTCACATGAAGAGCCAACCAACATTTTGTTGATAATAAATCTGCTATACAACTTGCAAAAAATCTAGTCTTCCATGATCGAAGTAAGCATATTGATACAAGATTTCACTTCATTCGAGATTGTATCAAAAATCAAGAAGTACAACTTCTCTACATTTCAACTAAAGATCAGGTAGCTGATATCTTCACAAAAGCCCTCAAGGAAGAAGAGTTCAAGAAGTTGAGAAGCATGCTTGGAGTCATGAAGAATCAAGTTTAAAGGGGGGTGTTGGAAACTAAACTTGATTATTGGAAATTGCTGTTATTGCATAGGAAATTGCTGTTATTTAATTGCATAGGAAATTGCTGTTATTAATTGCATAGGAAGTTGTTATTCTGAATTAAGTATTGTGGAAGACCAAGAGTCATTTTGTAATTATAAAAGGCCATGTATCCTTCACGTTTCAGCATGAAAATAGAAAGAAACCAAAAAATTTTCAGAAGAAAATATCTTCTCCTCTTCCAACAATGGAGAACTTGACAGGAGCCAAATCGACATCTTTTTGGAAACTTTGAAGTAACCAATGATAGCACCCAGCATTCCTACGACAGCATCAGTGGTAACCAACGCAAAAAGGTCGAAGAATTGCTTCTGCTTTAATTTATGATTTTTATAAACCTCGTGTGATTGGTCTGCATTAGTTTCTTTGTGAAAGGCAATGCCGACAATTGCTATGTTGGAGACAGAGGTATTGCGAGCATGGCATAACTGGCCGAAGTAAGCATAGCAAGAATATTAATGAGATAGACAACTAATCTTGGGACGTCCGATGGTGCCTCCATGATGTAGCGAATTAGAAGTGAGCAGCAGCAGCAAGAGATCGGCTAAGAAAGTGGCTAACAAAGGCCGCAGCAGATCTTGAAGTAGAATGGCTTGGCATGTCTGGTTATGTATTGCTTTGCCGGATAGGATGCCAATAATATTGTAATAATCATACCAAACATTAATGGAGAATCTTGTTATAATAGTGATAGAAAAGCAATGATCTTTGTACTGAAGGGCTGAAAAGCTGTGCTTGCTAGTTTTATGCAATAAAAGTATCGCTGAAGGAACTTGTAAAAGTGCTAAATTTGAAATAATTTAATTGAAAACTAAGTTTTAAAATCTTTGAAAATGACTAATTCAAACTTTTTAATGCATTAAATCTCATCTGTACCTCTTGGTTCAGCTGCATCTTTCCTCCTCCATTAAAAGTTTTGAGAGTTTAGGTATGAATACAGGAGTTTACTATCACTTACTAGTTTGAAATGTCTTTAATTTGTTTCCCTATTCTCGAAGTCTAGCGATCTAGGAGGAGGGATTTCGATCTGCATGTTTGGTCCCACTGTGGAAGAGGGAGAGGACCAGGAGAACTGTGCCAATAAAATTTTTCCAAAGCTATGCTCAGTTATAAAAAAATAATCTGGTGAAACTATAGGAAAAAACAAGCAAACATATCCATTCTCACAAAAAAATTAGTTCAACGAAAGAACCAGAAACATCATTAGCATCAGAAGAAGAGAGTGCCATAGAATACTATCAAGTTGTCTCTGGGAAGTCCCTCTCAGAACAGGAAAAGAGTGACTTTAAACAATTCTAACAACAGAAAGCCAGCAGCCAGCAGCCATTCATAGCAAGTCATTGAAGAGATGGATCAGCTAACAAAATCTAAAAATTAAACAAAACGAAAGAAAAAAATAAAAATTGGGCTAGAAAAAAGAATCTAAACGCAGACGAGATGATACACAAGCAGGCAACGAATTCCAACTCCCTTACATGATTTATAGTTGGAGATACAATAACTAAACTCTACGGACTTAATTATTTATCTATCTTTCCTCTATGTGATCATGATGGCATATGTGATTCTTGGGTAAAATTAATAATCATCTGAAGAAAAAATAATCAATTTTTTTTTTCTTATTTGAACTTTCAGTGCAACTTCTCAGAAAAATATTAACATGGAACTCCAAATGTATTGGAGAGATTTCTCATAAGAAGAGAATTCTGAGCTTTCCACCGCCCTATCAAAATTCTTCTTGAGTGCTGTAAATAAAATCAAGAAAAAAGAAGGAAAAAGAAAAAACTAAAAGCTGACACGGGAAGAAATTTCAAAGACTATAAGCTGCTAAGCCCATCTGTTTTTGGGCTTGTTTGTAGATCTTGAAGTTTCTAGTTTGGAGGAAGTTAAACCATTAACCTAATAGCTATAGATCATATTGAAGGGTGGATCGTCCTCTTTCTAACCTTGGAGCATAGCACGCATTCGACCAGCCCCAAGTCGTGTGGAGATGTGGAAGCGAGATGATATCCCTACTAAAATTTCTGCAGCAGAATTTTGGATCTTGATCTTGATAATCTTCCTAGATTGATTAGCAACTAGGATTTTCTTTAGTTTCTTGCGCCCCAAGATTGTAAGAGAGGGTCGTGGCCTCTCTTCTTCCTCACGTGAACCTTCAGATCTGATCCAGAAAATCAAGAGACGCTGCCCAAGAAGAAGGTGTTGATAGGGTTTCTTCCTTCTCCTTCTTTGAGAGAGGCGGTTCCAAGAAGATGGCTAGGGCAGAGATGGCAGCAATAAAACCCTAGAAATCTAGGGCATCTATACGTGAGAAAGAGAGAAAGACATAGATAAAAGAGAAAAGGAGAGGGATAGCTTATTCTAGAGAGAAAGGGGGTTTCTTTTTCATTCATCTATAATCATCATCATTACATGATTATATAACCGTCCCCATGACGGCCACCAAAATAAAACCAGCACCACACATGAACCGGTGCCTTATTATATGGATAATAAACCCTAAAAAACTCCCTTGGACCAACCCACACCTTGGGCCCAAACCCAGTCCAATGATAGACTAGCCCCCTCAAGACCCAACAACCTGGGCCTTAACCCTGTGGAGCCTACAAACATCCACCTTAGGATTTAAGCTTTGGAGTACCACACCGGGCTCTACAATCTCCACCTTGGTGCTTCAAAGCTACTGAAAAATCTGCACATTCCCTCAGACCCATCAGTGTCACATATGAGAGAAAGCTATCCCGTGGAAGAGTCTTCGTAAGTGCATCTGCCTGGTTCTTCTTTATATGAATTTTACCAGCTCTACTTCACCTTCTTCCATCAATTCTCTGATCCTGTGATACCTCACATCTATATGCTTTGTGCGTGCATGATAGATTGGGTTCTGAGCCAACTGCACGGTACTCTGACTATCACTGTGTAATAATACTGTACCATGCTTCACCCCCATTTCCATGATGAGTCTCTTCAACCAAGAGCCACCTTGGTAGCCTCTGTAATCCCTATATACTCAGCTTCTGTTGTAGACAAAGCTGTAATAGGTTGAAGGGTTGATCTCCAAGAAATTAATCCACCATACATGCCGAACACATACCCTGTGGTAGACCTTCTTGTATCCAGATCACCTGCAAAATTTGCATCCATAAATCCTTCCAATGGATCTAATGACTTACTTGGGATATTAGATTTCTTCTTAGATCCATCTTGCTGCCCAAAAATTAGACCAAGTCCACGAGTTCCCTGAAGGTACCTCAAAATCCACTTGAGTGCCTTCCAGTGCTCCTTCCCTGGGTTCGTCATGAATCTGCTCACTTGGCTCACTGCATATGCTATGTCAGGCCTGCAACACACCATAGCATACATAATGCTGCCCACAGCATGTACTCTTTCTCTTCATCTGTCTGGGGGTTCTATAACTTAGAAAGAGACATGTGACTAGCCAAAGGTGTTCCAACTGGTTTGGCCTTATCCATCCCAAACCTCTCCAACACCTTATGAATATATCCACCCAATGACAAGTATAGAATTCCCTTGGTCCTATCTCTGTAAATTTCCATCCCATGTATCTTCCTAGCTGACCCTAAATCCTTCATTTCAAATTCTGTTGATAATGCATATTTCAGTCCATTCACTGCTTCAACACTCCTGCTGGCAATGAGCATATCATCCACATACAGAAGGAGATATAGTGCATCATCCTCATCCATATCTTTTACATAGACACAAGTATCATGTTCACATCTAGAAAATCCAAGGCCCAAATAAAAGTATCAAACCTTTTGTACCACTGACGGGGTGACTGCTTCAAACCATAGAGCGATTTCTTTAGTAGACACACTTTTTCTTCCAATCCAGATTCCTTGAAACCCTCTGGTTGCTTCATATATATCCTCTCCTCTAGACTCCCATGTAAGAAAGCCGTCTTCACGTCCATCTGCTGCAACTCCATACCATGTTGTGCTACAAGAGATAACAACACACGAATTGAAGCATGACGTACCACTGGAGAGAATACCTCTGTGTAGTCCACTCCCTCTCTCTGTGAGAACCCCTTAGCAACAAGCTTGCTTTGTATCTGACTCCACCTTGCTCTGAAGGTGCCTCTTTCTTTGTGAACACCCATTTTGAACCAATGGCCCGAGCATATCTAGGTAGATCCACTAGCTGCCATGTCTTGTTCTTTTTTCAGGGACTCCATCTCCTCCATCATGGCCTGCATCCATGAGTTTCTTTCTGAACTTTGCATGGCTTCTTGGAAGGTCTCTGGATCTTTATTTGCAGTGATTAGAGCATAGGAAATCATGTCATCAATGCAATATCGAGCAGGTTTGATGATGGTACGCTTTGCCTTGTGTAGTGCCACACCCCTTTGATCATCTCTCAAAGCTGAAGTGTGTCACTCCACCTGCACCTCCTTTTGGATTGATGGCTCTTCTGGCTGATCCTTTACATGTATTGGAGCATTCATACCAAACTCCACCTCAAAAGAAGCATGTTTTGAAGTAGAAGTAGAAGGTACATCACCTGTTGTCCACTGCTGTCCTGTTCAGCCTTTTCAGCTCCATCTGCAATCTCTGACCTCTTCAAGATGCTCTTCTCATCAAATATAATGTCTCTACTGATGATACACTTCTGTGAATCTGAACTCCATAGCAAATAGCCTTTAACTCCATGTGGATACCCGATAAAGATCAGCCTTTGTGATTTTGGATCCATCTTGCTCCTTTTAGTTGCCTTCACATGTGCATAGGCTGGGCAACCAAAAATCCTTAGGTGTCCAAGCTCCACCTTCTTCCCACTCCATATCTCCTCTGGAATGCCTCCATCAAGTTTTCTATTAGGAGACCTGTTAACAAGAAAACCAGAGAACATAATTGCATCACCCCAAAAGACCTTGGGCAGTGATGCCTGCAGCCTCAAACTCCTAGCCTTCTCTGTCAATGTACGATTCATCCTCTCTGCCACACCATTCTGCTGGGGAGTCATCCTCACTGTGTAATGGCATTGAATCCCATTTTCCTCACAGTAGCTTTTGAATTCATTGCTTGTATACTCCCCTTCATTGTCAGATCTCAAACACTTCACTAGTTTTCATGTCTCCTTTTCAACACCAACTCTCCAAGCTTTAAACCGAGCAAATACCTCTGATTTTTCTCTTATCAGATATACCCATACCTTCCTGGAGTAGTCATCAATGAAAGTTAAAAAATACTTAGCCCCACCTCTGGCTGACACAGGGGCCGGTTCCCATACATCTGAGTGAACTAATTCCAGAATACCTTCACTCTGCTTGGAACTGCTGGCAAACCTCACCCTATGTTTTTACCATAAATACAGGGCTCATAGATGTCATTATCCTCCTTCTTAAGTGCTGGAAATAGACCTCTTTTGCTGAGTTCTATAAGCCCTTTATCACTCATGTGTCCCATTCGATAGTGCCACAGTTTATAGACCAACTGTTCCTCCTGTGCCGCTGCTAGCACCTCTGCACCATCTATGGCCACTGAGCCTTCCATCTGATAGAGATTATTTTTCAACCTTCTCCCTTTCATCACCACTAATGCACCCTTGGTTATTCTCAAACATCCACTCCCTGGCTGGCTTCCAAAAGCATACCCATGCTTCTCCAGGTAGCCCAAAGAAATTAGATTCTTCTTCAACTCTGGGACATGTTTGACATTGGTCAAAGTCCTTATAACCCCATCATTCATCCTCACCCTTATGCTTCCAACTCCAGCAACCTTACAAGGATGATTATCACCAAGGCATATACTCCCTCCATCAGATTCTTCATAAGTTGCAAACCAATCCCTATGCGAAGTATAATGGTGAGAACATGCTGAGTCAAGTGTCCAACAACTATCACACTTTTTGGTCCCATCTGAAACTACCAGTACATCATCTTCACTGTCTTCAGATGAATTTGCACCACCATTGCTGGTTGAACCTCCCTTGGAAATGCCCTTCCCCTTCTCATTCTTCAGAAGTGGGCAATTTCTCTTCAGGTGACCAATCTGATGACACTTGTAACACTTCCATGCTTTCTGCTTGCTTCGAGACTTAGATCTGCCTTTGGACTTGCCTCTAACCTTTTCCCAGGGTCTTCCTTGCCTCTCATTCACAGCAAGTACCTCTGTGTTATAGTTTCCCATGTGAATCTTTCTCTTTGCTGGTTTGATCTCAGCACCCCCACAACCTCTTTATAATTCAGGGTCTCCTTCCCATACACCAAGGTGTAATCAAACCATCATAGGAACTGGATAGCGAACACAACAAGATGAGGGTCTTATCTTCTTCATCAATTTTCACATCAAGGCTCATCACCTCTGAGCACACTTGATTGAATTTCTGACTATGGGCCACAGGATCTCCTCCCTTAGGCATTCTCAAGCTGTACAACTGTTTCTTCAACCACAACTTATTTGTCATGCTCTTTCCCATGTAAGTATTCTCTAAAGTTTCCCAGAGCCCCCTTGCCGTGGTCTGCGTACAAATCTCCGGCAAGACTTGATCAGCCAAGCACATCCTGATTGTGCTAAATGCATTCTCCTCTAACTCCTCCCAATCCTCGTGACTTACATTATCCGGTCTTTGTTTCACCAAGACCTTATAAATCCTTTGCTGTACCAATAAATCCTTCACCCTTTGCTGCCATAGGGTGAAGTTTCCCTTGCCATCATACTTTTCAAAATCGAATTTAAAGCTACTAGATGCCATATCCAACCAAGAAACAATGCACACAACAAAAACAGAAAATTAAACTTGCTGCAGAAATTTCTGGTTTGATATCTTACCAAAAATGCCCAAGATCCAATCTTTTCTCCACCAAATAACCGAGGCTCTGATACCAAATGAAGGGTGGATCGTCCTCTTTCTAACCTTGGAGCATAGCACGCATTCGACCAGCCCCAAGTCGTGTGGAGATGAGGAAGCGAGATGATATCCCTGCTGAAATTTCTGTAGCAGAATTTTGGATCTTGATCTTGGTAATCTTCCTAGATTGATTAGCAACTAGGATTTTCTTTGGTTTCTTGCGCCCCAAGATTGTAAGAGAGGGTCATGGCCTCTCTTCTTCCTCACGTGAACCTTCAGATCTGATCCAGAAAATCAAGAGACGCTGCCCAAGAAGAAGGTGCTGCTAGGGTTTCTTCCTTCTCCTTCTTTGAGAGAGGCGGTTCTAAGAAGATGGCTAGGGCAGAGATGGCAGCAATAAAACCCTAGAAATCTAGGGCATCTATGCGTGAGAAAGAGAGAAAGACATAGATAAAAGAGAAAAGGAGGGATAGCTTATTCTAGGGAGAAAAGGGTTTTTCATTCATCTATCATCATCATTACATGATATATATAACCCGTCCCCATGACGGCCACCAAAATAAAACCAGTACCACACATGAACTGGTGCCTTATTATATGGATAATAAACCCTAAAAAACTCCCTTGGACCAACCCACACCTTGGGTCCAAACCAAGCCCAATGATAGACTAGCCCCCTCAAGATCCAACAACCTGGGCCTTAACCCTGTGGAGCCTACAAACATCCACCCTAGGATTTAAGCTTTGGAGTACCATACCAGGCTCTACACATATCGAAAGAAAACCAGGTATGCGAGGAAGGTTATTTGAGAGCACTCTACCTGATTATCGCCCGCAGCCTCTGCCGGTGGAGCCATCATCTGGAGATGGAATTTTCCAAGTGTGTGGTGAGGAAGAGGAAAGCATGCAGGAGGAATGGAATAAGAGGGAGATGGTTGGAGGGATTCACCACCCGGAGACAGCTGATCCTGACCTTAACTAATTAATTAACACCATAATGATTTCAAATAACATAATACATGAAATCTCCTATATATCGGTAGCTGTCTGTCACAAGAACAAAAGAGTATGAACTTAATACAGATCTTTGGTGTAGGTCCATTGCGATAAGAATTTTGCTTGCCTGGCCACAGCTAATATTTATGCTTCATATAGTTACTTCTTGCTTGGGGCTAGTAAGTTATTAATACTTTCTCGTAAACTTTTACCTTTTCATGCCAGACTCTATCATATATTTTTCCAGGTTAATAACATGTGGATATCATATATTTTTCCGGTTAATAACATGTGGATCTCTCCTGCATATGACCTATCATATATATATAAGTTAAGTATTTAATCATACTAGATCTTTTGCACCGTTCTTTACTAATTTAAATCTTTCATCCCCAGCACCAATTTCTTAACATGGATATTCTTTGCCTTAGATCTTTATTAACTCTTCCACCCATCTCAAAGAATGTCATCTAATACTCAACTCAACTCAACTCAACTCAACTCATCTAAGCTTTTTCCCAACTACATGGGGTCAGCTATATGAAACTGCTTCCTCCACTCCGCTCTATTCAGGAATATGTCATCTAATACCATGTCAAAATTGGCTCAATTCTCAAGTTCTAATTCTTCTCTATAATTTTTTTCTGAAGCAAGTCTCATTGTTCCCAACAGCATTATGAGGCATGTTACGCTTTCATTTCTTTCCTTCAAGATTTAGCAAGCATATCCATTTATACTAAGCAATGTTGTGTGCAGAATGACTTTAAATTGGCATCATCATATATTCTTACACATTGATCTCTTTATTCATTCGTATTCAAACATATCATATTTCTGATATGCTCTATCCATTCTTCAAAATAAAACTTTCATCTCATTTCTCTTCTCATAAAATGCATTTGAATCTCCCACAGTAAGCCAATCACTGGAGTTCTATCCACAATGCTATCAAAATAACTCCACAAATGAACTACATAAATGAAGTGATTAAGAAGTCGGCATGTAGCAACAAATTCTATCCAAAAAAAGGTGCACTTCTTGTTTCAATAGCATAGAACAAAAATTGTCACAACAACACATTTAAATTTTTCTAATTTGCAATTGCTTACCATTAAGGAAAAAGAGTTGAAACAGAAATTTGCAGAAGAAAACAATATCTCCAAATCTTAGAAAGCATGGTTGCATCAAATTCAAAGTTACAAAATAATGATATATTCAAAAATAAGCCGCCACCATTAAAAAAAATCAAGTTTATATCCACGACTTACCAGGATCAGACTCAATTGTGCACCAAGACATGCTGAGAAACCTCTTAAGCACTGCAAAGAAAAAGTCGTGAATCTTGTTGAATTATGGGCTGATGATGATGATGATGATGACCAATGAATATCAAAAAACTAAACTAGAAATCAATAACTACATTATAAAATCCATGGACATGCCACGATGAAGTTGACATGGACTTTCTCTTTCATGAAAAGTTTAAATTCTAAATTCGTTGATTCACTAGCGTCGAGATTAATCGTGAGTTCCTACATTTTCTAACCTAGGCATTTGGGAGTGGGTTTGATCATAGAAGTTTACTCTAAATTCCATACAATTCTAATCTTGAGAAAGTTACAAAATAAGATATTTGAATATGATTTAATTACATGTACGAATCATCAAAAAGGTTTTTCCTGGAAAACTATTAAGCAAGCCTTCGATATCTTTCATGGGACGGTTTCGGAGAGAAAAGGAGAAACGGAGAAGGGAGATCACTCTCCCGGAAGCCTTGCCGGCCGGACGACGTGCACCAGGTTGCGAGCGGGAGAACAGCGATGAAAACACCAATCTCCGTGCCCTTATGGGAGTCAAGCCCTCGCCTCCTAGTTTCCCTTTCTCCCTTTGGTTAAGCCCACGAAGATTATACGTCGTTGCGGCGAAATTTAGTTGATCGAACTTATTCGACCGTGATGCGTTTTAGGCGGCCAATTGGTGTCGGGCCCCTCGGTATTTCCTTAAAAAAAAAAAAAGAAAAGAAAAATCATCATATATTAATAATATATATATATTATGTCAAAATATTTCTTAGCTCCAAAAAAAAAAGTTACTTGTTAAAAATAAAAAATAAAATTAATGTAACCAAGTACATTTTTTTACAAGAACTTTATATTTTTAATTTTAAAATAAAAATATGAAATAAAGGTGATATTAAAGAGGTATTTTACTCTTTTTTTTATTCTTTCTTTGGATTAAAATAGTAAAACATATGTAGACTAATTTCAGTTTCCTGCCATTTTACCTCGGTGTGCGGTGCTTGAGATCCCACACTCAAGCAAGCCTCCCACTCACATATCAGCCCTTAGAACATGCGCACAATATAACACATCACAGAGAACACTAGCTTTTACGAGATAACTCCCAACCTTTATTGATCACACACAACAAAAGATTACATGAAGGCTTTCAAGCAAAGTGGATTACTGAAAGATATGCAAAAATTGCTATTGGAGAGTCTACTTTCCCCTGGCTTATCACCAACCATGTAGAGTCACAATCAGGAATTGAAAGCAAGCAATATATATATATATATATATATATATATATATATATATAGAGAGAGAGAGAGAGAGAGAGAAATAGAGAAGAGAGAGAGGAGGAAGTAGACTTAACTACATTCAAATATAGCGAAATCTACATCTAGTCACCTCTCTCATCCTTGCATTTACATAATTTATGAATTCCAATGATAGAAATGTTAAAAGGTGAATGGCTTTGAAATATGTGTAAATCCAATGATGAAAATAATCATATCTTAATATTGGTTCCATTTAATATAATTATATATATATATATATATAGATATGACTAATTTGATTAAAAAATCAAAACCCAAACCTAGATACAGAGTCAGTTTCCTTAAGAAAGAAGAACTTAAACTAGTTTTTGTAATCGTCTGTTATGTTAAGGGGTGCAAACTCTTGGTCTTTCATGACCATTTGTGCAAATTCTTGGTCTTTTATGACCATTCATATTTTGCAACTGAAATGTTATTAACTTGTGTAATGGCAATTTAATTACCAGTAGTCATTCAATAGTGCTTAAGATGTTGTAACGATAGGTAATTAAAAAGTAATTGTTAATAGAGCAATTACTATATAAACTTCTTTTTTTTTTTGCTTAGTCCACACACTTCTTATTACAGAAAACCATCAGTTGAAAGAGATAAGTGTGAGAAACTGAGTAAAGAAAAATAAAGAAACTGAGTAAAGGTAAATAATGGCTAGAGGTATGTGATTCCGATTTGTTTATCTGATTTGAGTTTATCAAAAACATTATTAAACTCTTACATTTGGTATCAAAGCCATTCCAACATCTGCCTTATTGCATATTGATTAAGCTTACGTGTGTGTATCTCCATCCATAGACTGATTTGGGTTCTTTGTTTAAGCATTTATTGTTAAATTTTGATATGAGAAATCATTAAGCTAATGGATATTTCAACCTATCGATAGTTTAAAGACAACATGTTGTTTCTTTTATTCTTTGGCAGCTATACTTTACAAAATATCATTTTTGATTTCCCTTTAGCATTTGGGTTTTGTTAATTGAGGACAAATTGATTTTGGGGTATACATACATATATGTTATATACATATACATATATATGTATATGTATATATATATATACATATACATACATACATAGATATGTATATAAAATATGTATGTATGTATATGTATGTTTTATATGTATAGTATATATATAGTTATGTGTATACACATACATATATAGTAGATATATAATATATATGTAGTATGTATGTATGTATGGTATGTATGGTATGGTATACACATACATATATATATATACATACATATACACAGATATATATATACATACAATATACATATGCATACATATATACATATACATACATATACATACATACATATATATATATACATATACATACATACATTACATACATACATCATATATATATATACATATATGTACATAAATATAGATAACATATATATATGTATGTATATTATATATATATGTATATGTATATATGTATATATATATATATATTTGCCGCCAAATCACTTTTGAGGAGCGTCAAGCGATGGAAATGCTTCGTTGGCCTTTAGAGGAATGATAGGGACCGCCTCCTTCAGCCGGAAACCTGCAAGAAAAGTCTCGAACTGGTGGTTCCAGCGGGACCCTCCGACGTCAAGTCAGCGATATGGAGAACAGGATTTTTAATGAAAGAGTAGAGATGAGTCCCCCTCCCGCGTGGGGGTCGGCTCTTTATACCTATTCGGGGGTCCCTCTTACCCTTCGTTAACAGCCGAATCACATCTTCCGTTAAGATTGGTACAGCTGCTAAACATGTGCCATAAGTATCGGCAATGGTTCAAAATATAGCGGTAACCACCAGTGATCTTGGCAAAAGAGAAACGGGTTGGCAAGCCACGTGAAGCTCTGTGTGAACAGCTCTGTGTGAACAGCAATGGGTGATAAGGTTAGTAAGGTTAGTCACGTGGGCCCCAAGTGCAACCATTGGGATAGAAGATGTCGTTTAAAGTTGAAGCCAGCAGTCCCCTCGTAGAGCATTAATTTGGAGTTATGGCACTATTCATGTGCAAGGCACTGTTCATGTGACACTGTTCACGTGCATGACACACACTGTTGGCCGAGGGGAATAGACCAAGGGGCTGAGGCCGAGACCGTAGGGAAAAAGGCCGAAGCTATTCATGGCCGAATGAAAAAGCAAGGCCGAAGGCTATAAATGCCTTAGAGCGAGTGGATGCTCGTGCCTTTGAGGCTATAAAGACGAGAGAGAATAAGGAAATAAATGCCTAGCAAGTTGATGCACGTAGGCAGGAGGCCGACGCGGACGCGAGGCTGATACTGTTGAGCCAAGGGGCTAACGTGGCAGCCATAAATGAGAATAAGGCAATAAATTCCTAGATAATCGTGGCCTTTGAGGCCATAAAGGCTATAAATATGGGAGAATAAGCAATAAATGCCTAGGAATTGATAGGTGGCCGACGCTGTTGGCAATAAATGCCTGGATAATCATGGCCTTTGAGGCCATAAAAGACTATAAATATGGGAGAGAATAAGCAATAAATGTCTAGCAAGTGGATGCAGGTTGATAGGAGGCCGATGCTGTTGAGGCCGACGCCGACGCTAGGCGCTGATGAGGCCGATGCCGACGCTGTTGAGGATGCCGACGCTGTTGAGGATGCCGACGCAGAGGGCTAACGTGGCAGCCATAAATGAGAATAAGATAATAAATGCCTAGATAATCGTGGCTTTGAGGCCATAAAGGCTATAAATTGGGAGAGAATAAGCAATAAATGCCTAGCAAGTGGATGCAGGTCGATAGGAGGCCGATGCCGACGCCAGGCGCTGTTGAGGCTGACGCGACGCTGTTGAGGCCGACGCTGTTGAGGCCGACGCAGAGGGCTAACGTGCAGCCATAAATGAGAATAAGGCAATAAATCCTGGATAATCATGGCCTTGAGGCCATAAAGGCTATAAATATGGGAGAGAAAAGCAATAAAATGCCTAGCAAGTGGATGTAGGTCGATAAGAGGCCGACGCCGACGCTAGGCGCTGTGAGACCGACGCCGACGCTGTTGACCGACGCCAGAAGGCTAACGTGGCAACCATAAATGAGAATAAGGCAATAAATGCCTAGATAATCGTGGATGGAATTAAATATCGATTGCGTCCTTCAAAAGAAACCGAGTAAAGTAGCGCAACCATAAATGAGAATAGCATAAATGCCTAGATAATCGTGGATGGAATTAAATATCGATTGCGTCCTTCAAAGAAAGCCGAGTAAAGTAGCGAGGCCGCCGGAATTAAGCCGTTCGGGAAGGCCGCTGAGGATCGATAGGATGCCATCCAAAAATTGCTGTCTTATTGACCATGGGGTCAATCAGCCCCATCAATATATATATAATATATATATATATATATAGATATATCTATATGTATATATATATATGTATATATTATATATATGTATATATATATATGTATATATGTATATATGTAT